>CP092871.1:94900070-94960994 GCA_030710605.1 Cordylochernes scorpioides | reverse complement strand
CACTCGGGTAGATATGCACACGGGTCAATCCCGGGGCGAAGCCCGGGTCACCCTTCTAGTTTATTATAAAAGATGGCGTAAGCCATTAGAGCATTTTTTAATTAGAAAAAAAAAAACCAATGCGGGATTCGATCTTGAGTCATAGCGGTCCTAAACCAACGGTTTAGAAACTTCCTTAATTATATTAATGAGAGAAAGAGAGAGTGTTATATAGACAAGATTTGAAAGTAGTAGAAAGGGAGAACAAAAGAACGTATTTCTGGCAAGGAATTAATCAAAATTCCTGAGGAGAGATGAAATGAAGAAAGGAAGAGAATCTCGCTTACCATTCCCACCACCATCGGCTAGCCTAACATTTTAATAACCTAAGTGGAGAGAGAGAAAGAAAGAGAATTAAAAATTGAGCAGCAGTCGACGTGCGGGGAACCTTTAAAACCTCACCACCACCCGCTGATGAAGTGGAAAAAATCTATTGGATGGGGGATATCAGCCAATTACATTCTGCCACGTCCTCTTTTATATTACCTTATATGGGCATTCTACTTACGTCTTCTGCATTGTTACTCCTTCGATTGATCCATAGGAAACGAGAATAAGAATAAAGCAAAAAAAGGGTAAGTTTTATAAACGGTAAGTTTTGAAAGACTGCTAATGGAAGTCCTCTTTAAATATTGGTCTTTAATGACGAAAATATGAGGAGGAAATTCTATCATTATTATTCATTATAATTATCATCAGTTTACTATTGCCTTTTATATATGAAACACTCACAAAGTCTTTATTAAGAGACAAAATCGAATACCTTGGATTCATCAAAGAAAAAAAGGTGTAAAGGTAAAATATACACTTAGGTAAAAAACTTAAAGAAGCTGTACCTTGTTGCATGTATATCGGGATTGAGACAATAACTTTGAAAGATATTACAGTAACCTTTATTGAAGACACACGAGATAACGAAGTGTGAACAGCCTCTGTCTCCTTAAAAAAAAAAAAAAAACAGACGACCGGCCACATCGGAGACTTTCCACTTCCTTAAGTTTTGTCCATGAGTGTAAAAACCATCCTCCTGCAACGCCCGGGTTTTACCCGATTAAATGTTTTTATTCAAATCCATTCGTTACAATTATAAATTGGCGCCGTGGATGTCACTCTTGTGAAACGTCCCGCTCCAAACTTTGTGTGTTTTTAAAATATAAAATGTAAATTTTCACAACGATATTTGAAAATTCTATTAATTTGATTTTTATATTAATATATTTTTAATTTGATATATACATAAAATGATGATAGCAAGTGATTTCTTGTCCCTACACCGTTATTACGTCACACAAGTTCACTCTTGTGAAACGTCCCGCTCCACCAATCCCCGTCGCCCTACGTGGTCCATTCTTCCTCAACTTTACTTCTCGCAGTAACCGCAGTGAGGCGCTGGTTGCGAGTGAAATAGGGAAAATTTGTCAATAATTTGTTAATAACTCCAAGGATATTGGAGTATAAGCCTGAAAATTTGCCTATAAGTTTTTCCAGATTCAACTCTATAAACTTTTAAAATTTCAGCCAGATTAGTTACGTATTGTAGACGTGTATAGCCGACAAAAATACAAACATACATACATGCATACACTGAATTTTTTATTTATAGGGATACAGGCCTGAAATTCGGCCCATGCGCGACACTTCACAAGCTTAAATACCTTTTTGACAAATTCGACTGATTCCATAACTTCTTTCCTAGGATGATATGAAATAGAAGCTGCCTCTGTACTGATGAGAGCGAATTACTGAAGTCATGGTATACAGGTTTTCTTTTTGTCAGAATTCTTCTAAATTGGTGTTTCAGCTCATTCTTTATCATCGTCATTACTTTTTTTAATGGGATAAAACAAATGCATTGTTTTAATATATTTTTAATGGGTAATCCGCCGGTTACTTCTATATTTATATACTACGTTTTAAAGTATAAAGTATGGTAGATACATTTGTTCTGTGTTACCCCCGCTGGACCTTTTATATACTTACAAGAAATGAAGCATGATACGTATTATTGTATACTTAGAAAGAGGGGATCATATATCGTCTCAACTCTTTTTATTAACGCGATTAAAGGAAGCTTTCGGGCAAGCCCTTCTTCAGCTAACTATAGTGTACACTATAGTTAGCTGAAGAAGGGCTTGCCCGAAAGCTTCCTTTAATCGCGTTAATAAAAAAGAGTTGCGGCGATATATGATCCCCTCTTTCTAAATTGTCGAAATCCGCAATCCGTTTACCATGAATATTGTATACTTGTCTATTTCTGTATATACCTCTTGTATATTTCTTGTCAATTTTTATCTCTATATTTATATTGCATCCACCTCTTATATACTTACAAGCAATAAAGAAAATGTTGAATATACAGTAGAACTACCTCCCTGTAAAGGACAACACCTAATTGCAGAGCCAAAGTGTCCTTTAGGAAGAGGTGTCTTCTTACCAGAGAGTTGCTAAATACAGTAGAACCTCCCTGTAAAAGACACCTAATTGCAGAGCCAAAGTGTCCTTTAGATAGAGGTGTCCTCTTACCGGAGAGTTGCTAAATACAGTATAACTACATTCCTGTAAAGGACAACACCTAATTGCAGAGTCAAAGTGTCCTTTAGGGAGACGTGTCCTCTTACCAGAGAGTTGCTAAATACAGTAGAACTACCTCTCTGTAAAGGACAACACCTAATTGCAGAGACAAAGTATCCTTTAGAGAGAGGTGTCCTCTTACCGGAGAGTTGCTAAATACAGTAGAACTACATTCCTGTAAAGGACAACACCTAATTGCAGAGCTAAAGTGTCCTTTAGGAAGAGGTGTCCTCTTACCGGAGAGTTGATAAATACAGTAGAACCTCCCTGTAAAGGACAACACCTAGTTACAGAGCCAAAGTGTTCTTTAGAGAGAGGTGTCCTCTTACCAGAGAGTTGTTAAATACAGTAGAACTACCTCTCTGTAAAGGACAACACCTAGTTACAGAGCCAAAGTGTTCTTTAGAGAGAGGTGTCCTCTTACCAGAGAGTTGCTAAATACAGTAGAACTACCTCTCTGTAAAGGACAACACCTAGTTACAGAGCCAAAGTGTTCTTTAGAGAGAGGTGTCCTCTTACCAGAGAGTTGCTAAATACAGTAGAACTACCTCCCTGTAAAGGACAACACCTAATTGCAGAGCCAAAGTGTTCTTTAGAGAGAGGTGTCCTCTTACCAGAGAGTTGCTAAATACAGTAGAACTACCTCCCTGTAAAGGACAACACCTAATTGCAGAGCCAAAGTGTTCTTTAGAGAGAGGTGTCCTCTTACCAGAGAGTTGCTAAATACAGTAGAACTACCTCTCTGTAAAGGACAACACCTAGTTACAGAGCCAAAGTGTCCTTTAGAGAGAGGTGTCCTCTTACCAGAGAGTTGCTAAATAGTAAAAATGGTAATTTTTCAAATGAAAAAGTGTCCTTTGTGGAGAGGTGTCCGCTAAAAAGAGGTTCTACTGTATTAAAAGTTGATTATAATATTTTTGGACACAAACATGGAAACAAGTTAAATAAAAGCTTTTTTAAAAGAAGCCAGGATTCTAAATTAACAAAGACGACAAGACGACATTTATCAACAGTTCCCCAACATTGGAATTGAGGATCCCCTCATCACCTGGAAGAGGACACTTGTACGGTGGGGAAGACTCCCCGGTTGAAAATTTAAATTTTTAAACATTAATTCTTCTTTAAATTATTATATATTAGTAAATTAAATTTTATTGCCATCTATCGTTAAAATTTTACGCAAATAAATTCACTGGCAATGCGTTTCTTTTAAATATCATCAAATATTATCTCTACAGACCTTATGAGTTATGAGTTATTGAATGAGAGGGCTTGGCTCATCAGTAGTGAACCCTCTCAGCGGTTTCGCCAAATTAATCTCTAGACCGCTCTACTATTGTATTGGACTGGTTTTGTTATATACCCTGCATTTTCTATGGAAGGCAGCTTAGGGGTGTTTAGTGAACTATGGACATAAGCTTATAGGTCTGTAGAGGTACATACATATAATTTCAAGGTATTGCATCGAGCAAAGCTCTTCCGCAAAATATGTTTTCTCATAACCAATATATATTAGTAAATTAAATTTTATTGCCCTCTATCGTTAAAATTTTACGCAAATAAATTTTGCAAGGTATTGCTCGATGCAATACCTTGAAATTATATGTATGTACCTCTACAGACCTATAAGCTTATGTCCATAGTTCACTAAACACCCCTAAGCTGCCTTCCATAGAAAATGCAGGGTATATAACAAAACCAGTCCAATACAATAGTAGAGCGGTCTAGAGATTAATTTGGCGAAACCGCTGAGAGGGTTCACTACTGATGAGCCAAGCCCTCTCATTCAATAACTCATATCATTGCAGTAAGGTCTGTAGAGATAATATTTGATGATATTTAAAAGAAACGCATTGCCAGTGAATTTATTTGCGTAAAATTTTAAATTATTATATAATAAGGCAAAATAGCCTAGCTGAGAAAGCTTTAGACTTTAGAACCTGATGTCCCTTGACTTTAGAACCTGATGAACCTGATGAACCTGAACACGCTTTTCTCTATCTTTTTATTTTCTCTAATTATTTTTGTGTTCTCTTCCTTATTTTGTAAATATTGACTGGGTTGTCAATAATTTTTTTTTAATTTTCATCCCCAACACACAATATATATATTAATACCAAATATATTTTACATTCTTTAACAATTTTCGAAGCAATTATAAATTTCGTATATGGAAAACATTTTTAATATGTTTTAATAATAAGAATTCTTTTTTTCATAGATATTTTTCTTTGTATGACCCTCATACTTTGTGTATGAAGAGAATGAATATTTTCATTTCTTCCAATTCCTTGAGGATTATGAACACAAAAGAAGTGAATTTCTCAAATTTAATGGAATGTAAACACATGGGTAAATTGGTGTGTGCGATTTAATATGTCATTATATATTTTTTTCTTATATTTATTTCCGGATAAATATTTTGAGAATATTATTTTCACAGATTATATTCTGGAAATATGTATTTAGTCACATTGGCAAAAATAATAATAACAACAAAAAAACAGTTATATTTTCCAAATTCTAATATTCTAATTTGAATTTTAAAATTGGAATATTTAAAAGTATATTCTCTATGAATTATTAAAATGTTCTATGAATATTATTTTTATTATATTTGACCTGCGACTCACAAAATATAACTATTCGTGACTTTGCTTAGTACAATGTAGTCCTATCTGATAGGTATATCAAAATTACATTTAGCATCGTAAGCAGGTCAAGCTAGGGCCGTTATTATGCACGAAACTGCTGAATATCTTCCTAGAGAAATGTTTTCTTAGCTCAATAGTACATAATGTTATACGTCGGTTTTTTATTGAAATTGTTCAAGTGCCAGCTAGTATCAACGAAATCGAAGAAGCCTATGAGAACAACTCGAACTACTGCATCGAAATTGAAGACTTCTGTTAATCTTATTTTCACAAGAGATTTCAATCTTGTATCCGGTAACAGCACAATGCAATAGCACAGCGGTATGGTAGATTAAACTGGCGAAACCGCTGGGAGGGTTCACCACTGATGAGCCAGGCTCTCCAATTAATATATCATTGCAATACGAGCAGTAGAAAATTGTTTTATTTCAAAAAGAAATCACATACGCGTCAATAAGAGTTTAAATTTCTTATAAATCCTTTCCTAGGATGTTATGAAACCGAAGTCGCCATTGTACTGATGAGGGCCAAATCCCGAAACCATGTTATACAGATTAACCTTTTATCCGAAATTTTCTAAATTGGTGTTTTAGCTCATTCTTTATCATTGCTATTCCGTTTGTGTTGGAATGATAACCAAAGGCATTGTTTTATTGTATTTTCAATCAGGGAATCCACCTGTTACTTCTATTTATAAAACGACATTTGAAAATCATCCCGCGTGTGTTTCATTTATATGAAAAATTGAAAATTACTTCAAAGGAGAAATAACGATTATTTCTAACCTTTAGAGATGAGGTATGAAAGGATGAATTGTGAATTTATATACTACGTTTTAAAGTATAAATTATGGTAGATACATATGTTCTGGGTTATCACTGGACTTTTTTATACTTAATTCGTTGATAGATAAGACTTTGGAAACAGACAATCTTCGTTTACAACTGGTAATGGAGGTTTGTATAGGTATCAGAACAATATGACGTACTTCATCTGTAGACCAAGTGAAGGAAGAAATCAATACAACACCAAGTCTTACCATCATTCCCCCCCCCCCCCCCCGAAGTTGATCCACTTTGCCGTATTGGGGGGGCCCGAGTCCGACTTCCAAGTCGTTCCGCCAAGAGATCAACACCATAGAGGTCCGTACGTCTCTTGACCTCACGGACAGTACAGCAGCTGCCCTGAACTGGCTGAAGGCCTTGCCTCTCAGACTTTAATGACCGATATGTCCTCACTTCTTTTTTCTAGATTTAATTCATTTTGTCTCCTCTCTAATTGTAAATACGCTGCTGTATCACCTCATAAGCATAAATAAATAACCATCATTTGAAACCTATGGCTATGGATTGATTGTCTTGAAGGATTCATATTGAATAGGTATAACAGTCTTAGAGTTCATATACTTAGAATAATAAGATGAAGATTTCTATGTTACGCCTTAATTTTCATAGTTATTTATTATCCAAGTCTAGTTACACCACATTACTCTTTATTTCTTTAGCTAAATAGGACCATAATCAGACAAGGCTCCTTTAAAGACACGTTAATAAATATATTGCCACGTGGAAAATTGGGATAAGACAGCAATTTTATTTCAGGCAAGAACAAACTATGAATGATAAACAAAAGATAAGCCACGAAGAAAATTTACAGAGTAGCAAAATATAAACATAAAAATGACCACTCTATTAATAAAAATAATAAAATTAATAAGTACTTTGTTACAATATATTTAATATTTATGAGAGAAAGAGAATTTACTATTTTCTCTCAATGTAAAAATTGAGATTGAACGGCCCTATGGGTTCAAAATCAGATTCTACGAACTCGGTAAGTTATTTTGGCTCTAAACTTTGCCTTTTCCTATAGTACAACTTTCCGTGTTATCTCACGGTGTTGGAATACGTTACGTTGAACTGCTAATATTGTAGAAAGACGCTTTCGTAGATGACCGGTGGTTAGATCTTTTCCGCACAGTCACTTTTATAAATATATGTAAATATGACATTGTCACGTGTCGAGTTGTTCAGTAGTGGAGTGGAAACAACGAGAAGAGAAAGTTTCAGAGTGAGAACTTCACCATCGTTAAGAGAGATGAACACCACTTTATTTCAAAGGTTATATAGGGTAAATAAAAAATAAATGAATAAATTGAACTTTTCGAAAACAAAGCTGTGGCTTTGTAAAGCCAGTAGAAGGACATCTGAAAGCTTGCGAATAAAATTCTTATAAGACACTTCTCTTCAATCGTTGTTATATTTTGGTACAAAATAAATGAATAAATTTGAAAATAGAGAGATTGAGATTGAAACTACTTTATTTCAATGTCCATATAAGATTATATAAGGTTAAATACAGAATAAATATAAATATGAATACATATGATTATATAATGATAAATATAGGAATAAATAGATATATATATAGATAAAAAAAATAATTGATAAATATACATATATATAAAAATATCGTACAAGTCGTCATTGTTGGTGCCCACCGCGAGAAAGACTCCGCCACCGATGGACTGCGAGAGTTCTTTCCCACAGAGTGGGCAGGTCGATGTGATGGCTGGCGTTACCCAACTCAAGACCAAGATGGTACTTGTAAATGGTAGCCTTCGCCACACTTGTGATATTTATTGCCTCGGGATGGAGGCCGACGCCGAACAGCCAGGCCTGCAGAGAGAGAGAGAATTAAATACCCCCAGAGATTTGAAGTGGCAAGAAAGGCTATGGCACAAAAAAAGACGTGTTGACACGACCCGAGAAATGAGATTGTACAGTGCAACGGCCTCTCTCTGATACCTAAACACATCTGTCTTTAACAAACTCCAGGTTCTTCTTATAGCTGGAGTGTTATCCCTCCCGGATTCAAAGGTCAGACCTTTGCAGCTATGTAAATTGATATGGCGCATGGCTATCACGCCTATTTATGATATCATCAATCTTTCTTCAACTTTAATGTTTCCATAGTTACAATAATGGGGATGATGTGTTTGAATTGAATAGGTAATTAATCTTCGTGTAAGTATCATAGTAATATTTGAAATTTTCCAATTTGCAGTATTTTTATGCACTTTTAAAAGTTTTTTGTTGAATTTTTTTCGAAGAATAAAAAGTATTTGAAAATATTTCAGGTCTTGATTGTTATTCTTTGAATGCCTTTTTAGATAGCAATATAAAACAAAAGACAATATGATCTCTGATGTGTGTAGGGGGGTAGAGAACTAGATGGATTCTGCCATATGAACAATGCCGACTTGCGCTCACGGCAGTGGATAACGTGAAGACTGTGTCTGGTCAAACTGTCTCTGAGGGATCAATTTTATCTACTTATATAATTGCCTTATTCTGTCTGTGTGAAGTTCACGGATAGATTTTGGTCAGAATGGATAAAATAAAAAAAGTGTCAAGGGATGGGAATCGAACCCACGACCTTCCGCTTACCGGGCAGATGCCATGACCACTAGGCTACCTAGGACAACGATAGGTTATTTTAAATTATATTTAAATTAAATATTAAAACTATATATTCAAATTATTCTACTTAGCTCACGAACAGCACCCTCTATCAAGGTTATAAATACGTTTAAAATCGAAATCTTTTCAAAATTTTATTAATAATAGTTCGCTTACTAATTAGAATACTTGATCTAAATCGAAATATTTATAGACGCTCGCTCGATTTGAAGATTTATTTCGTAACTAATCTGACTGTAAAGTTTGGAGCGCGACGTTTCACAAGAGTGACATCCACGGCGCCAATTTATAATTGAAACGAATAGTGTTTGAATAAAACATTTAATCGGGTAAACCCGGGCGTTGCCCGGGTCATTCGTCTAGTTGGTTTATATTTGATGTGACACTAGAAGTGGTTGACCCCAGACAAGACTGACGAGTTCTAAATAGAATGTTGTTAGATTACTATCTCACTTTGTCATGTAATATCATATCTATATCATGGTATTATTCATGTATATTTACTTTTCCCCATATTTATATTGAATTATGTATAATCATATATATATATAGATGGAAATTTTGCCGGGAGGATATTGATCTAAAGAGACAAGGGTCGCCTCTCCCGTCAAAATAGACGTCGAAACTAGACGCCATCTATTAGATCTATTAGATGGCGTCTAGTTTTGACGTCTATTTTGACGGGAGAGGCGACCCTTATCTCTTTAAATCATATATATAAGAGGTTATATTAAAGCGGTTTCAATCATAATTTCTCTCACAACGATAACTTAGAATTATTTTTGAAACTTACCAATAGTGAGAGAGATCGAGAAAAAATATATATACAGTATAACCTCCCTGTAAAGAACACCCAGTTGCAGAGCCAAAGTGTCCTTTAGGGAGAGGTGTTCTCTTACCAGAGAGTTGCTAAATAGTAAAAATTGTATTTTTGGTGATAAAAACTGTCCTCTTTAGAGAGGTGTCCTCTCACGTGAGTGTTCTCTCATGGAGGTTCTACTGTATTTAAATAGAAAGTTAAAATATATAATGAATATAATTGATAAAATGACATTTGAAAATTATCCCGCCTGTCCAGGGTAGCCTAGTGGACAAGGCATCTGCCCGGTATGCGGAACACAATGTGATCGATTCCCATCCCTTGACACTTTTATTTTTCCGTTTATCATTACTCTTCACAATTCACCCTTTCATACTTCATCCCTAAGGTTAGAAATAATCGTTATTTCTCCTTAAAATAAATTTAGATTTTTCATTCAAAAGAAACACACGCGGGATAGTTTTCAAATGTCGTTTTACAAACACAAGCTCTATTGTATTTTATCATAATTGATAACCATCACAGAGTTGTCATAATAACAAGATCATTTAACTCTGATCAGAATATTCAAGGTTCGATTCCTACCCTTTCTTCAATAATTTCGTTATTACTAAGTTCCTTCAACCTTTTTTAGATACTTTATTACGACCCTTCGTCTACCTACTGTTGCTCTTTTCGAAAAAAATATATTTAATCCATTTAAAAAGAACGACAAGGGGGTCAACGAAATATCAAAAATTCTTTTAAAAGTCCAATCCTACCAGCGAATGCAAGTGAACTAACGGGGCTCTGGCATATTTGTAAGTGCAAAATTCGAACTCCTTTAACGTGTGTAGACATGTGTTGCACTTACAGTAAAAGCAGTCGCCAACTTCTACTCATCATGAATATCATGGCCTGTACTACGTGTACTAGGGATAATAAAATAATAATTATCCTAAAGATAGAGGCTGCCTGGCCGGCATTCATATTTCTTGAAAATAAAGATACTTCGGTCAGTAAATCTTTTTATTATCTCGACGTTTCGACCAAAATCTTTTGTCCTCGTCAGGAGCAAACAAAAATTAAACATTTAGCAAGGCGTTAAAAATCTTTCTCTCTGTTTTTGTTTGCTCCTGACGAAGACAAAAGATTTTTGTCGAAACGTCGAGATAATAAAAAGATTTACTGACCGAAGTATCTTTATTTTCAAGGAAAATATAATTATTATTCAATATATATTCAATAAATAAAAATAATAATCTTCACGATAATCAAAAAATATAATATTAGAAGAGTTAAAGTAACTTATTCCGAACTTAATTATAAACCCAACTTGCACTAAATGTGTTTTTACCATTTCTTCAATTGTTGTATACCTTATCTCCTGTAAGACATTTTGGTGACAAAGTGACACCAGTAAGAATAGAGCCACACGACGCGAGCGAACAAGAAAAGCGAAAGTTTCGCGGCCTGAGTCAGACGGAAGTGGAGGGGCCACTAGGTCAATGATAGCGTGTCCAAATTGGATTAATTTAGGCGAGTCTGGCGACCTTGGGTCTTTCCTCCATATAACTCTCTCTCTCTGTGTGTGAGACATGTTCTCGGGTAGTTGGTGTTTTACACTCCAGGATCTCCTGGGTTATATATGTTACAGTGGACCCTCGGTTTACGAGCACCTTGGAGTACGAGCTTTTCGCAGTACGAGCAAAATTATTTGAAAAATTTTACCTCGGATTACGAGTGAAATTTCGCATTACGAGCAACTCATGATGGTTGCCCGTAATCGTGATGGATGAAAATTCACTGGGATCCCTCCCTTCAGATCAGATTCGGGAAATATGTAAAATGTGGGAAACTGTGCAATTGTTCGTAGCAAGAAGAATTGCCCGAGTTTCAATTATTAAAAATAAGAAATTAGTTTCGCACTACGAGCGTTTTGGAGTACGAGCATGGCTCTGGAACGGATTATGCTCGCAAACCGAGGGTCCACTGTATATTAAAATATAATATAATTCGGCTTCTTATTGTAAAACGACATTTTGAATACTATCCCGCATGTGTTTCTTTTCAATTTTTTGAATTTTCGTTGAAAAGAAACACATGCGGGATAGTATTTCAAATGACGTTTTACAATCATAAGCCGCATTATATTGTATTATAAATTACTTTATGTTTTATTTACGAACGTAAAAATATGTCCAGGGTAGCCTAGTGGACATAGCATCTGCCCGGTAAGCGGAACACTGTGGGTTCGATTCCCATCCCTGGACACTTTTATTTTTCCGTTTATCATTACTCTTCACAATTCATCCTTTCATACCTCATGCCTAAGGCATTTTCGTTGAAAAGAAACACAAGCGGGATAGTATTTCAAATGTCATATTAAAATATTATTTTATTTAAAATTATATTTCATATATACAAATACTGTTAAATCGACCGCCAGAGGTCACGCTTCCCTTATAAAAACTTTTTTTGTTGTTGTTTCCCGATGGCCGGCTCAAATCTTTTGTACATTTTGTGCACCATAATAAAGTACTTTTATCAAATTATGTTTTTATATATCCCATAAGATCAATTAAAGTTATTTCTAATATTCATTATTTTTATTATTATATTTTCAAGATTTTGACCACGACTGCATTGGCATAGCTTAATCCTCAAAAATAATCAAAATCAGCAGAAATATAATTTCTTTATATAACATATATATATGAAAAAACAATAGAAAAAATAAAAGATAAATGGGTCAGGTGTTGATATTAAAATAAAGAAGGCATTTCCTGACCACGAGCACATGTGCTTTTCAAATGGCAGAGCGCCAACAGCGCGAAACGCGTTCGTGGATGGCTTTTCTTGATTTATCAAGAAATTGGGTTGGCCAAATATCACGGAGCAAGCTGAATAAACGTTTAGTTTATTTTTGCTCCACTAGATGGCGCTCTGCCATCTAAAAAGCACATGTGCTCGTGGTCAGGAGATGCCTTCTTTATTTTTAATATATATATATATGTGATAATTTGTATATAGCAATATGTAATCCCACTACAATCTATGCAATGTATCGTCAAAAGATTTAATAAAAGTTAAGCTTCGCGAAAAAGGGAACAACCATTAACAGGATTGCATCATCTAGGAAGTAAAAGTCACTGCCCAGGACCCATAAAACTAAAGTTCAAAGACCTTCTTCTTCCTGGAAGATTGCAATCATGGCGACAATGGAGGTGCTAAGCCAATCACAGTTAAGTATGACCAACTAATAGCGAACCAAAAGCAGGCACGTAGAACGATCTCGACCAATGAGAAGCCGAGATATTTAATGACGATTATCTCGGACAAGAAGCTAGGGAGAAGGTAGGTGACCGGGCTAGAAGCAAGGTGTGCTCAACTTAGGCTCCGACCAAGGTAAAAATCCTCTCGATCTTGTGAAAGGCAAAGGTACCTCCTCCACCTCTCAATCACTCTCTCCCTTTCGCGAAGTCCAGGTTCTATCCCATCCAGGTGCTCGTTATTTCCCCTGTGGAAACCCACCATTCGACCAAGACTGCGCCATCAATCATCAATTCAACATAATCCGACATAGGATTCACCACAATTCACCAATCCCACAGTAAGTTGACAGGAGTCAACAGGATCTTACACAGGTAACAACAGGACCCTACATATATATATCTGTGAGATTGTAGCATCTTTCCCGTAAAAAAGAATTCTGAATTCTATACTCGAATATTATTTTTTATCTGCACGATGGGGGCTCGATTAAAATTTATTATTATTTTATTATATCTCTAAAGAAGTTGGCCCTCGTCAGCGTGGTGCAGACTGTAACTCTACGATCAAATATAAGGTCCCAGAGGCTTCCAGAGGAATCAAGAAATTAGTATTTAAAAGCGTGTTTAGGTAAACTTGACCTTAAATACCCATTTATTGATTTCTTAGGAAGCCTCTGGGACTAAATATTTGGTCGTAGAAGTACAGTCTACACCACGCTGACGAGGGCCAACAGCCCGAAACGCGTTTGTGGTTGACATTTCATGATTTGTCAAAAAATAGGGTTAGCCAAATATCACTGAATAAGTTAAATAAACGTTTAGTTTTTTTTTCGTTCCACTAAATGGCGCTCTGCCATCTACAAATGCTCATATGCTCCTGGTCAGGATATGCCTTCATATATTATTCTATGTGAAAAAACAATATAAAAAAATAAAAAGGTCAGGTGTTGTGTGTGATAACAAAATAAATAAGTCATATCCAGACCAGAAGCACATGTGCTTTTCAGAAGGCAGAGCGCCATCTGGTGGAACAGAAATCAACTAAACATTGATTTAGTCTGTTCCCTGATATATTTTTTAATATTATTCTATATATATATATATGGGCTAATAAAACTAACCAAATTATAAACCCTCTCTCTACACTATATAGTAAAAAGATATCAATGAGATAAAAAAAGTGGGTAGAGCCATTTGATGTGAATAAGCAGATAGGGACAAACATTAACACAAATCGACTCTAACCGCAGCTAACTAGTAAAAAAAAAAAAGGTGTATTTCCGTTTCCGGTTTACTAGTTAGCCCCCAAACAGAGATCTTCCATTAGTGCCGAGTGCCTTTTTTATAAATGTACTATTAAATGCAGACGACATTTTTGTTACCTCGTTTTGTTATTTTACTTAGTTAATTTATATATTTAAAAAAAAAACAAGATATTTATAAATTGTATACGACAATTTAATTATTTTGTTCATTAGAGTATACATGTGTGTGCATTAATAAAAAAATAATAATTAAAATGTACATAAGAAATATCTGCAAAAATTTAGGAAAGAATTAAAGAAGTGTAAATTAACACGTGTACAATCTTGTTAACTTACTTATGTACCCTCCCCACATTTTTTTAAATGACATTCGAAAAAAAAAAGTTTTTTTTTGTCATATTTCAATTTATTAATATGTTGTTGTAAATACTTTAGTCTGGATCTTACTAATATCATTATACACATATATTTACAAATTCATATGTATTTATATATTTAAATATATATATATATATATATATATATATATATATTATACATAATAGATACGAAAAATATAATGCCTCGATAAAGGTTGGCGTTCAGCCAGCCGAAATATTGGTAAATAAATATTTTATTCAATCCAATATATGTATTTTTACTATCTAATACATTTATATATATTCATGTCACATATTTATACATTAAAATATTCAAATATATATATATATATTGAGGATAATAACGCACGACATTGGTTAAAAAATGACCAATAACGAGACGTATTTTGGAGATTTATTTGAATATATTGTCGCGATATCAATTTAGAGTTTTATTAATCAAATGATAAACTTTGTGAGTGATGTTTCCCTCACAACAAAACTAGAAACAAGAAAAATCAGTTACAGAATTTACATATCTTCCTTATATAACATTAAACATAGAAGTATTTACATATTTACTAATATAGACATTTGATTTACATAAACCAATTTCGTGACAATAATAATAAAGTTAATCAAATCTAAAATACGCCTTGTTATTGTTTATATATATTTACATATCCCTCTATACATATCTACATAACGCCCTATTTATATCTACGGAATGAAACCATTAAGCACGACTTTTTCTTTTCATATAAAACAAACTTATCTCTATCCTACTGTCCTTACTACGATTTAAAATACTGGAAATGCCTGGCTCATCAGTGGTGAACACTATCAACGGTTTCGATAGTTTAATCTACCATACCTCTTTTTAGAGCTATGCTATTGTTATTGGGCGATTCTGTTTTTATTAAACTAAAAATAAACCTATCTCTGGAGGCTTTATAAATCCACCTTAATAGAATTACCTGAAGATAGAAGTTGTCTCTGGCCGGTATTCATATTTCTTTAAAAACTTTAACTGGCCGAAAGGTCTATGTTTTAAAAGAAATTTGAATGTCGGCCAGGCAACCTTTATCATCAAGAGAATTACCTACTTTACATAAAAGTTTGACTTAGTTGAAATAGAAGCAGCAACAAAAACTGTGGCTCACATATAAGAACCTTTAATTAAAAAGGCATATATTGGATCAAAATATCATTTATTTTACCAATATTTCAGTTGGCTGAACGCCAACCTTTATCAAGGTGTTATAACATATTGATAAAGGTTGGCGTTCAGCCAACTGAAATATTGGTAAAATAAATGATATTTTGATCCAATATATGCCTTTTTATTTAAAGATTTATTTATGGATTGCTCTATTTTCAAAATATAAGAAACTATGTAATGTGGAATTGTTGGAAGAATTTTCTTGTTTTCTCTCTCAGTAAAAAGACTGACTCAGCAATGTAAACTAAATACGCTTTTATTTAGTATTACATAGGAAAAAATTAATTACGTTTTTTACAGAAGGGAGACGTACGTGAGACTTTCACACCAACTATTACTATACATGCGTACGTTGTTTTGAGAACCAATCAGCGTCAAAGCTGATTTTTCAGGTGTTACCACATTAGAAGAAATGTAAAATTCCACAGAACAAACACAAAATCTGATTTATATTCCGTAAAAATATATTTTCTTGACAAATGGGAAATCTCCGACAGATTTGTCCAAATAATTCGTAGATAAAATGGAGACATTTCTGTGTAATTCTATCATTTTCACATCTCACCACAAAGTCTGCTACGTTGGGGGAGAATTGATGGAGCGATAAAGTCTTGGAGTGGGCGACCGTTGAATTAGAATATTAAATTATTTTCTGATATTTCTGGAGCCGTGTTTCTGAAAAGAATAAATGGGAATTGAATATCTCTCGCTCTCCTTTGAAAGATGTAAATTCACATGAGTGTTTGTGTATTCAATTACAAACACCATTTGATATATTTAAATACATATTCTTAAACACATCAATTTTACATAATGTATTTCAGTTATATTAAAGTGGGGATCTTCAAATACACCTTTGGCAGAGATATATAATATTTGAAGGCTTTAAATGTATATGAGTGTTTGTTGTATTCAGTTACAGACACCATTTGATATATTTAAATACATATTCTTAAACACATCAATTTTACATAATGTATTTCTGTTATATTAAAGTGGGGATCTTCAAATACACCTTTGGCAGAGATATATAATCTTTGAAGGATTTAAATGTATATGAGTGTTTGTATGTTCAGTTACACAGACACCATTTGATATATTTAAATACATATTCTTAAACACATCAATTTTACATAATGTATTTCTATTAGGTGACTTTAGAGTGGAGATCTTCAAATACACTTTTGGCAGAGATACATAATCTTTGAAGGATTTAAATGTATATGAGTGTTTGAGTATTCAGTTACAGAAACACGCCATTTTTTATTTTTAAATACATATTCTTTAAAACAATAAAACACTAAAACAATAAGACAATAAAACAATAAAACATATTCTTTACACATCAATTTTACATAATGTAATAGGTGACTTTAGAGTGAAGATATTCACAGACATTCTTAAGATAAATGTAATATTTAAAGGATATAAATGTACATGAGTGTTTTTTTATGTTTAATGAGAGATCACAAAGTTTACTTTGAAGGTTTCTTTCAAAGAAAAATACCTGATTTCTGTGAAATAAAACTATTCTGACCATTGGACCAGCTTACCTCATGTCTCTAAGGTAATCTAGTAAACCAAGTATTCCATTGATTGATAGTGGGCTAAAACTCATAAACGACTTTTCAAAGAACATCTCAAACCATGCCAACTCATGTGACCCTTGGGATTGTTCGATGTCCCGCCCAGAAGTCCAACCCCTCCTCTACGTGGCGGACGGGAAAAGCAGCACAAGTAAGGGACTGCCCTGTAGGGCGAAGTACAGTGTCGTGAGCCCCGAGCTGCTACGGTAACCGTGAACAGGGAACTCTGAAATGTGGCTGACTAACGGGGCAATAGCACCTCATTCCATGGAGCAACAAAATCAGAAATTGACGATCCATGGACAAGACTCTACCACCAATGTTCAATTTTCCCTACCCTATCATATTATTTTTGAAGTAGATATCCGCTAATTGACCTTGTATCTAGACTCTATGTGCACAATAATTTCCTAAAAAAACTTCTTATATAAAAAATAATATTATATTTTATTCTCTTATAAACGCTGCTGATATGAATGTTTAGCCCATTTTTAATAGTATAGTCTTTATAAACAATACTTAAAGTTATACCGCATAAGTTTCTTTTCTGTGAAAAATCAATATTTATTTCAAAGAGAAATATTTACTATTTCTAACTTTTTTGAATGAAGTATGAGAGGGTGAAAATATGAAGAGTAATGGCGAACGGAAAAATAAAAGTGTCCAGGGGCGGGAATCGAACCCACAACCTTCCGCTTACCGGGCAGATGCCATATCCACTAGGCTACCCTGGACGTATCCCTCCGTATAGTCATTATAGTCTTATGTAGACTATTAGTATAGTCTTTGCTACCCGAAAATAGTTATTACTCTATGAAAAATTGTGCAAACGTGAAATTGTACTGAGATCAGGTGGTTAAATTAACCAAGAAGGGCATCTCCTGATCGTGCAACTAGAATTTGCTGATGACTTGCACCATCTGATTAGTTGATATTTATTCCGATAGATGGCGCAAGCCATCAGCAAGTTTGAGTTGCACGATCAGGACATACCAATTTTTTTCTTAAATAATTATTCTGTTCAATAGAGCTTTAAACATTGTTTTAGAATACTGAATTCCACGGGCCCCCTTGGGCTCAATACTCATATATTGAACCAGTCTCTGTTTCCTTCTGATTTCCGCGGATCACCACCCTGTTCCCCTGATATAACCCGGCTCTCCTCACCCGGCGATGATCCCCTGGCCACCCATCACCCACCAACAGTACAGAAATGTATATAGTGCTTTGTATATATTCCGCTTTATGCGTCCATTGGGGCTCAACAATCATCCATTCTGGTTAGCAGCCCCGTAAAATAAAGATATTTCCAAGATTACTGAACTCTTGTAGGCATCAGAATTGGAGCGTAATTAGAGCTAGGATACTGTAAGGACCTCTTTGTGTCTTCTCTAACGGTTCTGTGACATCTAGAACTGGGTGCTCGAATGATCGCTTCAGTGTGAAACGGAAAATGCAAGCAGCTTCGGTTACAACGTCGTTTTTGACGGCTGGAAACCCCGCGAATAGAATATCTTATCTTTTAGCTAATAGTACTCCCCTCTCAGTCCCCGTAACACCATCCTAACTTCAAAGTGTCCTTCTGTTTGGATATGAGAATCATCAAATCACTATGCCATAACCCCACCATCAGGCTCGCCAATTATCCATTCTCGGCACGGAGAAGTAGTGACGTAGAATAACAATACGGAACTCCCGGATCTGTAATTGGGATGTGAGTCCACTCTAGACCATTCTGGATCTATTGGAGAGCAAGTCACACACACAAACACTTATAGAGGAAACATAGAAACCTTAGTCATTCCATCACCTTGTAGATTCTACTCTCACTTTAAGCAAAATAATACAATTTTTTAACATTTACCTGCGTAGTGTTTCTACTACTCTAATAAACAATAACTAATTAAATATTTGGAGGGCCTGGTTCATCGGTGTTAATACTCTACAAGCATCAATTTTTTGCCACTTAACTATTCAAATAGCTATTGTTTTATCCGTTCTTCAGACTTATGTATTAGGCTTTCTATTGGGACTACTTAGTGAAGATATTTAGGAAATCTATCTGCATATATGCAACTTATGAATAAATATATGTACATATCTGCATCTCCAATAAAATAAATCTATGTACATATCTGCATCTTATGGACAAATCCATGGACATGTCTGCGTTAAATAAGGAAAATTCTATGAACATGTATGCGCCATATAGACAAATTTATGGACATGTCTGCGTCATATGGACAAAATTAAGGACATGTTTGCGTCATATGGACAAAATTAAGGACATGTTTGCGTCATATGGACAAATTTAAGGACATGTTTGCGTCATATGGACAAATTTAAGGACATGTTTGCGTCATATGGACAAATTTAAGGACATGTTTGCGTCATATGGACATGTCTGCGTTATATAGACAAATTTATGGACATGTCTGCGTCATATGGACAAATTTAAGGACATGTTTGCGTCATATGGGCATGTCTGCGTTATATAGACAAATTTATGGACATGTCTGCGTCATATGGACAAATTTAAGGACATGTTTGCGCCATATGGACATGTCTGCGTTATATAGACAAATTTATGGACATGTCTGCGTCATATGGACAAATTTAAGGACATGTTTGCGTCATATGGACATGTCTGCGTTATATAGACAAATTTATGGACATATCTGCGTCAAATGGAATTGCACCTACATTTAAGGGCTTTTTATAATACAACCAATAGGACGTTATATAAAATAAACTCTGCAAAAGAATACTAGGGTGAGGAAATTGAAAAAAAAAAGTGAAATGTTTTGAAAACTTTTTCTCTTTCGAAAAGATTTTCTGTGGCAGCCAAATTTAGCACGCCGATAATTGGGTAGAGAGAGATTGAAAAATAAGTTGGCAGAAATTAACTTGCTTCTCCTCCAATCTGGGATTGATGCGAACGCTCCCCCTTGTAACCGCGGAAAATTAACTCTGTGGAAAGTTTTCGTTTGCTCCACCCACCTAATTACAACCCCCGTTCTCTCCAATAGATTTAATTGAAATGAAGAAAAAAAGTTTCATTCAATTTGTTATTTTTAATAGTTACCTCACTTTCTCTCATTATCATTATTATTAGAAAATAATAGTTTATGATATAGTTAGTTATGACTAGATGGTGCAAGCCATCAGTAACTTTCAGTTGCACAATCAGAAAATGTCTTTTTTTTCTTTATTTATCTACCTGATTCAAGTGCAAATTCACTTTTGTACTATTTTTCACATTGATTGGCGTTCTTATGCTTTTCCGACCTAAATACCTGTTTCATGGTTATTCAGAATGACCCAAAGATTAGCTTTTTTGGTCGTTGAGGTACAGCTTGCACCACGCTGATGAGGGCCAACAGCCCGAAACGCGTACGTGGTTAGATTTTCTTGATTAATCAAGAATGGGTATTTGGCCAATTCTGGAATAATTAAAAATCAACGAGAATAGTTGATGTTTATTCCGATAGATGGTGCAAGCCATCAGCAACTTTCAGTTGCACGATCAGAAAATGCCTTTTTCTTAATTTATCTACCTGATCCAAGTACAAATTCACTTTTGTACTATTTTTTCATAGTTAGTTATATGTGTTTTGAAAATAGAAGAATATATTACTTAAATATCTTTAGATTTTATTTCAATTTAAAGCGCTATGTTTCCCCTAGGGACACTTGCGCTGTCATACATATATGCCTTTACATTTGTCTATACATATTTAGATAATAAAAAGGCATATACAGGGTGGCAAATAAGTTCTGAAAACTTTTATTTTTTTTTAGTAAAAGAAAATTAGAATAAAACACTACAACAATTTTATTCTATGAAAAAGGCATCTCCTTATCGTGAAACTGAAAGTTGCTGATGGCTTGCGCCATCTATCGGAATAAATATCAACTATTCTCGTTGACTTCTAATTATTTCAGAATTGGCCAATTACCCATTCTTGATTAATCAAGAAATGCTAACCACGGACGCGTTTCAGGCTGTTGGCCCTCATCAGCGTGGTGCAAGCTGTACCTCAACGACCAAAAAACTGGTCCTTCAGGCATCTTGAAAAATCATAAAAAGGACAGTTAAGGCCAGAATTGCGTGACACAATTTGAAAAAAATAGTATAAATGTGTTATTCCAGAATTGGCCAATTATCCCAGTACAATATCACACATTTGTACTATTTTTTCACATATTTTATTCTAGTTTGCCTTTTAATTTTTTAATTAAAAAAATAAAGGTTTTCGAGACTTATTGACCACCTTGTATATTGGATTGAAATATTTTTATTTAAAAGAAAATATAGGTAAACACAAGGTAATAAGACAAATAAATAAATAGTGTGTGACGTTTCGGTAACAGTGTTGTTACCATTTTCATTCTCATTCAGTACTTTTGTCTGAAGATGGTAACAACGCTGAAACGTCACACACTATTTATTTATTTGGATTTGGTCTTATTACCTTGTGTTTATAATTGTACCTTACAATTATGTCTTTATAATTGTACCAAATTGTACCTTAACAAAATATATGTCATTTTAATATATCTATCTATCTATTTGTATGTGATGATAATTTATTTTATTCTTTCTCGATGACAATAAAATGTTTTAATTATTAATTGTCTACCAGGTTTTACTTATCTATATAATAGGTTTTAATTTACCATTAGATTACTATTTTATATTTATTTTTTATATTTATTTTAAGATTTTTAAATAGTGCATATTAATTTTGATTTAAATCTATTGGTTGGTTGATGAGAGAAACGTGGACACGGGCGCCGCTTGGAAGCACTGCATGAAGATAACTGACCAATGGGAACGGCCCACCTCAGTCTTCTTCCTTGTATATAACCTTAAGACTGCCTTTGTTCTACTGCTGTGTGCGGTTCTTATGTATCCTTATATCTAATAATAATCATATACACCCATACCTCGCTTTGCGTCGGGGTTACGTTCCAAAAAAACACGACGTAAATTGAAACGACGCAAAGTGAAAATATGTGAAGGCGCAATCAAAAACAAAGGTGTTGCCATATATTAGGAGAATAATTTTTAAAAAAATTAAAGACTCGAATCCAAAACAACGCAACTTCGAAAATCTATCGACGCACAATGAAAATCAGTAAAAATTAAGCAGCGATGCAACTTCGAAAAAAAAAAACGCAAATCGAAACAACGCAAAGCGAGGTATTGGTGTATTTATAAAATCACTTATTTGGCTGTTCTTTTTGTAACACCGACCCACAACAATTATAAACTGAATAATACAACTATTTATGGATACAAGTTTCTTTTCATTTAAACGTTGGTTTGGCTAATTGACTTCAGGCGTCTAGGAAGCTTATCTATACGATAGACTTGTCGAGAAAGTGACTCGAATATAAAAGTACCCAAATAAACGATGTAAATGATAAGTAATCGTTACTGTAAGGACTAAAGTTATGCTGGCGATAAGTTAAGTGGGCATATGGTATTGGTGAGGGGATGTTTTGTAGCGTGTATTGAAGCGGTAAGACGAGAGACAACTGGATACTAAGAAGAAAATAGTCATGGAAAAACAGGTAAAACCTCCTAGGTAGTTGACCCAAGTCTGGTCTGGATCTTGTCTGTTTAGTAACTGGCCCATTGTGTATATTGCCACGTGGAAAATTAGGGAAGACCAACTTCGGGTTGAGACAACAATTCATTTCAGGGAAGAACAAACTATGAATGGTAAACAAAAGATAAGCCACACGAGGGAAATTTACAGAGTAGCAAACTATTAAACATAAAAATGACCACTCTGTTAATAAAAATAATGAAATTAATAAATAGTTTGTTACAATATTAATAAAGGGAGGGAGAGTTTTTCCTCTTTTGATACATATATAAAACATTGTCTGAAGATAGAGCAATCTATATTTAAATCATTAAATAATAAAAATACACATATTGGATTGAATCAATGATTTATATGCCAATATTTCGGTTGGCTGAACGCCAACCTTTATCAAGGCATTACATTTTTGTATAGAAAAAAATGTATATAAAAAAAATGTAAAACGAGATTTAAAGATTATCCCGCATGAGTTTCTTTTCAACGAAAAATCCAAATTTATTTTAAGGAGAAATAACGATTATTTCTAACCTTAGGGATAAGGTATGAAAGGATGAATTGTGAAGTGTAATGATAAACAGAAAAATAAAAGTGTCCAAGGATGGGAATCGAACCCACAGTGTTCCGCTTACCGGGCAGATGCCATGTCCACTAGGCTACCCAATGTAATGCCTTGATAAAGGTTGGCGTTCAGCCAATCGAAATATTGGCAAATAAATATATTATTCAATCAAATGTATGACTTTTTATTGTCTAATGATATAAAATATAAATATACATCCAGAAGAACATACAGTAAAATAGATTATAATAGCTTTAATTTTGACATAGAATTTTAGAAAGAAAAAAAATATATATAAACGACGAGGAATAATTTCCTATTTAAATACAACTTAACGAAATAAGTAAACTGTATCTTATTGATCATTATTTGTAGATTCTTATCTCAAAATTTTCATACTACACCTATCCCCCGATTTACACGGTAGATACGTTCCTGAGAAAAACGTGTAAATCGAAAATTGAAAATTTTCGCGAAATTTTTATACGAAGAAATACAGACACAGTGTGCGTGTGCAGCAAGTCAACACATAAGCTCGGGATTCCTCGTGAAATGTGTACACAGCGCATGTGTTCAATCACAGTAGAATTTAGTATAGAGCCATAAAAAAAACTTATTTGGAAAACCGTGTAAAAGCGAAAACGTGTAAAACAAGTACCGTGTAAATCGGGGGATAGGTGTACAAGTATTATGTAAATAATATATATGTAAATAGAGTATTCCAATCATCTCTCTGATGTAATAAGAGAAAAGTATATAATTCAATATTCTTAAATGTACTTTCTGTGGATCAGGAATAACAATGGAGATGTTACACTATTTATTTGATTGTTCTGCTCTGTCTGAGGAAAGACGAAAACTAAATGATAAAACGGGGCAACTTTGTCCTTCATTTCCGGCACTAATTAATGAAATATCAAAGCATAAGTATATAGCGGTGGCGATATTCCACAGGATTATATCCCGGAAAAAAGGCCACATATCCCCATCCCTTGTGAACTGGCGAATCCTGTATAGGGCGAGAGGCCCTAAATAAAGGCTTTGTTATCAAATTACGAAACTATTTTAGACGCGTAATTCTCGAAGCATATTATACATTTATAATTATATGTAATTCTGGTGTCCTAAAAGCTTATGTCCATAGTTCATCTAAAATACCCATTCGAAGAGTCAAGCATCAGTATAACTATAAAAGGAAGTTCCAAAAATGCAATATAACAGCGGTATGGTAGATTAAACTGGCGAAACCGCTGGGAGGGTTCACCACTGATGAGCCAGGCCCTCCCATTAATTTTTCCATTGCAGTAAGGGCAGTAGAAATTGTTTTATTTTAAAAAGAATATTACGCGTCTAAAATAGTTTCGTAATTTGATAACAGATGGCGCGCTAGTGCATCGTAATATAAAGGCTTTGTTGTTGTATATAATTCAATATCGATTGAACAGCTGTGAAGTTAAATTCCATAACTTCGGTGCTGAATACAGTGAGTTTAAACAAGTCAAATATAAGATAGCTGTTGTGTGACAACAATTTATAGGACTCTAATAGGTTGTTCTGATATCAAGATAAGGTGTTCAAGACATGAAATAACTCAATCTAACTGGACTCTCTCTGGAGGTTTCCATACCTATACCAAACTGTAAATAAAACTGTATCACAAATTATTTCTATTTCCCATTGTTAATATTTAACGAATTCGAATTTTATATATATATATGTGTGTGTGTGTGACAAATGACAATTAAACAACTTTATTGACATCTCGTCAACGTTTACACTCACAAAGAGTTATAAGAGCAGGTGATAAAATATAATGATAAATAAATATTTACATTTTTACATATTTAACATATTTACATATTTACATCAGGCGGAGCCCTCACTGAGGGGATGTCTGGATTTCATCAGGAGCTTAAGGCCACCCAGAGTTCGGACAATCCCTCGCCAATAATGGAATCGCAGTCCCGAGCATGCTAGATGCCAGTGTCGAGGAACTTAGCAAGAATAGTCTTGTGTTTAGGTGAAAGTCGCGCGAGGAGAGGCTCCCTAAAATTGGGCCACACGGTGTGTTGAAAAAAAGGAGAGACGGTTATCACTCCCCTTGACAAGGATGGAATGGTCCTCGGACCCAACACATATACAGTTAGCACTCCCCTTGACAAGGATGGAATGGTCCTCGGACCCAACACATATACAGTTAGCACTCCCCTTGACAAGGATGGAATGGTCCTCGGACCCAACACATATACAGTTAGCACTCCCCTTGACAAGGATGGAATGGTCCTCGGACCCAACACATATACAGTTAGCACTCCCCTTGACAAGGATGGAATGGTCCTCGGACCCAACACATATACAGTTAGCACTCCCCTTGACAAGGATGGAATGGTCTTCGGACCCAACACATATACAGTTAGCCCTCCCCTTGACAAGGATGGAATGGTCCTCGGACCCAACACATATACAGTTAGCACTCCCCTTGACAAGGATGGAATGGTCTTCGGACCCAACACATATACAGTTAGCACTCCCCTTGACAAGGATGGAATGGTCCTCGGACCCAACACATATACGGTTAAGGCACATCCACCCTACTTTGGTGGAACTTAACCATATTTTAACCGTGTCTGTGGTAATTAACTATCCTACACACCCAAGATAGAGAACCTTGCTGTGATAGAGATGTATGGAGACATCTGAGGCTCTTCATTGGACACACGGTGTGTGTGAAAAACAATAAAAAATATTTAAAATGTCAGGTGACGAGGGCCAACATCCCGAAACACGTTCGTGGTTGACTTTTCTTGATTTTTCAAAAAATTTGAGTTGGTCAAATATCATGGAGCAAGTTAAATAAACGTTTAGTTTATTTTTGCTCCACTAGATGGCGCTCTGCCATCTAGAAATGCTCATATGAGACTGGTCAAGATATGACACTTTTTTTTCTTTTAAATATCAACACCTGACCTTTTTATATTTTAAATTGTTTTTCCATATGAAAAGCGTATATACACAAAAAAATACCTTGAATACCCTTTTCTTTATTTTTGAAGAAGCTTCTAAGACCAAATTTTGGTCTTAAAGGTACACTATATTTTGGAATTTAGAGTTTTTTTTTTTCAAGATCAGTGTCTTGCCCAACTGCTAAGAGTTAGAGCTGCAAAGTTCTAGTCCTCTCTTCCTGCCTCCTGACCTCCGCGGACCCAATCCGGCCTAACCTGCCTCTTCCCTGACTGAGATTCTGTCCCTAGCCTTCCCAGCTTGGACATAGTGCTTTGTATATATTCCGCTTTACGCAGCCATTGGGGCTCAAAAATAATTTTATTTTGGGTAGAAGCCCCGTAAATAAAGATATTTCCGTTCCGTAGAGGTACGGTCTACACCACGTTGACGAGGGCCAATAGACCGAAACGCGTTCGTGGTTGACTTTTCTTGATTTATAAAGAAATTGGGTTGGCCAAATATCACGGAGCAAGTTAAATAAACGTTTAGTTTATTTTTGTTCCACTAGATGGCACTCTGCCATATAGAAATTCCCATATGAGCATAGGAGCATATGAGGATAGGCCTCTTTTATTTTTAATATATAAATTTTTAAAATATATCCTTTATTTTTAAAGAAAACTCAAAGATCGGCTTTTTTGGCTTGCAAAACGGTAATGAGAGCCAAGGGCCAGTTTATTATGGACCTACTGCTCCCTTAATTCATGTCAGAACATTTAAATTCGAGTTTTATACACTCGTGGACAAAGCTAAAAAAAGGTGAAAGTCTTTGATGTCGCCGGTTGTCTGTTTTATTTTTTTTTTCAAGGAGATGGAAGCAATTTTGTTCACACTTGGTTATGTCGTGTGTCTTCCATAAAGGTCACTTTAATATCTTTCAGATTTATTGTCTGAATCCCGATATACATGCTAAAAGGTACAACTTCCTTTTTCAAGTTTTGTCCATGAGTGTATCTTTCAGAGTTATTGTCTGAATCCCGATATACATGCTAAAAGCTACAACTTCCTTTTTCAAGTTTTGTCCATGAGTGTATCTTTCAGAGTTATTGTCTGAATCACGATATACATGCTAAAAGCTACAACTTCCTTTTTCAAGTTTTGTCCATGAGTGTATCTTTCAGAGTTATTGTTAGTGTTAATGTAAAGTGGGCATGTGGTATTGTTGAGAGGATGTTTTGTAGCATGTATTGAAGCGGTAAAACGAGAGACAACCGGAGACTAAGAGGAAACTAGTCATGGAAAAACAGGTGACAACCTCCTAGGTAGTTGACCCAAGTCTGGTCTGGATCTTGTCTGTTTAGTAACTGGCCCATTGTGTATATTGCCACGTAGAAAATTAGGGAAGACCAACTTCGGGATGAGACAACAATTTATTTCAGGGAAGAACAAACTATGAATGGTAAACAAAAGATAAACCACGAGGGAAATTTACAGAGTAGCAAACTATAAAACATACAGTTACGAGCGTCATGCGTTCTTAATAATTCTTCATCTCTGTCACCGTTTGCTTTTTTTTTTTGGAATGGCGCTCTCCTATTGGTTGGCTAAGATCACGCCACCTTTGCCCAACCCCCCCCCCATCATGCACCCCCCACTCGCTTTTTGGTTTTTGTAACTATTGTGTTGGAGCGGGTCGCTCCTTAAATAAATGCATATATTAGTTAATAACTAAATGGAATCTTCTCTTTCTTTTTCCCAGTAAGAGACGCCTACGGAAGCCAACAGTACATAGACAGATAAAGCACATAGGCTATAGTTATTAACTAATATATACATTTATATAAGGCGCCAATTTATAATTGTAACAAATAGTATTTGAATAAAAACATTCAATCGGGTAAAACACGGGCGTTGCCCGGGTCATTCGGCTAGTAAAACATAAAAATGACCACTCTGTTAATAAAAATAATAAAATTAATAAATTGTTTGTTGCAATATAAATAAAGCGAGGGAGAGTTGTGCCTCTTTTGATACATATATAAAGCATTTTCTGAAAATAGAGCAATCTATATTCAAATCATTAGATAATAAAAATACATATATTGGATTGAATCGATGATTTATTTGCCAATATTTCGATTGGCTGAACGCCAACCTTCATCAAGGCATTACATTTTTGTATTAGAAAAAAATGGATACAAAAAAATGTAAAACGACATTTAAAGATTATCCCGCATGAGTTTCTTTTCAACGAAAAATCCAAATTTATTTTAAGGAGAAATAACGATTATTTCTAACCTTAGGGATAAGGTATGAAAAGATGAATTGTGAAGTGTAATGATAAACAGAAAAATAAAAGTGTCCAAGGATGGAAATTGAACCCACAGTGTTCCGCTTACCGGGCAGATGCAATGTCCACTAGACTACCCAATGTAATGCTTTGATAAAGGTTGGCGTTCAGCCAACCGAAATATTGGCAAATAAATATATTTTATTCTATCCAATATATGCCTTTTTTATTATCTAATGATATAAAATATATATACTGTGTGTATATATATATATATACATCCAGAAGAACATACAGTAAAATATATTATGTAAAGAGCTTTAATTTTGACATAGAATTTTAGAGAGAAAAAAATATAAATAAACGACGTGGAATAATTTCCTATTTAAATTTTTACAACTTAACGAAATAAATAAACTGTATCTTATATTAATAATTATAATATTTATAATACATTTATAATTATATGTAATTCTGGTGTCCTAAAAGCTTATGTCCATAGTTCATCTAAAATACCCATTCGAAGAGTCAAGCATCAGTATCACTATAAAAGGAAGTTCCAAAAATGCAATATAACAGCGGTATGGTAGATTAAACTGGCGAAACCGCTGGGAGGGTTCACCACTGATGAGCCAGGCCCTCCCATTAATTTTTCCATTGCAGTAAGGGCAGTAGAAATTGTTTTATTTTAAAAAAGAATATTACGCGTCTAAAATATTTTCGTAATTTGATAACAGATGGCGCGCTAGTGCATCGTAATATAAAGGCTTTGTTGTTGTATATAATTCAATATCGATTGAACATCTGTGAAGTTAAATTCCATAACTTAGGTGCTGAGTACAGTGAGTTTAAACAAGTCAAATATAAGATAGCTGTTCATGGTAAACGGTTTGCGGATTTCGACAAATTAGAAAGAGGGAATCATATATCGCCGCAACTCTTTTTTATTAACGCGATTAAGGAAGCTTTCGGGCAAGCCCTTCTTCAGCTAATTATAGTGTACAAACAAGGAGAGATTATATATCGTTTTTAATATAATTTTTTTATTTTTATTTTATTTTATATTAAAAACGATATATAATCTCTCCTTGTTTGTACACTATAATTAGCTGAAGAAGGGCTTGCCCGAAAGCTTCCTTAATCGCGTTAATAAAAAATAGTTGCGGCGATATATGATTCCCTCTTTCTAAGATAGCTGTTGTGTGACACCAATTTATAGGACTCTAATAGGTTGTTCTGATATCAAGATAAGGTGTTCAAGACATGAAATAACTCAATCTAACTGGACTCTCTCTGGAGGTTTCCATACCTATACCAAACTGTAAAATGTGTTTATAATTGTGTTTATATTTATTTTATTTTATATTTTATTCTCTATCTTCGTTGGTGTATATAAATAATATTTTACATTTATATATATATTCTTTCTCTCAATTTACAGCTTGGCCTGTTGAAGGATCGATAAGATCCGAAAGCTAGCATATTAAAAATTTTATGTATAAAGAGACGCATTGCTATCGTTTGTTTTTATTTAACAAATTATTTCTATTTCCCATTGTTAATATTTAACGAATTCGAATTTTATATATATGTGTGTGTGTGTGTGACAAATGACAATTAAACAACTTTATTGACATCTCGTCAACGTTTACACTCACAAAGAGTTATAAGAGCAAGTGATAAAAATATAATGATAAATAAATATTTACATTTAATATTTACATCAGGCGGAGCCCTCACTGAGGGGATGTCTGGATTTCATCAGGAGTTTAAGGCCACCCTGAGTTCGGACAATCCCTCGCCAATAATGGAATCACAGTCCCGAGCATGCTCGATGCCAGTGTCGAGGAACAGAATAGTCTTGTGTTTAGGCGAAAGTCGCGCGAGAAGAGGCTCCCTGGCCACACGGTGTGTTGAAAAAAAGGGAGAGACGGTTATCACTCCCCTTGACAAGGATGGAATGGTCCTCGGACCCAACACATATACAGTTAGCACTCCCCATGACAAGGATGGAATGGTCCTCGGACCCAACACATATACAGTTAGCACTCCCCTTGACAAGGATGGAATGGTCCTCGGACCCAACACATATACAGTTAGCACTCCCCTTGACAAGGATGGAATGGTCTTCGGACCCAACACATATACAGTTAGCACTCCCCTTGACAAGGATGGAATGGTCCTCGGACCCAACACATATACACTTAGCACTCCCCTTGACAAGGATGGAATGGTCTTCGGACCCAACACATATACAGTTAGCACTCCCCTTGACAAGGATGGAATGGTCCTCGGACCCAACACATATACAGTTAGCACTCCCCTTGACAAGGATGGAATGGTCCTCGGACCCAACACATATACAGTTAGCACTCCCCTTGACAAGGATGGAATGGTCTTCGGACCCAACACATATACAGTTAGCACTCCCCTTGACAAGGATGGAATGGTCTTCGGACCCAACACATATACAGTTAGCACTCCCCTTGACAAGGATGGAATGGTCTTCGGACCCAACACATATACAGTTAGCACTCCCCTTGACAAGGATGGAATGGTCTTCGGACCCAACACATATACAGTTAGCACTCCCCTTGACAAGGATGGAATGGTCCTCGGACCCAACACATATACGGTTAAGGCACATCCACCCTACTTTGGTGGAACTTAACCATATTTTAACCGTGTCTGTGGTAATTAACTATCCTACACACCCAAGATAGAGAACATTGCTGTGATAGAGATGTATGGAGACATCTGAGGCTCTTCATTGGACACACGGTGTGTGTGTGAAAAACAATAAAAAATATTTAAAATGTCAGGTGACGAGGGCCAACATCCCGAAACACGTTCATGGTTGACTTTTCTTGATTTATCACAAAAAATTTGAGTTGGTCAAATATCATGGAGCAAGTTAAATAAACGTTTAGTTTATTTTAGCTCCACTAGATGGCGCTCTGCCATCTAGAAATGTTCATGTGAGACTGGTCAGGATATGCCACTTTTTTTTTTTAAATATCAACCCTTGACTTTTTTATATTTTAATTGTTTTTCCATATGAAAAGCGTATTTACACAAAAAATACCTTGAATACCCTTTTCTTTATTTTTGAAGAAGCTTCTAAGACCAAATTTTGGTCGTAAAGGTACACTATATTTTCGAATTTAGAGGTTTTTTTTTTTCAAGATCAGTGTCTTGCCCAACTGCTAAGAGTTAGAGCTGCAAAGTTCTAGTCCTCTCTTCCTGCCTCCTGACCTCCGCGGACCCAATCCGGCCTAACCTGCCTCTTCCCTGACTGAGATTCTGTCCCTAGCCTTCCCAGCTTGGACATAGTGCTTTGTATATATTCCGCTTTACGCAGCCATTGGGGCTCAAAAATCATTTTATTTTGGGTAGAAGCCCCGTAAATAAAGATATTTCCGTTCCGTAGAGGTACGGTCTACACCACGCTGACGAGGGCCAATAGACCGAAACGCGTTCGTGGTTGACTTTTCTTGATTCATCACAAGAAATTGGATTGGCCAAATATCACGGAACAAGAGAAATAAACGTTTAGTTTATTTTTGTTCCACTAGATGGCACTCTGCCATATAGAAATTTCCATATGAGCATAGGAGCATATGAGGATAGGCCTCTTTTATTTTTAATATATAAATTTTTAAAATATATCCTTAATTTTTAAAGAAAACTCAAAGATCGGCTTTTTTGGCTTGCAAAACGCTAATGAGAGCCTAGGGCCAGTTTATTATGGACTTACTGCTCCCATAATTCATGGCAGAACATTTAAATTGGAGTTATATACACTCGTGGACAAAACTAAAAAAGGTGAAAGTCTTTGATGTCGCCGGTTGTCTGTTTTATTTTTTTTTTCAAGGAGATGGAAGCAATTTTGTTCACACTTGGTTATGTCGTGTGTCTTCCATAAAGGTCACTTTAATATCTTTCAGATTTATTGTCTGAATCCCGATATACATGCTAAAAGGTACAACTTCCTTTTTCAAGTTTTGTCCATGAGTGTATCTTTCAGAGTTATTGTCTGAATCCCGATATACATGCTAAAAGCTACAACTTCCTTTTTCAAGTTTTGTCCATGAGTGTATCTTTCAGAGTTATTGTCTGAATCCCGATATACATATTAAAAGCTACAACTTCCTTTTTCAAGTTTTGTCCATGAGTGTATCTTTCAGAGTTATTGTCTGAATCCCGATATACATATTAAAAGCTACAACTTCCTTTTTCAAGTTTTATCCATGAGTGTATCTTTCAGAGTTATTGTTAGTGTTAATGTAAAGTGGGCATGTGGTATTGGTGAGAGGATGTTTTGTAGCGTGTATTGAAGTGGCAAAACGAGAGACAACCGGAGACTGAGAGGAAACTAGTCATGGAAAAACAGGTGACAACCTCCTAGGTAGTTGACCCAAGTCTGGTCTGGATCTTGTCTGTTTAGTAACTGGCCCATTGTGTATATTGCCACGTGGAAAATTAGGGAAGACCAACTTCGGGATAAGACAACAATTTATTTCAGGGAAGAACAAACTATGAATGGTAAACAAAAGATAAACCACGAGGGAAATTTACAGAGTAGCAAACTATAAAACATACAGTTACGAGCGTCATGCGTTCTTAATAATTCTTCATCTCTGTCACCGTTTGCTTTTTTTTTGGAATGGCGCTGCTCTTCTATTGGTTGGCTACGATCACGCCACCTTTGCCCCCCCCCCCCCCCCCCCCCCCATCATGCACCCCCCACTCGCTTTTTGGTTTTTGTAACTATTGTGTTTGAGCGGGTCGCTCCTTAAATAAATGCATATATTAGTTAATAACTAAATGGAATCCTCTCTTTCTTTTTCCCAGTAAGAGACGCCTACGGAAGCCAACAGTACATAGAGAGATAAAGCACACAGGCTATAGTTATTAACTAATATATACATTTATATAAGGCGCCAATTTATAATTGTAACAAATAGTATTTGAATAAAAACATTCAATCGGGTAAAACACGGGCGTTGCCCGGGTCATTCGGCTAGTAAAACATAAAAATGACCACTCTGTTAATAAAAATAATAAAATTAATAAATTGTTTGTTGCAATATAAATAAAGGGAGGGAGAGTTGTGCCTCTTTTGATACATATATAAAGCATTTTCTGAAAATAGAGCAATCTATATTCAAATCATTAGACAATAAAAAGGCATATATTAGATTGAACCAATGATTTATTTGCCAATATTTCGGTTGGCTGAACGCCAACCTTTATCAAGGCATTACATTTTTGTATTAGAAAAAAATGGATACAAAAAAATGTAAAACGACATTTAAAGATTATCCCGCATGAGTTTTTTTCAACGAAAAATCCAAATTTATTTTAAGGAGAAATAACGATTATTTCTAACCTTAGGGATGAGGTATGAAAGGATGAATTGTGAAGATTAACGATAAACGGAAAATTAAAAGTGTACAAGGATGGGAATCGAACCCACAGTGTTCCGCTTACCGGGCAGATGCCATGTCCACTAGGCTACCCAATGTAATGCCTTGATAAAAGTTAGCGTTCAGCCAACCGAAATATTGGCAAATAAATATATTATTCAATCCAATATATGCCTTTTTGATTGTCTAATGATATAAAATATAAATATACATCCAGAAGAACATACAGTAAAATAGATTATAATAGCTTTAATTTTGACATAGAATTTTAGAAAGAAAAAAATATATAAACGACGAGGAATAATTTCTTATTTATATTTTTACAACTTAACAAAATAAGTGAACTGTATTTTATTAATCATTATTTGTAGATTCTTATCTCAAAATTTTCATAATACACCTATCCCCCGATTTACACGGTAGATACCTTCCTGAGAAAAACTTGTAAATCGAAAATTAAAAATTTTCGCGAAATTTTTATGCGAAGAAATACAGACACAGTGTGCGTGTGCAGCAAGTCAGCACATAAGCTCGGGATTCCTCGTGAGATGTGTACACAGCGCATGTGTTCAATCACAGTAGCATTTAGTATAGTGCGATAAAAACAAAAAAAAAACTTATTTGGAAAACCGTGTAAAAGCGAAAACGTGTAAAAACAAGTACCGTGTAAATCGGGGGATAGGTGTACAAGTATTATGTAAATAATATATATGTAAATAGAGTATTCCAATAATCTCTATGATGAATAAGATATATAATTCAATATCCTGAAATGTCTGTGGAACAGGAATAACAATGGAGATGTTGCACTACTTATTTGATTGTACTGCTCTGCCTGAGGAAAGACGAAAACTAAATGATAAAACGGGGCAACTTTGTCCTTCATTTCCAGCACTAATTAATGAAATATCAAAGAATAGGTATATAGCGGTGGCGATATTCCACAGGATTATATCCCGGAAAAAGGCCACACATCCCCATCCCTTGTGAACTGGCGAATCCTGTATAGGGCGAGAGGCCCTAAATAAAGGCTTTGTTATCAAATTACGAAACTATTTTAGACGCGTAATTCTCGAAGCATATATTATACATTTATAATTATATGTAATTCTGCTGTCCTCAAAGCTTATGTCCATAGTTCATCTAAAATACCCATTCGAAGAGTCTAGCATCAGTAACACTATAAAAGGAAGTTCCAAAAATGCAATATATCAGCGGTATGGTAGATTAAACAGGCGAAACCGCTGGGAGGGTTCACCTTGATGAGCCAGACCCTCCCATTAATTTTTCCATTGCAGTAAGGGCAGTAGAAATTGTTTTATTTTAAAAAGAATATTACGCGTCTAAAATAGTTTCGTAATTTGATAACAGATGGCGCGCTAGTGCATCGTAATATAAAGGCTTTGTTGTTGTATATATTTCAATATCGATTGAACATCTGTGAAGTTAAATTCCATAACTTAGGTGCTGAGTACAGTGAGTTTAAACAAGTCAAATATAAGATAGCTGTTGTGTGACACTAATTAATTATAGGACTCTAATAGGTTGTTCTGATATCAAGATAAGGTGTTCAAGACATGAAATAACTCAATCTAACTGGACTCTCTCTGGAGGTTTCCCTACCTATGCTAAACTGTAAATAAAATTGTATCACAAATTATTTCTATTTCCCATTGTTAATATTTAACGAATTCGAATTATATATATATATATATGTGTGTGACAATTAAACAACTTTATTGACATCTCGTCAACGTTTACACTCACAAAGAGTTATAAGAGCAAGTGATAAAAATATAATGATAAATAAATATTTACATTTTTACATATTTAACATATTTACATCAGGCGGAGCCCTCACTGAGGGGATGTCTGGATTTCATCAGGAGCTTAAGGCCACCCTGAGTACGGACAATCCCTCGCCAATAATGGAATCACAGTCCCGAGCATGCTCGATGCCAGTGTCGTGGAACAGAATAGTCTTGTGTTTAGGCGAAAGTCGCGTGAGGAGAGGCTCCCTAAAATTGGGCCACACGGTGTGTTGAAAAAAAGGGAGAGACGGTTAGCACTCCCCTTGACAAGGATGGAATGGTCTTCGGACCCAACACATATACAGTTAGCACTCCCCTTGACAAGGATGGAATGGTCTTCGGACCCAACACATATACAGTTAGCACTCCCCTTGACAAGGATGGAATGGTCTTCGGACCCAACACATATACAGTTAGCACTCCCCTTGACAAGGATGGAATGGTCCTCGGACCCAACACATATACAGTTAGCACTCCCCTTGACAAGGATGGAATGGTCTTCGGACCCAACACATATACAGTTAGCACTCCCCTTGACAAGGATGGAATGGTCTTCGGACCCAACACATATACAGTTAGCACTCCCCTTGACAAGGATGGAATGGTCTTCGGACCCAACACATATACAGTTAGCACTCCCCTTGACAAGGATGGAATGGTCCTCGGACCCAACACATATACAGTTAGCACTCCCCTTGACAAGGATGGAATGGTCTTCGGACCCAACACATATACAGTTAGTACTCCCCTTGACAAGGATGGAATGGTCTTCGGACCCAACACATATACAGTTAGCACTCCCCTTGACAAGGATGGAATGGTCCTCGGACCCAACACATATACAGTTAGCACTCCCCTTGACAAGGATGGAATGGTCCTCGGACCCTATACGGTTAAGGCACATCCACCCTACTTTGGTGGAACTTAACCATATTTTAACCGTGTCTGTGGTAATTAACTATCCTACACACCCAAGATAGAGAACATTGCTGCGATAGAGATGTATGGAGACATCTGAGGCTCTTCATTGGACACACGGTGTGTGTGTGTGAAAAACAATAAAAAATATTTAAAATGTCAGGTGACGAGGGCCAAAATCCCGAAACGCGTTCGTGGTTGACTTTTCTTGATTTATCACAATATTTGAGTTGGTCAAATATCATGGAGCAAGTTAAATAAACGTTTAGTTTATTTTAGCTCCACTAGATGGCGCTCTGCCATCTAGAAATGCTCATATGAGACTGGTCAGGATATGCCACTTTTTTTTTTTAAATATCAACACCTGACCTTTTTATATTTTTAAATTGTTTTTTCATATGAAAAGCGTATATAAACAAAAAATACCTTGAATACCCTTTTCTTTATTTTTGAAGAAGCTTCTAAGACCAAATTTTGGTCGTAAAGGTACACTATATTTTGGAATTTAGGTTTTTTTTTTTCAAGATCAGTGTCTTGCCCAACTGCTAAGAGTTAGAGCTGCAAAGTTCTAGTCCTCTCTTCCTGCCTCCTGACCTCCGCGGACCCAATCCGGCCTAACCTGCCTCTTCCCTGACTGAGATTCTGTCCCTAGCCTTCCCAGCTTGGACATAGTGCTTTGTATATATTCCGCTTTACGCAGCCATTGGGGCTCAAAAATAATTTTATTTTGGGTAGAAGCCCCGTAAATAAAGATATTTCCGTTCCGTAGAGGTACGGTCTACACCACGCTGACGAGGGCCAATAGACCGATACGCGTTCGTAGTTGACTTTTCTTGATTTATCACAAGAAATTGGGTTGGCCAAATATAACGGAGCAAGTTAAATAAACGTTTAGTTTATTTTTGTTCCACTAGATGGCACTCTGCCATATAGAAACTCCCATATGAGCATAGGAGCATATGAGGATAGGCCTCTTTTATTTTTAATATATAAATTTTAAAAATATATCCTTAAATTTTAAAGAAAACTCAAAGATCGGCTTTTTTGGCTTGCAAAACGCTAATGAGAGCCTAGGGCCAGTTTATTATGGACTTACTGCTCCCATAATTCATGGCAGAACATTTAAATTGGAGTTATATACACTCGTGGACAAAACTAAAAAAGGTGAAAGTCTTTGATGTCGCCGGTTGTCTGTTTTATTTTTTTTTTTTCAAGGAGATGGAAGCAATTTTGTTCACACTTGGTTATGTCGTGTGTCTTCCATAAAGGTCACTTTAATATCTTTCAGATTTATTGTCTGAATCCCGATATACATGCTAAAAGGTACAACTTCCTTTTTCAAGTTTTGTCCATGAGTGTATCTTTCAGAGTTATTGTCTGAATCCCGATATACATGCTAAAAGCTACAACTTCCTCTTTCAAGTTTTGTCCATGAGTGTATCTTTCAGAGTTATTGTTAGTGTTAATGTAAAGTGGGCATGTGGTATTGGTGAGAGGATGTTTTGTAGCGTGTATTGAAGCGGTAAGACGAGAGACAACTGGATACTAAGAGGAAACTAGTCATGGAAAAACAGGTGACAACCTCCTAGGTAGTTGACCCAAGTCTGGGCTGGATCTTGTCTGTTTAGTAACTGGCCCATTGTGTATATTGCCACGTGGAAAATTAGGGAAGACCAACTTCGGGATGAGACAACAATTTATTTCAGGGAAGAACAAACTATGAATGGTAAACAAAAGATAAACCACGAGGGAAATTTACAGAGTAGCAAACTATAAAACATACAGTTACGAGCGTCATGCGTTCTTAATAATTCTTCATCTCTGTCACCGTTTGCTTTTTTTTTTTGGAATGGCGCTCTCCTATTGGTTGGCTAAGATCACGCCACCTTTGCCCCCCCCCCATCATGCACCCCCCACTCGCTTTTTGGTTTTTGTAACTATTGTGTTGGAGCGGGTCGCTCCTTAAATAAATGCATATATTAGTTAATAACTAAATGGAATCCTCTCTTTCTTTTTCCCAGTAAGAGACGCCTACGGAAGCCAACAGTACATAGACAGATAAAGCACACAGGCTATAGTTATTAACTAATATATACATTTATATAAGGCGCCAATTTATAATTGTAACAAATAGTATTTGAATAAAAACATTCAATCGGGTAAAACACGGGCGTTGCCCGGGTCATTCGGCTAGTAAAACATAAAAATGACCACTCTGTTAATAAAATAATAAAATTAATAAATTGTTTGTTGCAATATAAAAAGAAGGGGGGAGAGTTGTGCCTCTTTTGATACATATATAAAGCATTTTCTGAAAATAGAGCAATCTATATTCAAATCATTAGACAATAAAAAGGCATATATTAGATTGAATCAATGATTTATTTGCCAATATTTCGGTTGGCTGAACGCCAACCTTTATCAAGGCATTATATTTTTGTATTAGAAAAAAATGGATACAAAAAAATGTAAAACGACATTTAAAGATTATCCCGCATGAGTTTCTTTTCAACGAAAAATCCAAATTTATTTTAAGGAGAAATAACGATTATTTCTAACCTTAGGGATGAGGTATGAAAGGATGAATTGTGAAGATTAACGATAAACGGAAAATTAAAAGTGTACAAGGATGGGAATCGAACCCACAGTGTTCCGCTTACCGGGCAGATGCCATGTCCACTAGGCTACCCAATGTAATGCCTTGATAAAGGTTGGCGTTCAGCCAATCGAAATATTGGCAAATAAATATATTATTCAATCCAATGTATGACTTTTTATTGTCTAATGATATAAAATATAAATATACATCCAGAAGAACATACAGTAAAATAGATTATAATAGCTTTAATTTTGACATAGAATTTTAGAAAGAAAAAAATATATATAAACGACGAGAATAATTTCTTATTAATATTTTTACAACTTAACAAAATAAGTGAACTGTATTTTATTAATCATTATTTGTAGATTCTTATCTCAAAATTTTCATAATACACCTATCCCCCGATTTACACGGTAGATACGTTCCTGAGAAAAACGTGTAAATCGAAAATTAAAAATTTTCGCGAAATTTTTATGCGAAGAAATACAGACACAGTGCGCGTGTGCAGCAAGTCAGCACATAAGCTCGGGATTCCTCGTGAGATGTGTACACAGCGCATGTGTTCAATCACAGTAGCATTTAGTATAGTGCGATAAAAACAAAAAATAACTTATTTGGAAAACCGTGTAAAAGCGAAAACGTGTAAAACAAGTACCGTGTAAATCGGGGGATAGGTGTACAAGTATTATGTAAATAATATATATGTAAATAGAGTATTCCAATAATCTCTATGATGTAATAAGATATATAATTCAATATCCTGAAATGTCTGTGGATCAGGAATAACAATGGAGATGTTGCACTACTTATTTGATTGTACTGCTCTGCCTGAGGAAAGACGAAAACTAAATGATAAAACGGGGCAACTTTGTCCTTCATTTCCAGCACTAATTAATGAAATATCAAAGAATAGGTATATAGCGGTGGCGATATTCCACAGGATTATATCCCGGAAAAAGGCCACACATCCCCATCCCTTGTGAACTGGCGAATCCTGTATAGGGCGAGAGGCCCTAAATAAAGGCTTTGTTATCAAATTACGAAACTATTTTAGGCGCGTAATTCTCGAAGCATATTATACATTTATAATTATATGTAATTCTGCTGTCCTAAAAGCTTATGTCCATAGTTAATCTAAAATACCCATTCGAAGAGTCTAGCATCTCAATATCACTATAAAAGGAAGTTCCAAAAATGCAATATATCAGCGGTATGGTAGATTAAACAGGCGAAACCGCTGGGAGGGTTCACCACTAATGAGCCAGGCCCTCCCATTAATTTTTCCATTGCAGTAAGGGCAGTAGAAATTGTTTTATTTAAAAAAATAATATTACCCGTCTAAAATAGTTTCGTAATTTGATAACAGATGGCGCGCTAGTGCATCGTAATATAAAGGCTTTGTTGTTGTATATAATTCAATATCGATTGAACATCTGTGAAGTTAAATTCCATAACTTAGGTGCTGAGTACAGTGAGTTTAAACAAGTCAAATATAAGATAGCTGTTGTGTGACATCAATTTATAGGACTCTAATAGGTTGTTCTGATATCAAGATAAGGTGTTCAAGAAATGAAATAACTCAATCTAACTGGACTCTCTCTGGAGGTTTCCCTACCTATACCAAACTGTAAATAAAACTGTATCACAAATTATTTCTATTTCCCATTGTTAATATTTAACGAATTCGAATTTTATATATATATGTGTGTGTGTGTGACAAATGACAATTAAACAACTTTATTGACATCTCGTCAACGTTTACACTCACAAAGAGTTATAAGAGCAAGTGATAAAAATATAATGATAAATAAATATTTACATTTTTACATATTTAACATATTTACATATTTACATCAGGCGGAGCCCTCACTGAGGGGATGTCTGGATTTCATCAGGAGCTTAAGGCCACCCTGAGTTCGGACAATCCCTCGCGAATAATGGAATCGCAGTCCCGAGCATGCTCGATGCCAGTGTCGAGGAACTTAGCAAGAATAGTCTTGTGTTTAGGCGAAAGTCGAGCGAGGAGAGGCTTCCTAAAATTGGGCCACACGGTGTGTTGAAAAAAAGGGAGAGACGGTTATCACTCCCCTTGACAAGGATGGAATGGTCTTCGGACCCAACACATATACAGTTAGCACTCCCCTTGACAAGGATGGAATGGTCCTCGGACCCAACACATATACAGTTAGCACTCCCCTTGACAAGGATGGAATGGTCCTCGGACCCAACACATATACAGTTAGCACTCCCCTTGACAAGGATGGAATGGTCCTCGGACCCAACACATATACAGTTAGCACTCCCCTTGACAAGGATGGAATGGTCCTCGGACCCAACACATATACAGTTAGCACTCCCCTTGACAAGGATGGAATGGTCTTCGGACCCAACACATATACAGTTAGCAATCCCCTTGACAAGGATGGAATGGTCCTCGGACCCAACACATATACAGTTAGCACTCCCCTTGACAAGGATGGAATGGTCCTCGGACCCAACACATATACAGTTAGCACTCCCCTTGACAAGGATGGAATGGTCCTCGGACCCAACACATATACGGTTAAGGCACATCCACCCTACTTTGGTGGAACTTAACCATATTTTAACCGTGTCTGTGGTAATTAACTATCCTACACACCCAAGATAGAGGACATTGCTGTGATAGAGATGTATGGAGACATCTGAGGCTCTTCATTGGACACACGGTGTGTGTGTGAAAAACAATAAAAAATATTTAAAATGTCAGGTGACGAGGGCCAAAATCCCGAAACGCATTCGTGGTTGACTTTTCTTGATTTATCACAAAATTTGAGTTGGCCAAATATCACGGAGCAAGTTAAATAAACGTTTAGTTTATTTTTGCTCCACTAGATGGCGCTCTGCCATCTAGAAATGCTCATATGAGACTGGTCAGGATATGCCACTTTTTTTTTTTTTAAATATCAACACCTGACCTTTTTTATATTTTAAATTGTTTTTTCATATGAAAAGCGTATATACACAAAAAAATACCTTGAATACCCTTTTCTTTATTTTTGAAGAAGCTTCTAAGACCAAATTTTGGTCGTAAAGGTACACTATATTTTGGAATTTAGAGTTTTTTTTTTCAAGATCAGTGTCTTGCCCAACTGCTAAGAGTTAGAGCTGCAAAGTTCTAGTCCTCTCTTCCTGCCTCCTGACCTCCGCGGACCCAATCCGGCCTAACCTGCCTCTTCCCTGACTGAGATTCTGTCCCTAGCCTTCCCAGCTTGGACATAGTGCTTTGTATATATTCCGCTTTACGCAGCCATTGGGGCTCAAAAATAATTTTATTTTGGGTAGAAGCCCCGTAAATAAAGATATTTCTGTTCCGTAGAGGTACGGTCTACACCACGTTGACGAGGGCCAATAGACCGAAACGCGTTCGTGGTTGACTTTTCTTGATTTATCAAGAAATTGGATTGGCCAAATATCACGGAACAAGTTAAATAAACGTTTAGTTTATTTTTGTTCCACTAGATGGCACTCTGCCATATAGAAATTCCCATATGAGCATAGGAGCATATGAGGATAGGCCTCTTTTATTTTTAATATATAAATTTTTAAAATATATCCTTAATTTTTAAAGAAAACTCAAAGATCGGCTTTTTTGGCTTGCAAAACGCTAATGAGAGCCTAGGGCCAGTTTATTATGGACTTACTGCTCCCATAATTCATGGCAGAACATTTAAATTGGAGTTATATACACTCGTGGACAAAACTAAAAAAGGTGAAAGTCTTTGATGTCGCCGGTTGTCTGTTTTATTTTTTTTTTCAAGGAGATGGAAGCAATTTTGTTCACACTTGGTTATGTCGTGTGTCTTCCATAAAGGTCACTTTAATATCTTTCAGATTTATTGTCTGAATCCCGATATACATGCTAAAAGGTACAACTTCCTTTTTCAAGTTTTGTCCACGAGTGTATCTTTCAGAGTTATTGTCTGAATCCCGATATACATGCTAAAAGCTACAACTTCCTTTTTCAAGTTTTGTCCATGAGTGTATCTTTCAGAGTTATTGTCTGAATCACGATATACATGCTAAAAGCTACAACTTCCTTTTTCAAGTTTTGTCCATGAGTGTATCTTTCAGAGTTATTGTCTGAATCCCGATATACATGCTAAAAGCTACAACTTCCTTTTTCAAGTTTTGTCCATGAGTGTATCTTTCAGAGTTATTGTCTGAATCACGATATACATGCTAAAAGCTACAACTTCCTTTTTCAAGTTTTGTCCATGAGTGTATCTTTCAGAGTTATTGTTAGTGTTAATGTAAAGTGGGCATGTGGTATTGGTGAGAGGATGTTTTGTAGCGTGTATTGAAGTGGCAAAACGAGAGACAACCGGAGACTAAGAGGAAACTAGTCATGGAAAAACAGGTGACAACCTCCTAGGTAGTTGACCCAAGTCTGGTCTGGATCTTGTCTGTTTAGTAACTGGCCCATTGTGTATATTGCCACGTGGAAAATTAGGGAAGACCAACTTCGGGATGAGACAACAATTTATTTCAGGGAAGAACAAACTATGAATGGTAAACAAAAGATAAACCACGAGGGAAATTTACAGAGTAGCAAACTATAAAACATACAGTTACGAGCGTCATGCGTTCTTAATAATTCTTCATCTCTGTCACCGTTTGCTTTTTTTTTTGGAATGGCGCTGCTCTCCTATTGGTTGGCTACGATCACGCCACCTTTGCCCTCCCCATCATGCACCCCCCACTCGCTTTTTGGTTTTTGTAACTATTGTGTTGGAGCGGGTCGCTCCTTAAATAAATGCATATATTAGTTAATAACTAAATGGAATCCTCTCTTTCTTTTTCCCAGTAAGAGACGCCTACGGAAGCCAACAGTACATAGACAGATAAAGCACACAGGCTATAATTATTAACTAATATATACATTTATATAAGGCGCCAATTTATAATTGTAACAAATAGTATTTGAATAAAAACATTCAATCGGGTAAAACACGGGCGTTGCCCGGGTCATTCGGCTAGTAAAACATAAAAATGACCACTCTGTTAATAAAAATAATAAAATTAATAAATTGTTTGTTGCAATATAAATAAAGGGAGGGAGAGTTGTGCCTCTTTTGATACATATATAAAGCATTTTCTGAAAATAGAGCAATCTATATTCAAATCATTAGACAATAAAAAGGCATATATTAAATTGAATCAATGATTTATTTGCCAATATTTCGGTTGGCTGAACGCCAACCTTCATCAAGGCATTACATTTTTGTAATAGAAAAAAATGGATACAAAAAAATGTAAAACGACATTTAAAGATTATCCCGCATGAGTTTCTTTTCAACAAAAAATCCAAATTTATTTTAAGGAGAAATAACGATTATTTCTAACCTTAGGGATGAGGTATGAAAGGATGAATTGTGAAGATTAACGATAAACGGAAAATTAAAAGTGTACAAGGATGGGAATCGAACCCACAGTGTTCCGCTTACCGGGCAGATGCCATGTCCACTAGGCTACCCAAAGTAATGCCTTGATAAAGGTTGGCGTTCAGCCAATCGAAATATTGGCAAATAAATATATTATTCAATCCAATGTATGACTTTTTATTGTCTAATGATATAAAATATAAATATACATCCAGAAGAACATACAGTAAAATAGATTATAATAGCTCTAATTTTGACATAGAATTTTAGAAAGAAAAAAATATATAAACGACGAGGAATAATTTCTTATTTATATTTTTACAACTTAACAAAATAAGTAAACTGTATCTTATTGATCATTATTTGTAGATTTTTATCTCAAAATTTTCATAATACACCTATCCCCCGATTTACACGGTAGATACGTTCCTGAGAAAAACGTGTAAATCGAAAATTAAAAATTTTCGCGAAATTTTTATGCGAAGAAATACAGACACAGTGTGCGTGTGCAGCAAGTCAGCACATAAGCTCGGGATTCCTCGTGAGATGTGTACACAGCGCATGTGTTCAATCACAGTAGCATTTAGTATAGTGCGATAAAAACAAAAAAAAAAAACTTATTTGGAAAACCGTGTAAAAGCGAAAAGGTGTAAAACAAGTACCGTGTAAATCGGGGGATAGGTGTACAAGTATTATGTAAATAATATATATGTAAATAGAGTATTCCAATAATCTCTATGATGTAATAAGATATATAATTCAATATCCTGAAATGTCTGTGGATCAGGAATAACAATGGAGATGTTGCACTACTTATTTGATTGTACTGCTATGCCTGAGGAAAGACGAAAACTAAATGATAAAACGGGGCAACTTTGTCCTTCATTTCCAGCACTAATTAATGAAATATCAAAGAATAGGTATATAGCGGTGGCGATATTCCACAGGATTATATCCCGGAAAAAGGCCACACATCCCCATCCCTTGTGAACTGGCGAATCCTGTATAGGGCGAGAGGCCCTAAATAAAGGGTTTGTTATCAAATTACGAAACTATTTTAGACGCGTAATTTTCGAAGCATATTATACATTTATAATTATATGTAATTCTGGTGTCCTAAAAGCTTATGTCCATAGTTCATCTAAAATACCCATTCGAAGAGTCAAGCATCAGTATCACTATAAAAGGAAGTTCCAAAAATGCAATAGTGCCTTAAAAAGCTTACCTGAAAGCTTGTAGAAGGCGGAATAATTGATACCCAAAAATGCAATATATCAGCGGTATGGTAGATTAAACTGGCGAAACCGCTGGGAGGGTTCACCACTGATGAGCCAGGCCCTCCCATTAATTTTTCCATTGCAGTAAGGGCAGTAGAAATTGTTTTATTTTAAAAAAGAATATTACGCGTCTAAAATAGTTTCGTAATTTGATAACAGATGGCGCGCTAGTGCATCGAAATATAAAGGCTTTGTTGTTGTATATAATTCAATATCGATTGAACATCTGTGAAGTTAAATTCCATAACTTAGCTGCTGAATACAGTGAGTTTAAACAAGTCAAATATAAGATAGCTGTTGTGTGACACCAATTTATAGGACTCTAATAGGTTGTTCTGATATCAAGATAAGGTGTTCAAAACATGAAATAACTCAATCTAACTGGACTCTCTCTGGAGGTTTCCATACCTATACCAAACTGTAAATAAAACTGTATCACAAATTATTTCTATTTCCCATTGTTAATATTTATCGAATTCGAATTTTATATATATATGTGTGTGTGTGTGACAAATGACAATTAAACAACTTTATTGAAATCTCGTCAACGTTTACACTCACAAAGAGTTATAAGAGCAAGTGATAAAAATATAATGATAAAAATAAATATTTACATTTAATATTTACATCATGGCGGAGCCCTCACTGAGGGGATGTCTGGATTTCATCAGGAGTTTAAGGCCACCCTGAGTTCGGACAATCCCTCGCCAATAATGGAATCGCAGTCCCGAGCATGCTCGATGCCAGTGTCGAGGAACAGAATAGTCTTGTGTTTAGGCGAAAGTCGAGCGAGGAGAGGCTCCCTAAAATTGGGCCACACGGTGTGTTGAAAAAAAGGGAGAGACGGTTATCACTCCCCTTTACAAGGATGGAATGGTCTTCCGGCCCAACACATATATGGTTAACACTCCCCTTGACAAGGATGGAATGGTCTTCGGACCCAACACATATACAGTTAGCACTCCCCTTGACAAGGATGGAATGGTCTTCGGACCCAACACATATACAGTTAGCACTCCCCTTGACAAGGATGGAATGGTCCTCGGACCCAACACATATACAGTTAGCACTCCCCTTGACAAGGATGGAATGGTCCTCGGACCCAACACATATACAGTTAGCACTCCCCTTGACAAGGATGGAATGGTCCTCGGACCCAACACATATACAGTTAGCACTCCCCTTGACAAGGATGGAATGGTCCTCGGACCCAACACATATACGGTTAAGGCACATCCACCCTACTTTGGTGGAACTTAACCATATTTTAACCGTGTCTGTGGTAATTAACTATCCTACACACCCAAGATAGAGAACATTGCTGTGATAGAGATGTATGGAGACATCTGAGGCTCTTCATTGGACACACGGTGTGTCTGTGAAAAACAATAAAAAAATATTTAAAATGTCAGGTGATGAGGGCCAACATCCCGAAACACGTTCGTGGTTGACTTTTCTTGATTTATCACAAAAAATTTGAGTTGGTCAAATATCATGGAGCAAGTTAAATAAACGTTTAGTTTATTTTAGCTCCACTAGATGGCGCTCTGCCATCTAGAAATGCTCATATGAGACTGGTCAGGATATGCCACTTTTTTTTTTTTAAATATCAACACCTGACCTTTTTATATTTTAAATTGTTTTTTTCATATGAAAAGCGTATATACACAAAAAAATACCTTGAATACCCTTTTCTTTATTTTTGAAGAAGCTTCTAAGACCAAATTTTGGTCGTAAAGGTACACTATATTTTGGAATTTAGAGTTTTTTTTTCAAGATCAGTGTCTTGCCCAACTGCTAAGAGTTAGAGCTGCAAAGTTCTAGTCCTCTCTTCCTGCCTCCTGACCTCCGCGGACCCAATCCGGCCTAACCTGCCTCTTCCCTGACTGAGATTCTGTCCCTAGCCTTCCCAGCTTATATATTCCGCTTTACGCAGCCATTGGGGCTCAAAAATAATTTTATTTTGGGTAGAAGCCCCGTAAATAAAGATATTTCCGTTCCGTACAGGTACGGTCTACACCACGCTGACGAGGGCCAATAGACCGAAACGCGTTCGTGGTTGACTTTTCTTGATTTATCACAAGAAATTGGATTGGCCAAATATCATGGAACAAGTTAAATAAACGTTTAGTTTATTTTTGTTCCACTAGATGGCACTCTGCCATATAGAAATACCCATATGAGCATAGGAGCATATGAGGATAGGCCTCTTTTATTTTTAATATATAAATATTTAAAATATATCCTTAATTTTTAAAGAAAACTCAAAGATCGGCTTTTTTGGCTTGCAAAACGCTAATGAGAGCCTAGGGCCAGTTTATTATGGACTTACTGCTCCCTTAATTCATGGAAGAACATTTAATTTCGAGTTATATACACTCGCGGTCAAAACTTTAAAAAAGGTGAAATTCTTTGATGTCGCCGGTCGTCTGTTTTTTTTTTTTTTCAAGGAGACGGAAGCAATTTTGTTCACACACACACTTGGTTATCTCGTGTGTCTTCAATAAAGGTCACTGTAATATCTTTCAGATTTATTGTCTGAATCCCGATATACATGCTGAAAGGTACAACTTCCTTTTTTAAGTTTTGTCCTTGAGTGTACTTATTAAACTTTAGTTTCTTTTCCTTTGGAAGAATAGAATATAAATGTGTATTTTTACAATCCAATTTTTAAAACACATAAACCTATATAGTTAACATTTTTCAAAAACAATTTCCTATATTTATTTAAAAGGGAATATATAGGATCAAAATATCATTTATTTTACCAATATTTCAGTTGGCTGAACGCCAACCTTTATCAAGGTGTTATAACATTTTAAATTCTCTTCCTTTTAAATAATTCATCATTGAAAAAAAAAAAGGAAAAAAACAACATACATAAGGTAATAAGACCAAACCCAAATAAATAAATAGTGTGTGACGTTTCGATAACAGTGTTGTTACCATCTTCAGACAAAAGTACTGAAATGAGAAATTTTGCCACACAAATTTTGTCTGAAAATGGTGACAACGCTGTTACCGAAATGTCACACACTATTTATTTATTTGGATTTGGTCTTATTACCTTGTGTTTATAATCTATAATCCAAATTGTGCCTTATCAAAAACAAACATGTTTTAAGAAGGCTGTAAACAACTCAAAAATCGAACACCAATTGTTTCAAAGAGAATTTGTCGCCATTAACTTCCTTAAGTTTTGTCTATGAGTGTATATTGCCACGTGGAAAATTAGGGAAGACCAACTTCGGGTTGAGACAACAATTTATTTCAGACAAGAACAAACTATGAATGATAAACAAAAGATAAACCACGAGGGATATTTACAGAGTAGCAAAATATAAACATAAAAATGACCACTCTGTTAATAAAAATAATAAATACTTTGTTACAATATTTTCACAATTTATTAACAACGCTGTTTTGAAAATAGAGCAATACATAGATAAATCTTTAATTAGAGAGGCATATATTGGATCAAAAAATAATTTATTTTACCAATATTTCAGTTGGCGGAACGCCAACCTTTATCAAGGTGTTATAACATTTTAAAGTGTGTCTAAAAATGTTATAACACCTTGATAAAGGTTGGCGTTCAGCCAACTGAAATATTGGTAAAATAAATGATTTTTTGATCCAATATATGCCTCTCTAATTAACTACCCAGTGTTATTCCCCATTTTTCTTAGTTTCAGAATAAATATAATCCTCCTAAAGCTTACCTTGTTTTGTGTTCTTGTTACAATAACAGAATTAACGCTTACGGAAGTTTTTATGTCCTTTATTGCCTATAATATTGGAAGCTATAATTAAAATTGTTTAACCACAATCGCTCTATTACATAATTACCTTAAAGATTGTTTAAATGATTGCAATTATTGTAGATGAATTTACCTCAATCTGTTCAGGTTATTCTCAATTCCTGTAGATCGCGGATAAAAATGAAGTAAATTTGAATTTCCCTCCATTACAATTATTTCACAAAGATGAGATTGGAATTAGGTAAAAATTATATGTAATTACATATATAACAATATGTAGATAGGTAGTTATGGTAAATATGTTAATAGGAAAAATCTTATTAGTTAATTTGAGCAGAAAAAGATTTCAGTTCTCTCAGGGCAGTAGATGAGTTTTCAATATTTGAAGAGAGAGACTAATGGCATCTAATTATTTTTTAGCAATTAAGTAGGGAGATTGCCATTAGGAGATAATTACATCAAATTGCACCCAATTAACAATATATTTTGCCTCCCCCCGACAATTTATGGTGTTAATTAATTTGACAACCTAATGGATGCATCAGATTGGAGAAACGGTGAAAACCAAATAATTTCTTCATTTGCCTTTTTTTTTTCGGATTGATAATTGAAAAAATATATAATGTTCGCTGTTTTTCCAGAATTTGGTTAAATACCATTTCTTGATTGATAAAAGTTAACCAAGTATACGTTTTGGGATAAACAAGAAAGAGTATTTGGCTAATTCAGGAATAATTAAAAAATCAACGCGATTAGTTGATATTCATTCCGATAGATGGCGCAATCCAACAGTAACTTATAGTTACACAATCAGGAGATGCCTTTTTCTTAATTTATGCACCTGATACCAGTATAATTTCACTTTTTTCTACAATTTTTCACATAATCAGAAAAACGTAAAATCTTCTTTCTTATCTCATAGGTACTTTTCGAAGCTTTTACTGTAAATGCAATACATGTCTACATATTAGATATAATAAAAATACCTATATTGGATTGAATAAAATATTTATTTGCCAATATTTCGGTTGGCTGAACACCAACATTTATCAATTCATTACATTTTTTGTTTATCTACCTTTTTATTATAAAGTAGGTTGAAATCCTCTGAAAAATATAAGTAATAGAATCAAAGCATGCGAGGATGCGTATCTTATTAGTTTTAATAAAGAACAGTCAGATATGATGACCTGAAGAAGGGTTATTAGCCCGAAAGCTCGCCTTTATTAAAACTAATAAGATACGCATCCTCGCATGCTTTGATTCTATTACTTATACCTTTTTATTATCTAATGATTTAAATTATGGATGTCCTGGTGTGGAACTAACACCTACTCACATATTCTCATGCCCAGCAATGGCCGCAGCCTTGCAGAAAATTGACTTAGACCCAGAGCAGCAGCTTTACACACCCAAGATAGTGGATATTGCTGCTGCTGTGATAGAGATGCATGGAGACATCTGAGACTCTTCTTTGGACACGACAACAACAAATTATGGATCCCTCTATTTTCAGAACGATGTCTACATAGGTAGAAAACAGCTAGACTTTTGTACTTACAAGATATTAGAGCCCCGTTTGTGGTTAGTTACATTCATTGGGGTATCGGACTTTAGTGAGAATCGGGGATCTCATTGAAGCAATTTTTTTACCGAGAAATCGTTCTTAATGATGGATCCGATCCCGGATCGTTATTATCGAGAATCAAAAGTTTGTATTTTTCTTTCATCAACCCTTCTTGAAGAATGAAAAATAAGATCAGAGTGGTGTGTTAGATAGAACTGGCGAAACTGCTGGGAGAGAGTTAACACTGATGAGCCAAATACCCCTCTCTTAATCTATTTCCTCATTGAATTAGTACTTTAGGAAATTGGGTTTCTAAACTGACTGCTAAAATGTCTTCTTTTTCTTCTTTCTTATCTCCACTCAATCATATTAGGGTATCAAGTTGTAACCCTTGATGGTGTCTGTTTGACAACCATCATGACTGGGTGAAGTAGAATGCGTCGGTCTTTGTCATTAAGAATGGAAGCACTACTCAGTGGCAGGCCGACTTAGCTCCAAAAGAAATGGTAGCCTCTGACATGAGGAACAGACATCATGTACAGCCGCTCCTAACATGGAGTACAAACGCTGCCCATCCTGTATCCCTGGAGCCCTTACAGGATACAATCAGCCTGCTAGAACGCTAAACTGCTAGAATGTTCATTTTCACACTTAATACTGCTGGGATAGCAACGGTCAACAAGAAGCTCCATGACAATAACTCCCGGGATATCAACTTCCGTGGTGACTGTGAGTGTTTGACTCAGGGCGTGACACAACAATGATGATTTAGACAGAGAATTATCATCAAAAATAGATAAAGAATGACAAAAATGGAAGGATGTGAGTAAAACAAAAATAAAGAATAGATTTTTTACTTCTCACATCCTCCTATTTTTGTTGACACTCTTTACCAGTATTGTCAGTTTTTTTTTTTATTGTTTAAAATTTATTCTAAAATAACTTTTTTTTTTAAATATTTGTCTTTAAAAAGTTCGCGGTTACTTTTGATCGTACCTTAGAGATGCTTATTGCTGGAATTGTTAGACTTTTATAGAACTGCAGGGTAACCATGGCTCTATCTATCTCATTGATTGATTGAGGAACAAACCTCAAGACATCTACTGATCGATTGCCCAGCATTTCAAGATTATAGAATGAAGAATGAACTAGTTGTTTGTGAACTTAACGATTTGATCTCCGATAAAAAAAATCATATTTAAAGTTCAATTCATTTTGTAAATACATTCTAAACTTTCTACAAAATCTGGATATCTAGTGTTTTCACGCGTTGAATAATGTAAATAACTTATGTAAATAAACTTTTCTCCTTGTTTGGCGCAAGTATCCCTTGCGGGATATAGCGCTTTGGAAATAAAATAATTGTAATTGATTCATCCATCGAGCTGAGATCTATGAAGATTTGTTCCACAGTCCTCACATAGTTCACATCTTCAACTAAATCATTTTTACTAGAATTCTACACTCATGGACAAAACTTAAGGAAGTGGGAAGTCTTTGATGTCGCCGGGCGTCTGTTTTTTTTTTTTTTTTTGAAGGAGAAAGAGGCAATTTTGTTTATAATTGGTTATCTCGTGTGTCTTCAATAAAGGTCACTGTAAATTCTTTAAGAGTTATTGTCTAAATCCAGATATAAGTGCCAAAAGGTACATCTTCCTTTTAAGTTTTGTCCATGAGTGTTTTCTAGAAGAAAAAAAAACATATTTTGTAGGTAAAATATATATTTATGAAGGTTTTTTAAAAATATTATTATTATCCTTAGTACACGTGGTACAGGTCATGATAATCATTCAGACAATAACTCTGAAAGATACACTCATGGACAAAACTTAAGGAAGTTGTACCTTTTAGCATGTGTATCGGGATTCAGACAATAACTCTGAAAGATACACTCATGGACAAAACTTAAGGAAGTTGTACCTTTTAGCATGTGTATCGGGATTCAGACAATAACTCTGAAAGATACACTCATGGACAAGACTTAAGGAAGTTATACCTTTTAGCATGTATATCGGGATTCAAACAATAACTCTGAAAGATACACTCATGGACAAAACTTAAGGAAGTTGTACCTTTTAGCATGTATATCGGGATTCAGACAATAACTCTGTAAGATGTTCTATACATAGTGATCTTTATTGAAGACACACGTGATAACCAAGTGTGAACAAAATTACCTATGTTTCCTTCAAAAAAAAAAAAAAAAAAAACAGTCGATATCAAAGACTTTGTCTATGAGTGAATAAGTACTAAGTTTTATTCCTTTCATTATTTTGAGATTTTGGTTTCTGCTATTTTATTTTTGTTATTAGCATCCATAAAGTCGAGTTCAACTTTTGGTGAACATATGGACAAATATTCTCCAATTTGATCTGATATTTGGTCCATATAGTTTTCTCAGCAGTGCTTGATACAGAAGGAGTTTTTCAGCGTCTTTGTCCATCTATGCCTTTAGACAAATAAATTTGGTTCATCAGCTTTTTGGGACGATTTCTCCTTCCAAGGACAAGAGAGTGTCCTTCTTCATTACAAGAATAAAGTCGAAAGCTTATCCCTGCTTTCACTCGTTCACTTCAGTCAAAAACAACTTGATATAATAAATAATATCAGTGATTTATATTGGAATTCTCTTTAACCAAAGAAAAATAGGTAAGATAGATAAATTTAATAAAGTATTCCGTAATAGAATAAGGCACAATTTGATAGGGTTTTGTAAAATAAATCGAAATTAGATATAGACCGGGGAAAAAAAGGGGTATAACAAGGGATTTGTAGAGAAACAGATGCGCTGACCTCAGTTATAATTGGAGCTATAGGAAATCAATTAGAGACACACAAAACATTTTTATAGATTTTTCTCTAACGCAGGGGGTTATTAAAATGCGGCCCGAGGCTAGAAACTAATTGTGGGTAAACACGCGGTAGAGATGGCCATGTCGATATGGACGTTTTTTATTGTTTGTTTACTTGTTTCTCCGAGTTGTTTATGTTGTTGGTGTGGTAGGTAAAGATTGCTTGTTATACTTGAATCACCCTAACTGAGGGTTGAGATACCTTTATCATTATCATATCAAGTGGTGGTGATGTCTTGTCCAATTCTTCATGGAAAAGGGAGTGCCTCGTTAGTCAGCCACATTTCAGAGTTCCCTGTTCACGGTTACTGTATGTACTGTATTATAAGACGCCCGTAGTAAGGCGTCTTGCCAGAAAGCTTGTACAATCATCCTCTTATATAAAGAAGCTCTCTTCCCCCTGACTTGTCTTTGTTCTTCTGTAGTAAACAGGGAGATTATGGTTGTTTTAATTACAATTCTTTGTTTGATCTCTTTTCAAATTTTATCCCCATCATAAAAAACGTCAAGAATTCAATCTTCCTCTTTCTGAAACATGCTATCATATAGGGGGGAGAGTCTGACCATACCTCCCTGCGGTCTTTCCTGGACCCTTGGAATATTTGACCAAATTCTGGTCCAAGGTGACTAACGTGGCAACGGTACCCACTTTTCAATGAGAGCAAAACCGAAGTTTTACACATCCAAAATAGTGGACATTGCGACTGCTGTGATAGAGATGTATGGAGACATCTGAGGCTCTTCATTGGACATGACAACAACAACATTGTTACCAACAGCAACTTTACACACCCAAGATAGAGAACATTGCGACTGCTGTGATAGAGATTCGTGGAGACATCTCTCCATTGGACACAACAACCTCACATTGTTACCATCAACAACTTTACACACCCAAAATAGTGGACATTGCGTCTGCTGTGATAGAGATATATGGAGACATCTGTTCATTAGACACAACAACAACAACATTGTTACCATCAGCAACTTTACACATCCAAGATAGAGAACATTGCAACTGCTGTGATAGAGATTTATGGAGACATCTGTTCATTGGACACAACATCACCAACATTGTTACATCAGCAACTTTACACACCCAAGATAGAGGACATTGCGACTGCTGTGATTGAGATGCTTGGAGATATCTCTTTATTGGACACAACAACAACAACACTGTTACCATCAACAACTTTACACACCCAAGATAGAGAACATTGCGTCTGCTGTGATAGAGATGTATGGATATATCTCTTCATTGGACACAACAACAACATTGTTACCATCAGCAACTTTACACACTCAAGATAGAGAACATTGCGTCTGCTGTGATAGAGATGCATGGATATATCTCTTCATTGGACACAACAACAACATTGTTACCATCAGCAACTTTACACACTCAAGATAGAGAACATTGCGTCTGCTGTGATAGAGATGCATGGATATATCTCTTCATTGGACACAACAACAACATTGTTACCATCAGCAACTTTACACACTCAAGATAGAGAACATTGCGACTGCTGTGATAGAGATGTATGGAGATATCTCTTCATTGGACACAACAACAACATTGTTACCATCAGCAACTTTACACACTCAAGATAGAGAACATTGCGACTGCTGTGATAGAGATGTATGGAGACATCTCTTGATTGGACATGACAACATCAACATTGTTACCATCAGCAACTTTACACACTCAAGATAGAGAACATTGCGACTGCTGTGATAGAGATGCATGGAGATATCTCTTCATTGGACATGACAACATCAACATTGTTACCATCAGCAACTTTACACACTCAAGATAGAGAACATTGCGACTGCTGTGATAGAGATGCATGGAGATATCTCTTCATTGGACACAACAACAACAACAACATTGCTACCATCAGCAACTTTACACACCCAAGATAGAGAACGACTGCTGTGATAGAGATGCATGGAGACATCTCTTCATTGGACACAACAATTTCAACATTGCTATCATTAGCAACAACATTGTTACCATTAGCAACAGAATTGTTACCATCAGCAACAACATTGTTACCATCAGCAACTTTACACGCCCAAGAGAGTGGACATTGCGACTGCTGTGATAGAGATGTATGGAGACATCTCTCCATTGGACATGACAACATCAACATTGTTACCATCAGTAACTTTGCACACCCAAGATAGAGAACATTGCGACTGCTGTGATAGAGATGTATGGAGATATCTCTTCATTGGACACAACAACAACATTGTTACCATCAGCAACTTTACACACTCAAGATAGAGAACATTGCGACTGCTGTGATAGAGATGTATGGAGACATCTCTTGATTGGACATGACAACATCAACATTGTTACCATCAGCAACTTTACACACTCAAGATAGAGAACATTGCGACTGCTGTGATAGAGATGCATGGAGATATCTCTTCATTGGACATGACAACATCAACATTGTTACCATCAGCAACTTTACACACTCAAGATAGAGAACATTGCGACTGCTGTGATAGAGATGCATGGAGATATCTCTTCATTGGACACAACAACAACAACAACATTGCTACCATCAGCAACTTTACACACCCAAGATAGAGAACGACTGCTGTGATAGAGATGCATGGAGACATCTCTTCATTGGACACAACAATTTCAACATTGCTATCATTAGCAACAACATTGTTACCATTAGCAACAGAATTGTTACCATCAGCAACAACATTGTTACCATCAGCAACTTTACACGCCCAAGAGAGTGGACATTGCGACTGCTGTGATAGAGATGTATGGAGACATCTCTCCATTGGACATGACAACATCAACATTGTTACCATCAGTAACTTTGCACACCCAAGATAGAGAACGACTGCTGTGATAGAGATGTTTGGAGACATCTCTTTATCGGTCTCGACAAAAACAACAAACATACGATCTCTTACGTATTGAGATATTTCGTGAGTGAATTTCTCGACACGATACTTAGTACACAAGCAGAGTAATTTAATTGTATTCTATGAGGGCAGGGACTCTCTATCAATGATATATGGCCCATGGTGTGTGCCCTGGGAGTTGGAATTTAATTGGTTAGAGGAGCCAACTCTGGACCAATTAGATTTAGTGTGATAAATGGCGAACACATTCTCTTTGAAACAATTGGTGTTCGATTTTTGAGTTGTTTACAGCCTTCTTGGTTAGCTCTTGTAACATGTCTCTTTTTGCCTTATTTTCGATGTTGAATTATTTAAAAATAGGAGATTTTAAAAGGTTTCTCATAAATTAATAGGATATTGTTTTTGAAAAATGTTACCTATATAGGTTTATGTGTTAAAAATTGGATTGTAAAAATACATTTATATTATATTCTTCGTAAGAAAAAAAAACAAAATTTAACAAGTACACTCATGGACAAAACTTAAGGAAGTTGTAGCTTTCAGCATGTATATCGGGATTCAGACAATAACTCTGAAAGATACACTCATGGACAAAACTTAAGGAAGTTGTACCTTTTAACATGTATTTCGGGATTCAGACAATAACTCTGAAAGATACACTCATGGAGACAAAACTTAAGGAAGTTGTAACTTTTAGCATGTAGTTCGGGATTCAGACAATAACTCTGAAAGATACACTCATGGACAAAGCTTAAGAAAGTTGTACCTTTCAGCATGTATATCTGGATTCAGACAATATATCAGAAAGATATTACAGTGACCTTTATTGAAGACACACGAGATAACCAAGTGTGATAAAAAATTGCCTCTGTCTATTTCGAAATAATAATAATAATAAAATAGACGACCAGCGACATCAAAGACATTCCATTTTTGAAAGTTTTGTTTATAAGTGTAATCTTTTCCTTGTGTATTCCAAAACACTGTAACGTATTTGGTGTTTATTATATGTTGAGTTATTAAAAATAAAAATGGCATATCCTGACCAGGAGCACATGTGCTTTACAGAAAGCAGAACACCATCTGGTGGAACAGAAGTCAACTAAACATTGCTTTAGCATGTTCCCTGATATTTGGCCAACCCAATTTCTTGATAAATCAAGAAAAGCCATCCACGAATGCGTTTCACGCTTTTGGCGCTCGTCAGCGTGGAGTAGGCTGTAACATTGCGACCAAAAAGAATTTCGGTCCCAGAGGCTTCTTGAAAACCAAGAAATGGGTATTTAAGGCCAAACTTGCGCAAATACGCTTAACAAATGAAAAAATGGTATACAAAATAAAAATAAAAGGTCAGGTGTTGATATTAAAAATAATTGAGTTATATATAGGTAAATAAATATTATTATACAGTATAATTTAGGCAAAATGTATGTATATATATATATATTATATTTAATAAAGAATGATAAGATTTCTGTTGATTTTTGATTATCTTGAGGATCATGCTATGGAGTTATTTGCTGGTTCTTTTTAGTACTAAATGGTATTCGTGATGCAGTCGTGATCAATAATCTTGAAAATATAAAGTCTTGTTCAGCGATTTATTTATTTGAGCTAAGGAATTTATATGAAAAACATAATTTTATTGAAGTACTGCTTGGCTTAAGGCGAGTAGAACAAGGAAAACAAAATATTATTTACATAATGTACAAAAGATTTGAGCCGGCCCGCGGTATTTATTTATTTATTTCATCTCAATTTACAGGTGTTACATTCGAGCACAGCTCGCGAGTCACCTTGTCCAGATTATTTACACATGGCGAGTTGTAATGCTGGAGTGGCCCCCCGTACCTTACAGGAGGGCAGTTGTTGGGTGTTTGGCTGTCAGCTAGCCATTGGGTCCAGGTCGTCGGATTCGGTGGCTGAGGTCACCTTGATTTTGAACAATTTCTTGTATAGTTGGATTTGATGATTTTTGAAATTGCGAGAATAGTCTTGTCGCAGAGTCTTGATAAATCTCTTCTATATTAGGCTGGTTGAGATCTTCTTTGAGAATTTTGTTTGAAAGATTGAATGGGGCTCCTATAATGGTTCGTAAGCAAATCCTTATGAAGGCATCTATTCTTTTTTTATCCGTAGGTGTGATATATTTGCCCCAGACTGGTAGTGCGTACGTGATGATGGGTAGAATACAGGTTTTGTACAACGTGAATTTATGCTTTGTTGTTAAATTACTTTTAAAATTAAGCAGACTTGATAGAGCTATTTTGGCTATCTTTGCCTTTCTTATGGTGTTTTGGACATGTAGGTTAAATTTTAATTTCGAATCCAAAGTGACACCAAGATACTTGGCATGGTCGGCCCAACTAATAGTGCTTGAGTTTACTGTCAAGTTGGTTTGTGGCTTGAATTTTTTGTTATCTCTTGGGGAAAAACTATTGCTTGAGTCTTAGTTGGGTTAATGTCTAGTTTCCACTCATCGCACCATTTGATTATGTCATTTAGGTAGTTCTGAAGCTGAGTAACCAATAGGTCGACTGATTTAGAGTTAAATAAAATTGCTGTGTCATCTGCGAAGAGCTTAAGTTTACATTTAGAGTGCAGTGGGAAAAAAACTCCTTCGAGCCGGATTTGAACCAGCGACCTAAGGATCACCGTGGTAAACAACAACAATGAGTTTTATATAGTGGAAGCGTGACCTCTGGCGGTCGATTTAGCAGAGTATTTGTATCTATGAAATATATAATTTTAAAAAAATAATAATAATATTTTTATATAACACTAGACGGGTGAACCGGGCTTCGCCCCGGGATTGACCCGTGTGCATATCTACCCGAATGATATATATTTAGATAAGATTTTTTTTATAATTGTTTGTTATTAGCATTATCTATTTGTTTGTATCAGCATAATTTAATCTAATCTTTGCTAGAGGGCGCTGTTCGTGAGCTAAGTAGAATAATTTGAATATATAGTTTTAATAATTAATTTATATATATTTTTAAAAATAGCCTATCGTCTTCCCCGTATTTTTTTACCTATGTATGGAAATTTTGGTTTGAATTAGTGAACTACTGCGAATTTGTATACCGGACATACAAACAAACAAACATACAAACAAACAAACATACAAACATTGATTTATATATATATATATATAAATAAATTAATTAATATATATATATATATAGAATAAGATATACAGGGTATCAAATATATTGACAGAAAATATAAGCACTCCAATATGTATATATAATATTATATGTAAATATACTCAACATTTTATTATATGTCCTTCTACTACGTCTCAAGGGGACACTTTAAAAAAACTTTTCTAAAAGATGCAACGGTTGAATATATTTCACAGAGAGAGAAAGTGAAAAGTTTTCTTTAAATAAAATTTTATTTTGAAAAAAATAAAGCGTATTTTCTCTCTCTCTCCACAGGGAAATAAATAATTAAAAATCTGAACACACGGCAGTAGCAGAAGATGGTGTCAATCAAGGTGACGTTAAAATTTGAGCCGATTAAATTAAACAGAAAATGTCCGGAAAATAATTAATGTGACATTATTTATTGTTGTCAGAGCTAAATAATTGGTTTTTATCTATTCTCTATGCATGTGTGTGTGTGCCATTTAAATAGATTTCTTTCCAAGATTCCCCCACTAAAATTAACGAGTCGGCTTCTTTTAAATTCATCCCATTGTTGAAAAGAAATTAAATTG
>CP092871.1:94516281-94899632 GCA_030710605.1 Cordylochernes scorpioides | reverse complement strand
ATATATATTTAGATGAGATTTTTTAAAATAATTGTTTGTTATTAGCATAATCTATTTGTTTGCATCAGCATAATTTACCAGGTCTATTAGTATGAAACGCGAAAATTTTCAGTGAATTCAAAAGTTCACCAATTCCATACAACAAAAGGTTTTTTATTCAAAGTAATTGCCCTGATTAGCTATACCCTCGGACCACCTTTCAGGCAATTTTCGAATTCCTTGTCAGAAAAATTCTATTCCTTTTGAGTCGAACCAGTCAACAAGCCATTTTTGGAGTATGTCTGAGTTCGAAAATTCCTGTTTTTTAGGGCGTGTCCTAAAGATGTGAAAAGGTGGTAGTCCGACGGCGCTAAGTCTGGTGAGTACGGCGGGTGGGGTAAGAGTTCCCAGCCCAAGTCTTTTATGGTGTTTTTGACCACTGTAGCGTTGTGGGCTGGAGCGTTGTAATGCTGCAGTATCAGCTTGTTGTGCTTTTCACGCAATTCCGGTCTTTTTTCATTCAATGCCTCTCTCAAACTGTGCATTTGTTGTTCGTAGCGACTAGTATTGACCGTTTCGCCAGGTTTCAGGAGCTTGAAATATACTACGCCGGTCTGGTCCCACCATACGCAAAGCATTGCCTTTTTTTCCTAAGCGATTGAGCCTAGGCTTCCGTTTTGGAAATTGGCCGAGCAGGCCCCACGACTTTTGGCGCATAGGATTGCTGAAGTGGATCGATTTCTCATCAGAAGTTACGATTCGGTGCAAAAATGACTTCTTTTCATGCCTGGCGAGCAGCCCTTCGCAGATTACCAGACGCCGTTCTTGCTGCCTTTCGCTCAACTCGTGGGGGACCTATCTGGAAAGCTTTTGGGTCATTCTGAGGCTGTTTAAACGTAGGGAAACAGAACCTTGAGACACCTGGAGCTGTTTCGCGAGTTTCTCCTGCGTTTGGGTACTGTCGGCATCCAACAAAGCTTGCAGTTCAGCGTCCTCGAACTTTTGGTGCGGTTTTCCACGTGGTTCATTATCAAGTTCAAAATCGCCACTTTGGAATTTTTTAAATCACCTGTAACACTGTGATTTGCTCAGAGCGTGGTCGCCGTGAACTTCCTCGAGCATTCGGTGGGCTTCAGTGGCACTTTTCTTCCAGTTGAAGGCGAACAACAAAACTTCCCGCAAATGGGCACTTTTTGGCTCGGAAATCACCATTTTCCATGGGCTCCAGAAATTTTCCACGATTTGAATTTTTCTAAAACTCCACGCATGCTGATGCCACGTGAGTCAAAAAACAAAATGCCTTCAACAGCGCCACCGTCGGCTCAAATAAAGTTGCACAGCGCCCTCTGGCAGCCATTTTCGCGTTTCATACTAATAGACCTGGTAATCTAATCTTTGATAGAGCGCGCTGTTCGTGAGCTAAGTAGAATAATTTGAATATATAGTTTTAATAATTGATTTATATATTTTTTAAAATAGCCTATCGTCTTCCCCGTATTCTTTTACCTATGTATGGAAATTTTGTTTTGAATTAGTGAACTACTGCGAATATGTATACCGGACATACAAACAAACAAACAAACATACAAACATACAAACATTCATTTTTATATATATAGATATAAATTATTCTTTGATTTTTAAATATATCAGAATTAGCCAAATATTCATTCTTGGTTAAAAAAGGAAAGCTAACCACGTACGCGGTTCGGGCTTTTGGTCCTCTTAGCGTGGTGTAAGTTGCACCTCAACGACCAAAAAAGAACCTAATCATTCAGACACCCTGAAAAATCATCAACTACCCATCAATATATAACGGTCAATGTAATATCTTTCAGAGTTATTGTCTGAATCCCGATATACATGGTAAAAGGTACAACTTCCTTAAGTTTTGTCAATGAGTGTATCTTTCAGAGTTATTGTCTGAATCCCGATATACATGATAAAAGGTAAAACTTCCTGAAGTTTTGTCAATGAGTGTATCTTTCAGAGTTATTGTCTGAATCCCGATATACATGGTAAAAGGTAAAACTTCCTGAAGTTTTGTCAATGAGTGTATCTTTCAGAATTATTGTCTGAATCCCGATATACATGCTAAAAGGTACAACTTCCTTAAGTTTTGTCCATGAGTGTATCTTTCAGAGTTATTGTCTGAATCCCTATAACGCGAGTTTTTACAACGCGATAAAAAATTGCGACAAATTTATTTATACAACGCGAATATTCGTATAACGCGTTATAAAATAAAACAATTTACCCTAACAACATTCGCGTTATACAAGTTTTATTTCGTACAACGCGAATTCCTATAACGCGATTTCATACAACACGGAACACAATAATCGCGTTATGAAAGATGTATTGTATTTATATCAATTGAATTGAAAAAATAATTTTATCATCTTTAAAAGGTATGTGATACGTTTTCGCGTTTACTAATTTAAAAAAAAAACATTGTTTTCTATAAATTGTAAAATATAGATCTCACACAACATTACAAAATATATAAAAATAACCGAGTGTGAATTAAACAAATTTGTTAATATATTAATCAATATTGGTACACACATATTAAGTGTATTTATTTTTTAATTTAAGAATAGAAAAAAAAAGTTGTAGTTAACATTTTCATTTAATTAGGAATCCAATTCCCGCGCGCGCTAATTTGTTATTGGGACGGAATTTTAATTCGTTGTTCTCCTTAATCAATGAAAAATTCCCCTGCGAGGGAAAAAAAGGAAGTTTATTGTTCATTGTATTAGTTTTTCTTGCTACTTTGCTATTTGTAATTTTTATGTGATTCCAGCATTGAATACTAAATGTAAGATGTCCTCTAAAAGTACTGGAGGGTTTTGGGAAATGTCATTTGGTATCAATCCAAGTAATGTGAGTACAACTCCGGTAGAGTACAGGAGTGTTGCCAGCATTGAATACTGAGTAAGTCTAAAAGTACTGGAGGGTTTAGGGAAATGTTATTTGGTATCAATCCAAGTAATGTGAGTACAACTCCGGTAGAGTACAGGAGTGTTGCCAGCATTGAATACTGAGTAAGTCTAAAAGTACTGGAGGGTTTAGGGAAATGTTATTTGGTATCAATCCAAGTAATGTGAGTACAACTCCGGTAGAGTACAGGAGTGCTGCCAACATTGAATACTGAGTAAGTCTAAAAGTACTGGAGGGTTTAGGGAAATGTTATTTGGTATCAACCCAAGTAATGTGAGTACAACTCCGGTAGAGTACAGGAGTGCTGCCAACATTGAATACTGAGTAAGTCTAAAAGTACTGGAGGGTTTAGGGAAATGTTATTTGGTATCAACCCAAGTAATGTGAGTACAACTCCGGTAGAGTACAGGAGTGCTGCCAACATTGAATACTGAGTAAGTCTAAAAGTACTGGAGGGTTTAGGGAAATGTTATTTGGTATCAACCCAAGTAATGTGAGTACAACTCCGGTAGAGTACAGGAGTGTTGCCAACATTGAATACTGAGTAAGTCTAAAAGTACTGGAGGGTTTAGGGAAATGTCATTTGGTATCAATCCAAGTAATGTGAGTACAACTCCGGTAGAGTACAGGAGTGTTGCCAGCATTGAATACTGAGTAAGTCTAAAGTACTGGAGGGCATACATGTATGACAGCACAAGTGTCCCTAGGGGGACATAGCGCTTTAAATTGAAAAAAAAAACCTTTGTCTTTTTAGTTCACATCCACCGTCGTTGCTTCTTCAAGGGCCATATTGTAGACATCGCTCTCAGACTTGCTCTACCTCGTCACAGCCTGTCTACATCACCTACCTCTCGAGCTACCTGTTTGATCTACCACCAGTATTACAGATCCGCTCTAATCCGAGAGACGTTCTCCTTTATCTGGCAGTTCCAAACCTGAAGTCCTGGATCTTCACGGTCTCTTCTTCTTTCTTATCTCTATAAGACGTTGTAGACCAAAATAGAAATACATACATGAAGACAAAACTTAAGGAAGTTGTAACTTTTACCATGTATATCGGGATTCATACAATAATTCTGAAAGATACACTCATGGATAAAACTTAAGGAAGGTGTACCTTTCAGCATGTATATCGGGATTCAGATAATAACTCTTAAAGATACACTCATGGACAAAACTTAAGGAAGTTGTACCTTTTATCATGTATATCGGGATTCAGACAACAACTCTGAAAAATACACTCATGGATAAAACTTAAGGAAGTTGTACCTTTCAGCCTGTATATCGGGATTCAGACAATAACTCTGAAAGATACACTCATGGACAAAACTTAAGGAAGTTGTACCTTTCAGCTTGTATATCGGGATTTAGATTAAAACTCTGAAAGATACACTCATTGACAAAACTTAAGGAAGTTGTACCTTTTAACAAGTATATCGGGATTTAGATTAAAACTCTGAAAGATACACTCATGGACAAAACTTAAGGAAGTTGTACCTTTTAACATGTATATCGGGATTCAGACAATAACTCTGAAAGATACACTCATGGACAAAACTTAAGGAAGTTGTACCTTTTAGCTTGTATATCGGGATTTAGATTAAAACTCTGAAAGATACACTCATGGACAAAACTTAAGGAAGTTGTACCTTTTAACATGTATTTCGGGATTCAGACAATAACTCGGAAAGACAATACACTCATGGACAAAAATTAAGGAAGTTGTACCTTTTAGCATGTATATCGAGATTCGGATAATAACTCTGAAAGATGGACAAAACTTAAGGAAGAGAGTTGTACCTTTTAGCATGTATATCGAGATTCAGACAACAACTCTGAAAAATACACTCATGGATAAAACTTAAGGAAGGTGTACCTTTTAGCATGTATATCGGGATTCAGATAATAACTCTGTAAGATACACTCATGGACAAAACTTAAGGAAGATGTACCTTTTAGCATGTATATCGGGATTCAGACAATAACTTTGAAAGATACACTCATGGGCAAAACTTAAGGAAGTTGTACCTTTTAGCATGTATATCGGGATTCAGACAATAACTCTGAAAGATACACTCATGGACAAAACTTAAGGAAGTTGTACCTTTTAGCATGTATATCGGGATTCAGACAATAACTCTGAAAGATATTATAGTGACCTTTATTGAAGACACGCGAGATAACTAAATAGAAACACCTCTGTCTCCTTCAATAAAGAAAAAAAACACAGAAAATCAACAACATCAAATACTTTCCACATATTTAAGTTTTGTCCATGAGTTTATTTATATAAAAGGTTTTTTTATTATTATTATTCTCTCATTTGCATCTCTGTTCTTTTTTATGTGAATAAGGCATAATTGTGTTTTGATAAAGGTAAATTGTCTTGTGTCCTTATCACGTATGTCTTACCCAATTTTTCTATGTGACAATATTTTGTGACAGTCAAGCTAATTCTGTTAGCGAAATACTTTTTTCACGCAAATACAATTTTATTTTGTAAAATTCACCTTTGTTTATAACTGTTATATTAATAAAATGTATATTTTATATTTCAATTTATTATTAAAAACTAAGTGAAAGAATTATTATAGACGTGTATGATTCTTTTTGAAAAATACTACTGCCCTTAATGGAATGGAAAAATTAATGGGAGGGCCTGGCTCATCTGTGGTGAACCCTTTCAACGGTTTCTCCAGTTTCGAATTTACATAACAGATGGCGCGCTAATGCATCAAAATATAAGTTAGAAAATATTAATATTATTTTCTCCTTCGCCGAAAACATGTATCGATTTTTAATTTGATAAAATTTAACTTTAATTTTAAATTAAAAAATATGAAAAAGGTAAAATAATATATACGCCTTTATAAAACGAGAAATGTCAATATTTTCTAAAATATATAAAAAACACAAAATATATACGAACACAAAATACATTTTAAAAACTTGTGATTCTTTCATGTTATAAAAAATATTCAAAAGAGAGAGAGAGAGGAAGAAAAAACTCTAAACTTTCTACTTCGATCCGAAAACGATATTCAATAATAAGAAAAGGTTAAGGAGAGAAAAAAAAAATCTTCCACAAGATTAATATTCCTAAATAGCATCACAGAGTTTTCCAATCGTGAGCACTCATTATATTAGGAGACAATCCAATCAGTAATTGGCATCATTACATACGAACACGTGGTTTAAAAAAAATTAATGAACGAAAACTAAAGTTTTCCTCCAAAACACTATCATTTACAAATTCAAACTCCTCATCGGTTGAAACACTCCCTACAATTAAATTTAGAATCATTTTCTTGTGTAAAACAATTAAACACCAAACGAGCTAAGGTCACATGGCTTAAGATGCGCAGAACGATGCGTGTGTGAACATATCGTTTGGAAACGTAGTCATGGCGACGCCTGCGAGTGTATCGGCTGCATTGGTCGTCCTTCTCCTCTCGCTCTGCCATGGCCACTATCTGGTGCAGAATAAAGGTACGTCTGCTTTTTTTTAAATTATCTTTTGATAACATCTTTTTCACACTTTAAGCGTTTGCTAAACAAATACATCTTAACATTCTGTTTTTTTAAGTAATAAATCAACAAAATATACATTCCGAATTCAAATTTGCATGTGTATATATAATTTTCAATTTTCAAAAAAAATTGCTCAGTCGATCAAAACTAAAATTTTTCGTCTGCTTTTTATAAAATTATTTTTAAAAAGATTATTTTTGAGACATTAGAATATAATACTTTATAAATCTTTTTCTAAAAAGATAGAGCATTTCAAAACATTGTTTTAAAAATGATTATTTTTAAAGATGATAAATATAATAATCCATTTTTGCATATAAGGTGTTCCATCGCCAATTTGTAAAATTGGTTACAAACACAATATTTAAAGAGTTAATAAGTTTAAAAATTTCAAACATCAAACTATATTATCAAGAAATATGTAAATCTATTTTACATAATACATTAATTTTCTTAATGATATATTGAAGTAAAATTTCTGCTCTAAAAAAACAAAGCTATCACTGTTCCATATGAACAAATGTAAAATATTTATTGCATCGGAGTTTAGAGAAAAAAAAGGCTATTTTTACACCTCATTATTTAAAGAATATAGCATAATCTACTTATACAGCAAGCATGAATTTAATAATACAATCCTATATTCGAAATATACGAACAACAAAAGGCCTTATTAAGACCTTTAGATCTTATACATTCTCCAAGCTGATATGTAGGATACATACAGGAATAACAGTCATAGTACCGGTAATCTGCAATGTTAGTTACAGTGTATCAAATAAGGGGAAAACGATATAAAGGGCTTAGCATAAACTTTATATGCAAGCAATCATGTACAAATGTGTTCGAAATATAATATAGAAGACAACTTTATTTAATAATTCGTTTTTAATGCATACGTTCAACGATTTTGAGAATGTGCATAAAGAATCAAATTTGAGACATTCATGTGACCTGTTTTAACCCCCAAATGACAATAATACTACATATATATATAGGACGTTTTTCTAACTCAAATCTTAAAAAGTCTTTTGAGTTAAATGGTGATCAAATAAATATATATTTTTTAGCAAAAATACGTAACTGATGCGTAGAGAATCGAATTTGCGACATCCATGTGACCTGTATTAACCCCCCAAATGACAACAATACTGCACATATATACGGCGTTTTTTTACTTCAAATATTTAAAAGTCTTTTGAGTTAAATTATCATCAATTAAATATATATTTATATAACAAAAGACGTTACTGAATCTGTGAAAGTAAAACACATTTTTTTATCTTTCAAAATAATTTCGAAGGATTGTTACCTCTTCAATTTATGGCACAATAAACTTAAAGGTAATTTACAAATTAATACAAAGTAATAAACTTATTATTTGCATAGAGCATTGCTCGATGTAAATATTTATATGTAATTCTGCTGTCCTATAAGCTTATGTCCATAGTTTGTTTGAAAAAAACATTTCTGAGATTCCACCTTTCAGTGCTGCGTATATAATCAGAATAGTCCAATACAGTATTAGAGCTCTGAGAAGCGGTCTGGTGGATTAAATTGGCGAAACCGCTGGGAGGGTTCACCACTGATGAGCCAAGCCCTCCCAATATATTTTTTCATCGCAGTAAGAACAGTAGAATTTGGTTTTATGTATAAAAGAAACATTCGATCTTAAATCCTTTCATTTCATACAATTTACATAGATCAAATAGAAGACCCATGGGATCCACGTGATGCCATGGTGATATACAAGAGTTTGTAAATTACATCTAAGTTCATTTTGCTATAAATTGACAAAGATAGGAAGCAATCCTTCGAAATATTTTGAGATTTTCATTCACAGATCCAGTTGCGCTTATTTTATATAACCATCAAGTAATCTATCAACCATTTTAAAAGATAATGTGAGCAATGTATATGGGTACGCTTTGTTGGGATTGTTTACTAGATTTCAACACGTAAGATAATGTAATCAATGTATGTATATGTGTACGCTTTGTTGGGATTGTGTATTAGATTTCAACTCGTAATTATTTTGTCAGTAATTGTATTTAATCTGTATTTACATTCGCCTACTAAATATATGTATATAGGAATATATAGGTGTATAATATAGCTTCTCAAATATATTCAAATCTAATTGTCAGATTATATTAATTCAATGTATGGCTATAGAAACGTTTGTTGGGAAGTATGTGTAGTGAGTCTTTTAACGCCAAAATATTAAAAAAAATTAAATACTTCACAATTTGAATTATTTAAGATGGATTTAGATACGAGGGAGTATTTTAGACGCCAAGATAAACACACTCATAGACAAATCTTAAGAAAGTTTCCTATTTTAAGCATAAACACCCCTTCTTTATATAAGCAAAAAATGCGTATTTCCCATATATGTAAATTCGACAGTTATCCTTTATATAAAAAAAAACTTATTAAAAATTTAATAAAATATAATAATGAAATATATAGGTTTATTTGATTTAAATATCCGAAATATAGATTAAAATAATACAACAGCTTTCTGGAATTGTGTTTATTTTTATTTTTTATTTAAAGAAATTCAACTTCAGAAAAACCTGTTGTATTACTTTAAATATGTTCATATTTGAGTTTTGTCTATGAGTATATATTTTTCTGCTGAAATAGTTCGAGTAGACGATATTATTTATATACTTAAGCCTAATATATATTATTATTATAAATTAATCATGATTCTCCCCCATGTATATATAGCATTTGTTTTCAAATCTCCTACATAAATAGAATATTGATTTAAGGATTGGTATTCACCATACAGGTTTTGATATCATCCTCTTCGCCAAAACTGTTTTAAAAAGTGTCTTTATTTCCTCTATATGAAATAGTTTATTTTGAACCTTTTTCAATAGGACTATATCGATCAATATGTGGAAAGTGTTGTTGAGATATCATATATATAAAGATAAATTTAAAAGCCTTCTTTCATATAATAAATTTGTTTATTATTATTAAATAGAAAAGCGAACCTTTTGAGAGTGTTTTTTAAAATTACTTTATTATATTATATATCGGAGTTTTCTCAAATTAAAATGAAATTAAACCGAGAGGATATTCATCTATGAACATGAAGATCAGTTCTCCCATCAAAACAGACCAATTTAGGACAGACTTTGACTGACGAGGGCTATTAGCCCGAAACCATGGTCTCTAGGTGGACGCTTCTCAGTTTGCCAAAGCTGGTGTTGTGGCTTTGTCACCGACCTGAGGCCGCTAGTTTGCGAAGACAGTCAATAGTTGACGCTTATTTTTAGCGTCTATTTTGACGGGAGAAGTGATCTTTATTTTTATATGAAATTATATATTCATATTAAACGGTGTATTGCAATATTTTAAATCCTTTTTTTAGAATAATAATATCATTTTTTTCGCGATCGAATGTTGTGGCCCACTATACGTATTACATCCCAAGCACGATGCGACGCCAGCCATCTGTTTTAGGCTCGATGTACCATCTCGACGACCTTCCAGCCAGTATTTTTAGTAAATGATAAATATACAGATGACCATTTCAACTATATAATTTGACTAGAATATCATCCCGTGTCGCGAAGGAAAATTTTAAAGAGAAATCTACATATAGAAACCGTTCTCAAGTCGCTAAAATTTACCATTATACAATAATATCAAGCGTCAGTTTCCTAGAATACAAAGGATTATAAACCCTAGCTTCAACAAGATTTATCAATGCAACCTAGAAATAAATTTTCTGTAAAAAAATAGCATTTAAAAAGCGAAATTCGTACCCTTCCTTTTTTTCAAAATAAAAAATTGCGTTTGAAAATGTCCACCAAAAAAATTATTTCTGCACCAACCCGAAAATTTTGCGCTATTTTTAATTTTAATTTTTCAAATAAAAGAACTTACTATTCACTCATAAAAAAAAAAAAACTTGAATGGAGTGTCTTTGATGTCTCCGGTTGTCTGTTTTTTCGAAAGAGACAGAGGCAATTTTGTTCACACATGGTTATCTCGTATGTCTTAAATAAAGATCCCTGTAATATCTTTCAGAGTTATTGTCTAAATCCTGATATACATGCTGAAATGTACAACTTCCTTAAGTTTTGTCAATGAGTGTATCTTTCAGAGTTATTGTCTGAATCTTTATATACATGCTAAAAGGTACAACTTCCTTAAGTTTTGTCCATGAGTGTATCTTTCAGAGTTATTGTCTGAATCCCGATATACATGCTAAAAGGTACAACTTCCTTAAGTGTTGTCCATGAGTGTATCTTTAAGAGTTATTTTCTGAATCCCGATATACATGCTTAAAGGTACAACTTCCTTAAGTTTTGTCCATGAGTGTATAATTACTTACAAAAACAGTTGTTTAAACACATATATCGGCATAGTGTATGCGGTTTATATGCTCATATTTTATATAATAAATACATATAGGGATCAAATATTAATTTAAGTATCTTTAAATCTTTCTGGCAGAACGCCAACATTGATGAAGACACAAAAATTGTAAAAACGTATTTTTTAAGTACAAGTAAGCTAGCGGTAAACCACGCTAAACAATTTCACAGTTTAAAGTATTCCTTTTTACTATACAACAATTTGGTAAATTCGTTGAATGAAAAGTAAATCATTATACAAAAGAAAAAGTCCATAAAATTTTAATATTTATTGGTGTGCTCACTTGTGCAAGTTGCGTCATAAACTTCAGAGGTTTTAAAACTTCTCTCCTTAGAAATTTTTCTTTAAAAAATAATTTAAGTAGTCAATTTTCTCTCTCCATCCACTTTAAACCTTAAATATTCAAATACATCTTAGGAATGTTTACTCTACACCAAATAAGGAAAATATTAGTTTTAGTAAAATTGTGAAATTCCACGAGCAAATATATTTACGTTGTCTTTATTTATTGTACAATATAAACGTATGTGTGCATCAAATATTTCATTGTTTAATTTATATAAACCTTTTTTATTGCGCGCGCAATAGATGAATTATTTAATACACACCAATACTTCGCTTTGCGTTGTTTCGTTTTGCGTTTTTTTCGAAGTTGCGTCGCTGCTTAATTTTTACTGATTTTCACTGTGCGTCGTTAGATTTTTGAAGTTGCGTTGTTTTGGATTCTAGTCTTTAATTTTTTTTTTTTTTTTGAATTTTTTTCCTAAAAATGGCAACACCTTTGTTTTTGATTGCGCCTTCACATATTTTCACTTTGTGTCGTTTCAATTTGAGTCGTGTTTTTTTGGAACGTAACCCCGACGTAAAGCGAGGTATGGGTGTATAATATAAGGTAATAAGACCAAATCTATATAAATAAATAGTGTATGACGTTTCGATAACAGCGTTGTTACCGAAACGTCGCATACTATATTTTTATTTAAAAAGTCAATAAATCTCCGTAGATGTGTTTCATTTTTCTTTTTATTGTCAACTCTAGCTTTCAGGCCTCGTAGCCCTCCTACAGTAGTTCAAATATATCACACCGTTAGATAACTGTTATACTTATTTATATTTTTGACCGGAATTTTGCATATTGGCATTAATTTTATAATGATTATTATTTATAATATAATTTTAATATCCTGAGAATACTTTTTTTTTATTCCTTGCAGAGCCAAACGAGGTGAATTATAGGAATAATAGAATTATTTAGTGAAAAGACCTCAATGTCTGTGTTGTATGTGTATCGAAGTTGAGCTAAGCCCTTCTTCATTTGTGTTTGGTATATAGTGATTAATGAAAGGATTTCTGGAAGGTGGAATGATGGAAAGGGAATGATTGGGAAAAAAGAATTAGACAGATGGACTGGATGGGAAGTTATGATGAAATAAAGAACTTAAGATAGAAAGGTATGACGTCACTGGAGATCAGGACCAGCTCAACAATAGAGAAACTGAAGAAAAAATGGACTGATGGACTGGATGGGAAGTTATTCAATATATAGTTACGAGCGTCATGCGTTCTTCATCTCTTAATTCTTCAGTTTTCATCTCTGTCACCGTTTGCTTTTTTTTTTTTTGGAATGGCGCCCTCCTATTGGTTGGCTACGATCACGCCACCTTTGCCCCCCCCCCCCCCCCCCCCCCCCCCCAATCATGCGTTTTTGTAACTATTGTGTTGGAGCGGGTCGCTCCTTAAATAAATGCATATATTAGTTAATAACTAAATGGAATCCTCTCTTTCTTTTTCCCAGTAAGAGACGCCTACGGAAGCCAACAGTACATAGACAGATAAAGCACGTAGGCTATAGTTTTTAACTAATATATGCATTTATTTAAGGCGCCAATTTATAATTGTAACAAATAGTATTTGAATAAAAACATTCAATCGGGTAAAACACGGGCGTTGCCCGGGTCATTCGGCTAGTGAAGAAATAAAGAGAAGAACTCAAGATAGAAAAATATCACGTCACTGAAGACCACGACCTGGTCAAAAGCAGAGATGAAGACCATCTCAGCGAGAAATAATTTGTTTAACAGAATACAAATATGTTTTATATTGACATTTAATCAATTTAAAAACTAATGAAAAAGCAAAAATCAATAAGGCTAATATATATCACTACTGATGAAAACATTGCCGAGAGGAAATTGATCCATAGAAGCATAGGGCGCTTCTCCCGTCAAAAAATTGACGCCATCTATTGACCGTCGCCGCAAACTAGCGGCCTCGGGTCGGTGACAAAGCCACAACACCAGCTTTGGCAAATTGAGAAACGTCCACCTAGAGACCATGGTTTCGGGCTAATGGCCCTCGTCAGCCTAGGGCGGACTTTATTCCACTTTATTCCTAAGTGGACGCTTCTCAATTTGCCAAAGCTGGTGTTGTGGCTTTGTCACCGACCCGAGGCCGCTAGTTTGCGGCGACGGTCAATAAATGGCGTCAGTTTTTTAAGGTTTATTTTGACGGGAGAGGCGACCTATGCTTCTATATATCACTACTATATAAAAACAATATTTACAATTATATACAATCGACGAAGCTGCCCCATCGCCGAAGAGTCCTTCCCCAGATAATCAGAGAGTACAGACAGAGAGAATGACGCTAACTTCTGAAAAATTCAAACCCGCAAACTTTAATATAAAACTTATTTTTGCTTGATGCAACAACTGAGCTAAAAAAACACTGCACGTTGATTGGTTGATTGAAATCACGTTTTAGTAGAGAACCAATCAGTGAGCGATAAAACTGGATACCTACCATTGTATATCTATATTAATAAAATGGAAATTTCATAAGTGGACATCACTAAAAACTTTCGTTACAATGCATCAATTTCAACCAAATTTTCAACATTTATGTAAAACGAGATGGAGCAGGTTTTGCTTAACATCAAAATATTTTTCCTAACATTAACATGCGTAACTTCGCTGTTATCGATTAAATACCAAAAAAAAAAAAATCAACAGAGTTAATTTTATTTATATATAAATACAAAATTAAATTTCAACAGAGTTATTTTTTTACATACTAGCTAATAATCTCAATCTAAAAAATATTCAAAACAAGCAATTTTTAGATAACACCATATGTAAAACAGTCGGCCAAGAAAACAACAACGATATTACATCTTTCTCACATATTCACACACAATCTTGATTAATAATTAAAACTAATCTTTAACATTGTTTATTATACTTCAACTTTTATTTCTACATTTGTTTTTAAATACCCAATTGTTTTATCATGTTTCTAATTTCGCCTAACAAATATACAAATTTATAGTGACCAACATATGCAAATTTTATCTTTGTTTTTATTTAACTTGATATCGTAAACATAACATCCATTGTAAGCATTTTTCTGTTCACCTTCCGTGGTTTCTCTTTTCTCTGATAGTTTTTAGGTGTAGTATATTTTCTTATTACTAGACTACAAACATTCCTTCGAGAAAAACCTAGGCGAAGCCGGGTACATCCGCTAGTAACTATATAAAAAAACCAAGATAGAAAAAAAAAGGTAATATCTTTATCGTGCAACTGAAAGTTTATGATAGCTTGCGCCATCTATCGGTAACTTTCAGTTACACGATAAGGAGATGCCTTTTTCTTAATTTATGCACCATATTCCAGTACAATATCACATTTGTACTATTTTTTCAAGTGTATAATAAACGCTTAAGAATATGTATAATATAGAAGATGATTCTTGAAATATAGCATATTGGTTGCTTTCGAGTATCCCCTCTTCAACAGAGAGAATATGCAAATAGGCAGCAGCAGCAGAACAGTGCGTGTGGCGAAACAACTATTGGGAACTAGGAGTAATTGTGTGAGTGGCTCGGTAATTCATAGTTACTTGCCGTTCCTTAGGAAACCTAATCGATTTCTTATCGTCTCAGAGATATAACTTAATTTATTTTTGACCAAGTTATCTCGAGTTTAAAATAGATCAGTAAAGGGGAAGGTTTTGAGGCTTTCACCAAAATATACTTTTATTATTATTTTAGAAATATCTTCTCTATTATGTATTGAGCTACGAGCGTTTATGTATGAGCATGTCGACCTGCCCCTGAGTAGTACTCCCAGTCTTAATGACAAAGGCAAACATATTCTACTTCACTCAATCATGATGGTTGTCAAGTCTCAAGCTCTACAAGTTTGATATCCTAATATGATTGAGTGGAGATAAGAAAGAATATAATGTCTGAGCATCAAAATATTCCTTAAATTTCATTTTATTTGACTCTTATTGTTATTTTTTACTAATCTTAAGTAAGTGATAATCAATGTGGGTAGCAAACGGCTGCTTTTTACTGTAAATGTACCATATGTCTGTACATTTATAAAGAAGCTTAATTTTGTAATCACAATCTATAAAAAAATAATGGTCACCTCTCCACATCAAAACTGGACGCCATCTATTGACCGTCACCGAAAAACTAGCGGCCTCGAGTCGGTAACAAAGCCGTTAAGAAACCCTGGTGCAAAGCTGGTGTTGTGGCTTTGTCACCGACCCGAGGCCGCTAGTTTTGCGGTGATGGTCAACAGATGGCATCTAGCTTTGAGGTTTGTTTTAATGGGAGAGGTGGGTTTTATTTTTATACGTCATTATCCTCTCTAGCCTTTCTAAAAATGTTAACAAGATGGCTAGAAGACGTGCAATAGTTGTTATATCTCTCCACCAAGATTGTGTATAGCTGATTACCTATTTACATATTGGTACTTTCTATCATTGCTTGTGCCTTTCTTTGGAATCCGAGACGAGTGTACACTCGTGGAGAAACTTAAGCAAATGGAAAATCTTTGATATCGCCGGTCGTCTACTTTTTTTTTTTTTAAGGAGACAGAGGCAATTTTGTTCAAACATGGTTATTTCGTATGTCTTCAATAAAGTTCATTGTAAAATCTATCCAGAGTTATTATCTGAATCCAGATATAAATGCTATATGGCACAACTTCCTTAAGTTTTGTCCATGAGTGTAATTGCGTTAACACGTCAATTTATGAAGCCGAAAATGATTATGATAAGTCATTATTACGGTTAAAATTTCGCTTGATGACGTAATTTTAGATTGTTTTGTAGAAATGGCGTTCTTATATAAAAATAGAGAAAGTAAAATGGGTGTCTTGTTGGTGTTTATGTCGGGGGGAATCGAAATTCCTACACCTTGGTTAGTACCCTGTAAAACCATATTCTCTTTGTCGGGGGGCGAACATCGCAGATGATATGATTTGATAACAGATGGCGCCCTAGTGCATCGTAATATAATTGTTCCAATAAAAGACACAAATCGATATTTGCGGAAGAGCGATTGTTCGAAGCATATTATATATTTATAATTATATCTAATTATACTGTCCTAAAATCTTATGTCCATAGTTCTTCTAAAATACCCATTCGAAGAGTCAAGTATCACTATAAAAGGAAGTTCCAAAAATGCAATATAACAGCGGTATGGTAGATTAAACTGGCGAAACCGCTGGGAGGGTTCACCACTGATGAGCCAGGCCCTCCCTTCAATTTTTTCCATTGCAGTAAGGGCAGTAGAAATTGTTTTATTGTAAAAAGAATATTACGCGTCTAAAATAGTTTCGTAATTTGATAATGATTTTAATAGGATAATTTGATAGTCAAAATTCAAGTAAGTTATTTAATATTTGATTTAGGAACATTTTAAAATTCTAGATAACCCCCGGGTAAAACTACATTCGAAGAACCCGTATATTTCTTAGTTACTCATTTAGTCAATAATGGAATAATATACTAATTTCGAAATTATTTTGAAATTTATCACAACCTTTTTTTGTATTATCCCTAGTATACGTGGTACAGACCATGATAATCATGGTGGGTAAAAGTTGACGACTGCTTTTACTATAAATGCATCATATGTCTACACATTTGAAAAGCAACTCGAATTTTGCACTTACAAGTTTTCCAGACCCCCCGTTTGGTTCCTTTCACTCGTTGGTGGGATTGGACTTTTGGAAGAATAGGGGCCATTGGAGAATTTTCTTTTAAATTAGAAAGAGTGTCCAATGTGAGATTCAATTATGTGTCATAGCGGTGGAAAACCAACGGTTTAGACCATCCTTTCACCGATTCCCATCTTAACCTTTTCACTACCAAAGACAAAGACAATCTCTTAGGGAAGAGTTTGTTTCATACCACGACCAACACACAAGACATACCTGTTGAAGGGCTGCTACGAACGAAAGCATTAATGTGGAGTCATTACAGCAACCGGCAAAATACTTCATATAAAATGAAAGGATTTAAAAGCACGAATGTTTCTTTTATACATAATACAAACTTATACTGTCCTTACTGCGATGAAAAATATATTGGGAGGGCTTGGCTCATCAGTGGTGAACCCTCTCAGCGGTTTCGCCAATTTAATCCACCAGACCGCTTCTCAGAGCTCTAATACTGTATTGGATCATTCTGCTTTTATACGCAGCACTGAAGGATGGAATCTCAGAAATGGTTTTCAAGAAAACTATGGACATAAGATTATAGGACAGTAGAATTACATTCAAATATTTGCATCGAGCAAAGCTCTTCCGCAAACAAAAGACTTCATACACTACTTTTTTTTATTGTCATTTCTACTACACATTACATATAATTAGAATAACATTCAACGGATATTTACATTACGTTACTTCTAGGGCCAATATAAAAGTGTATTTACAAACATTTGCCCCAGGAAACAGGACCACAGCAGTTGGCGGTATCCACACCAGTTTTAGATCGGAAAAAGGCAAAAGCGCCATCTATTGGTGGAGGTTGAAGGTGTTTTCAGGCCTTTATACGCGACAATATATATATATATTATTTCAACACACAAAACGCGATATCCCGGCTAAGGATAATTGCGTCGATTTACATTTTTTTAAACAGAAACAGTTATAAACATATTATACAAGAAAAAGTAATCGAAATAAAAAAAATAAACAATATATATATTAGGAACCTGAGCCTTTCAGGTTAGAAAGAAAATCATAAATATATTTACAAAAATAGTTAAATCTATGATAATTCTCTGTGCTATTTACAAATTGATATAGATCTACAACATACTGACTGTTGTCTAGCTGGAAGAAGAGTGGGCATTCCAGCAGTATTTATTTAGATAATCCAGGTTCCTTCCTGGAGCGTACAGAAATTTCAAACTACCAAATTTATGGCTGGAGTATGAAAGCATCTCTTCCCACAACAAATTGTCTTTTCTGAAGATAGAGGCTGCCTGGCCGGTATTTATATTTATGGGAAAAAATGACACTTCGGCCAGTTAGTTTTTTTTCTAGAGAAAAATATACACTTCGGCCAGTTAGAGTTTTTTTTTCTAGAGAAAAATATACACTTCGGCCAGTTAGAGTTTTTTTTCTAGAGAAAAATATACACTTCGGCCAGTTAGAGTTTTTTTTTCTAGAGAAAAATATACACTTCGGCCAGTTAGTTTTTTTTTTTCTAGAGAAAAATATACACTTCGGCCAGTTAGTTTTTTTTTCTAGAGAAAAATATACACTTCGGCCAGTTAGAGTTTTTTTTTTCTAGAGAAAAATATACACTTCGGCCAGTTAGAGTTTTTTTTTTTTTTAGAGAAAAATATACACTTCGGCCAGTTTGAGTTTTTTTTTTCTAGTGAAAAATATACACTTCGGCCAGTTAGAGTTTTTTTTTTTTCTAGAGAAAAATATACACTTCGGCCAGTTAGAGTTTTTTTTCTAGAGAAAAATATACACTTCGGCCAGTTAAAGTTTTTTTTTTTCTAGTGAAAAATATACACTTCGGCCAGTTAGAGTTTTTTTTTTCTAGAGAAAAATATACACTTCGGCCAGTTAAAGTTTTTTTTTTTTTTTTCTAGAGAAAAATATACACTTCGGCCAGTTAGAGTTTTTTCATTTTCTCTAGAAAAAAAAAAACTCTAACAGGCTGAAGTGTCTATTTTTCTCAATGTCTTTTATTTAAAATTTTGGAAAATATATCTTTGAAACTATAGCATGAGAGAAGTAATATCTTACCATCCGATTATAGCTATGGATTGATAAGCTTTGTAAAAGTCTGATTGAGAAAGTAAACCAGTCCTGTTTGTGACCTGAAATAAATAAGTGTGTATTAACTTTATGATGTTATTCTATTTTTTAAAATGGCTGGGCAACAAGCGGGTGTTGTTCGACTGCTAATAAATCATTTCCTATCTTCACTTTCTTATCATTTTTTCCTCTCCATTACTTACCAGCTATCGTGATACGTCGGATGATTTCTCGCATCCACCAATACACATACACCAATACAGAATAATTTTTTAACGCCTTACCAAATGCTTTATTTATTTCTCCTGACGAAGACAAAATATTTTTGTTGAAACGTTGAGAAAATAAAACTTTAACTTGGCTGAAGTGTCGTTTTTTACAGAAATCGATCTATAACCATTGTCTGGTAGTAAAATGTATTTTGTCCAAATGATTCAATTCATTGGGGATTTTCACGGTAAAAATAAAGCAGTGGCTTTTTCCTCTTATAATTACAATATTCTTTAGAGTAAAAATACATATTCATGTGTGTTCGTGTCATTTTTTAACTCGAATAAAAAAAATACACATACACCACCACTAACTGGCCATATGTGTAAGTACAAAAGTCGAACTGCTATCTACATATGTAAACATGTGATGCACATATGGTAAAAGCAATCGCCAACTTCTACCTATCATGATTATTGCATATCAATAACACACCATCTATATAATACAAATGAAAACACTAAAACTCGAATGTTTCTTTTCACAAATAAATCAAATTTCTACTGTCCTTGATACGATCGCATTAAGGACAGTAGAAGTTTGATTTATTTATGAAACATTCGCGTTTTAGCGTTTTCATTTGTACTATATTGATTATCATGACCTGTACCATGTGTACCAGCAATACAACAACAAAAAGCCTTTATTTAGGGTCACTGACCCTATACAGGATTCACCAGAGGTATGCATAAGAACAAAGCAGTAAGACAAAGGAAACAACTAAATATACAGAAGAAAAAGAACAAAAAAGAAAAAAAAAGGCGTACTAGCAATAATATATTTAATAGTAATGAATGAAGACATGAAGACGCGAATGTTTCCCATCACAAATAAATCAAACTTCTACTATCCTTAATGCGATATAAAAAATCATCGTATTAAGGACAGTAGAAGTTTGATTTATTTGTGAAACATTCGCGTTTTTGTGTTTTCATTTGTACTGATTAAAATTAACTGTACCACTGGAACTAGCAATAATATATATAATAGGAATGAATGAATACATTAAGATGCGAATGCTTCCCATCACAAATAAATCAAACTTCTACTTATATTTGTGAAAATAAACATTCGCGTCTTAATGTCTTCATTCGTTATATATAGATGGCGCGGTATTGCTTTGTATTACACCTATCCCCCGATTTACACGGTACTTGTTTTACACGTTTTCGCTTTTACACGGTTTTCCAAATAAGTTTTTTTGTTTTATCACACTATACTAAATGCTACTGTGATTGAACACATGCGCTGTGTACACATCTCACGAGGAATCCCGAGCTTATGTGCTGACTACATATTTTAACCTGTCAATGCATTTTATTTTTATTTCTGTGTACACCTATCCCCCGATTTACACGTTTTTCTCAGGAACGTATCTACCGTGTAAATTGGGGAATAGGTATATATTGTAGCGTAGAAATCAAGTCTTTCTATATCTGAAGGTGTGAAAGTATTTATTGATGACGTCACGGCGACAAGTCGACAATTATTAACAAATCAGCCCCAACTATCTACATCTAGAGAATCTTGAACAAGCAAGCAAAGAGATATTTTGATCATTATTTTACATAAACAGAGTAATATATATTTATATAATCTGTTGAATATTTTCATTAAATAATTAAATTAAATAATAAATTATTTCATCGCCACACAATATATAATAGTAATAATTATTATAATACAAAAACAAGGCATATATATTATTCTATATTCCGCCGGATCTTAGACAATTTGGATATAACGTCTCAAATATCATCATCATATAAGAAAACATTATTAAAAAGATTTTCAAAACGGCATTTGACATTTATCCCGCATGTGTTTCTTTTGAACGAAAAATCGAAATTTATTTTTTGAGGAGAAATAGCGATTATTTCTAACCTCAAGGATGAAGTATGAAAAGATGAATTGACCGGTAAGCGGAACACTGTAGGTTCGTTTCCCATCCCTGGACACTTTTATTTTTCCGTTTATCATTACTCTTCACAATTCATCTTTCAAACTTCATCCCTGAGGTTAGAAATAATCGCTATTTCTCCTCAGAAATAAATTTCGATTTTTCGTTCAAAAGAAACACATGCGGGATAAATTTCAAATGCCGTTTTACAATCATAAGCCGCATTATATTGTATTATAAAAAGATTTTCCTTAAAAAAATCCAAAAGCCTGAAATGTTAAAGATTCAAAAGTTTCGAGTATATTATTTTAAACTTAACTGTATAATAATACCATCCGCCATCTTCTGAACCTGCCAAGCTATACTCCGCTATAGCTTTTATAGATGAAGTGAATGAAGTAAATCGACGTAGTTGAAGTAATCCTTGAAGTAAATCGACGAATTGAACTGTTTTTTTTTTTTTTTAATTAAAATTGTGAATGCCCGAAATATATATATTTATTAAATATCAGGATTGTGTGTGTGTGTGTGTGTGTGTGTGAAGAACAGTTAACGCTCGAAAGCTTGTCAAATTTATACTAAAGTAGCTTATAGAAATTCGTCTTTTTTATTACTAATTTGCATATTGTATGACTCTTGTATATTAAGAAATTTGGATTTTTAATTTAGGAAGAAATCCTGAAATGTGTGTTTATGTTGGAATATTATTTAATTTTATAAAAATAAATATATATATGTCGTAGCTAAATGAAGAGGCGCACCCGTTATGCCAAGCGAACAGCGCACCCGCGATGTCTGCTACCTTTAATTTTTGTACCGCCTTTATACATGGATGAATTTACATATTTACAATTTAACACAAGCGTAACATATTTACATACTTATTTTGACGAAAATAATTTTATCTCTTGGCAATAACTATACAAATTATGACATATATATATTCTGTGAGATTGGATATGATGATAACCTAATATAAAAAGTTGTTGTTGTTAAAAAGTGACGAACAAAAACTTGATTAAAAATATATAGTCACTATTATCTTTTGTATTTGTTTTTTTTTATGTTTTCTTATTTGTAATGTATGTATAATAAATAATACATTTAAAGGAGAAGTCTGTCAATCATCAAAAACAACAGTTTTCCACTCTGGAGATTCTTGACTGGTTTCAGAAACAAACAAAAGGGGAGGAGATCTATGAAATGATGGAACAATGAGATCTGTCATAAAGAAGTCCAATAAGACAGAGGACAAAGAAGGATTCAAATCAAAGAAGGAAGGAATTTCTTCCTCCAATGGACTGTTATGGATTACAGAAAGATCCTAATGATCACGGAGATATCTAACAAATGTAATATTCAAATTTTACTAAAAGATTTAATTATTTTAAAAAAGCACACAAACACAATATCTTAAAATAAAAATAAAAAAAAAAATCTACTGTCCCAAACCGAAATTTTCATACCCTATTTACACATAGCAATTCCATCCTTCTCTATGCAAATTAAATCAACCGTCGACCAATCTAATTTTGAAATCCCGCGTTTTGTGGAGGGGAAAATATTTTAATTTGATGTAGAGACCGAGGGTGTGTGTGTAAATTAAATTAATTTAAAATGGTAAATAAGGCGGGGAAGAAAAGCCAATCGACCCGTGGTAACAGCTGATGTCATCCAGGTTGGCGACACTTATTGACACTCCTATCTTGTGCTGCTGATTTTTTTGTTGTTAATAATATCCTTCTAAATTGACTATGCCTTAAATATTTATAGAGTTAATACTAAGAATGGACTTCAAGTTTTTTTACTCCACGCTGACGAGCGCCAACAGCGCGAAACGCGTTTGTGGATGTCTTTTCTTGATTTATCAATAAATTGGGTTGGCCAAATATCAGGGAACAGACTAAATCAATGTTTAGTTGATTTCTGTTCCACTAGATGGCGCTCTGCCTTCTGAAAAGTATATGTACTCCTGGTCAGGATATGCCTTTTTTATTTTTAATATATTAAGTAAGCATGCGTTTGAGATTCTGTAAGATGGCATACCAGCATAAGAGTCGAGTTCTCAGCCAGTTATATTTTCAATGTTGACTTGATTTGATTGTCATCTTCTCTTTGATAACAAGTTCCAGACACGGCCTCAGCATACGCTTCAATGATACTAAGGGTGACCTTCATGTTTTTTTACATATATTAAGTGAACATGAGCGTTTGAGATTCTGTAAGATGGCATATCTAAGAGTCGAATTCTCAGCTAGTTGAATTCTGAATGTTAACTTACTTTGATTGTCATCCTTCCCTTAATAACAAGTTCCAGACTTGACCTCAGCATACGCTCCATGAAGCTCAGCATACGCTCCAATAATACTAAGGGTGGACTTCATGGTTTTTACATATATTAAGTAAACATGAGCGTTTGAGATTCTGTAAGATGGTATAACTAAGAGTTGAGTTCTCTGCCAGTTGTATTCTGAATGTTAACTTAATTTGATTGGCATCCTCACCTTGATAACAAGTTACAGACTTGACCTCAGCATACGCTACAATAATACTAAGGGTGGACTTCATGTTTCTACATATATTAAGTAAACATGCGCATTGGCAAGATCTTGGCCTTATTTCGATAGAAATTTGTTTAGAAAATCTTTATCTTGAGCAGATCCTGGGTTTTCGGTGGCTCCATATTTCTCTATTTTGAGCTATTTCCTTTATTTTTTCAGTTTCCCATCTAGTCACCAGTCCAATTATTCTTGTTTCTCTGTTCTTGAGAAGGTTCAGGTCTCCAGTGACACCATACTTCTCTATCTTGAGTTCTTCTCTTTATTTCTTCATAGCTTCTCATCCAGTCTATCAATCCAATTATTCTTGTTTCTCTTTTCTTGTCCAGGTCTCCTGTAAATCCATACTTCTCTATCTTGAGTTCTTCTCTTTATTTCTTCATAGCTTCTCATCCAGTCCATCTGTCCAATTATTCTTGTTTCTCTGTTCTTGTCCAGGTCTTCAGTATCGTCATACTTCTCTATCTTTAGTTCTTCTCTTTATTTATTTAAAACTTCCCATCCAGTCCATCAGTCCAATTCTTCCAACCGTTTACCATTCTATTCTCCAGAACTTCCTTCATCGATCCATTTCCACTATAAGGAATTAAATGATATAAATCTAAAATGTTTATATGAAAATTTTGGCTTCAAAAACACACTATTCACCTCTCTGAACTTTGACGGGGGTGAATGTAATTTGAAACTTCAAGCCTTTCACTGGTGTTTGATTTCATCTCGTTGTTTTATAATAGTTTAAATAAATATACGGTGGACACATTATTTTCTAAAGAACGAGCTATCTGAATTTTCTTTTTAAAAAGCGTTTGAAAAGGTTGGAATATATCGACATAGGATTTATAGTTGTTTTTAGGAATTTAGGGTTCTCCTATGATGACTATTGAGAATGAATGGCTCTATTTTGGCTTAGTTTCCAGATCTCCATGTAGAGCACTGGAATTGTATGAACTTACAGTCGCACATACGATGGGACCTTTTAAGAAGAATTCAACCTGATAATGTGATTCGATTTACTACACAATCCAACAATTTCCCATCGCGGAATAAGGAGCATTTTATTATCCCTATTACAAATCATAGAATGCAAATATTTAGGTGAAGAAAGAGGAAAAACTCTTAAAAACACCTTCTGTAGATTTAGCAACCCACTGCGGACGCTGAGAACTATTTCAGAAAAGAAAAATATAGCAATAGAACTCTATAATTTCTACAGATCAATTGTAAATAGATTCATACACAAAATAGGTAGTGAGAAGAGTTTTAGAACAGATGTGTAAATAAATCCCTTTTCAAACAAAGGCTCACGTGCACATGGGGAAAGGAAGGAGAAATTGCTGTATTATTTTGTTGTTGTATGGCGAATCCATACAGGGCAATGGGCCCTAATAAAAGCCTTTTTGTTGTTGTTGTTATTATCCCTAGTACACGTGGTACAGGCCATGATAATCATGGTGGGTAGTATTTAATGACTGCTTTTACTGTAAGTGCACCACATGTCTGCACAAGTGAAAGGCAATTCGACGTCTGCACTTACAATTGTGTTAGAAAGCTCCGTTTGGTTACTTACACTCGTTATTGGAATTGGAACTTTGCAAGAATGCGGGATTCGATCCCGGTTTGTAATGATCGAACAACAACAGTTTAGACCACTCGCACACCGGCTCCTTATAAGGAAAATTTAAATAAATCACCGTTTAGTTCATATTTATTCCGATAGAGGGCGCAAGCCATCATCAGCGTTTTGTTGCACGAACAGATATTTTCCCCAAATATATGTATGGTCGGATTTCTTGCTTCTCTAAGAGAAAATATATAATTTTTCAGGCTGTTTGCCTTCGTAGGCATAGTTCAAGCTGCTTTATCATTTGGGGTATAACATAAGAGAGCTGTAAAACGACATTTGAAAATTATCCCGCATGTGTTTCTTATCAATCATAAGCCGCATTATATTGTATTATAAATTACTTTATACAATAATTACGAACGGAAAGATATGTCCAGGGTAGCCTAGTGGACATGGCATCTTCCTAGTAAGCGGAACACTGTGGGTTCGATTCCCATCCCTGGACACTTTCATTTTTCCGTTTATCATTACTCTTCACAATTCATCTTTTCATACTTCATTCCTAAGGTTATAAATAATCGTTATTTCTCCTTAAAAATAAATTTCGATTTTTCGTTCAAAAGAAACACATGCGGGATAATTTTCAAATGTCGTTCTACAATCATAAGCCGCATTATATTGTATTATATAAGAGAGCTGTTTAAACCTTTATTATAGAGAGAGAGGTCTTAAGATTAAAAGTAAGTTTACTTCTCATTTCTTCGTAAGTTATTTCTTTCATAGGTAGGATTTAAAAGGATTTTCGCAAAGGTCTCTTTATTTGAAGATGAGCAAACTTTGTTAAGTAAATTGTATTTAGCTTTACAATATATTTATATCAAAAAGACGTAGCTGTATCTGTGAAAGGAATTATTTCTCAAAATATTTCAAGGAGAGAGAAAGATTGAAACTGATTTATTACAATGCACATTTAAGATTATATAAGGTTAATTACAAAATTGAATAAATACGAATAAATATGATTATATAATGATAAATCTATATTAATAAAATGGAAATTTCATAAGTGTTGTTCACTAAAAACTTTCGTTACATTGCATCAATTTCGACCAAATTTTCAACATTTATGTAAAACGAGATGGAGCAGGTTTTGCTTAACATCAAAATATTTTTCCTAACTTTAACATGCGTAACTTCGCTGTTATCGATTAAATACAAAATAATCAACAGAGTTAATTTTATTTATATATAAATACAAAAAACAATTCAGCAATTCATTCAACTCAATCTAAAAAAATATTCAAAACAAGCAATTTTAAGATAACACCATATGTAAAACAGTCGGCCAAGAAAACAACAACGATATTACATCTTTCTCACATATTCACACACAATCTTGATTAATAATTAAAACTAATCTTTAACATTGTTTATTATACTTTATAATATATAATATTCGTTAGGCAAACTTTCACTCGGATAAAACCCGGGCGAAGCCGGGTACACATCCGCTAGTATATGAATAAATAGCTATACATAGATGAAAATAATTGATAAATATATATATATATATATATATATATATATATATATATATATATATACGTAGTAATCCCGACGTGGAATGTATTGGGCAGTCGTGGTCGTGGGTGTGTGATGGGATTCCCGCACTGGGACAGCAAGAGACAAAGGCAGGTCTAGATGGTAACTCCAAGAAGGTAGAGGTAGACCACGGACGAAGGCAGTCGAACCACGGGCGTCACGGATGCCTACATCGCGGATAGGGGTGAGAGACCCGACCGTATGACGGCGTCGCTCTGGAAACAACTAACTGAACAACTAACTTTGTCCCATTTCTGGGCTCTTTTATATTGGCTGCCCGCATATGGCGGAGAGCCCTGATTGGTTCCTGTAAAATCACGCCACCTGTCAGGCGCCGGGTTGTTTATCACGTCTGGCCACCTGTTGACGGGGTGATTGAACTCATTATCATAAACACCTGTTCGTCTGGGTTATTGCGTCGTCTGGTCTTTGTCTCCGTCTGGACTACCTTTACCTCTTTGTTTATTTGTCACTTTGTTACAAGGTCGATACATATTTTATATAGATATGGGGTTATAATAAATATTAGAAGAAGGTTGTGAACTATCTAACTCAAAATATACTACATATATATATATTAGATAATAAAAAGGCATATTTTCTACAGGTAAACTCCGTACAATTGGTATAAGTGTATAACGAATCAAAAGTTTTGATGAAGGAGTATCTTTTATTATATTTGGGCATATATTGGATTTAATAAAATATTTATTAAATATAAATTCAATATATGCCTTTTTATTATCTAATGAATTAAATATGGATTGCTCTATTTTCAAAAATATATATATATATATATTATATTTAATAAAGATTTTCTGCTGTTTTGAGATTAATTACTTGTAGATGAATTATTGGTCATTTGCTTGATTTTGGTATGCAGTCGTGGAAGAGATTATAATAAAATTAGTTATCAAAAATAGCTTTAATTGCGCTAAAGGAATATATTAAAAAAACATGGTTTGATAAAAGTACTGCCTGGCTTAAGGCGTAAGAATAAAAAAACGTATTTACATAATGTACTCTGGCGGTCGATTTAACAGAGTATTTGGATCTATGAAATATAATTTTTTAAATATAATAATATTTTAATATAACATATATATATATATATATATAAATAAATACAAGGTCTGTATTGGTGGCGCCCACCGCGGGAAAGACTCCACCACCGATGGACTGCGAGAGTTCTTTCCCACAGAGTGGGCAGGTCGAAGAGGGAGAGAGAGATTACTTCCATGTTATCAATTTACTGTACAATAAATTTAAAATTAATTTACAGATTCTTGTAGAATTGTAGATTATTGTGTAATATATTGATAAAGAAAGAACAATCCTTCGAAATATTTTGATAAAAATTGTTTTTCTATCACAGAGAACAAGGTACATCATTTTTATATGTAAATATATTCAATGAATCCGTCTTTTAACTCAATTTACATAAGTTTACGTTATAATTGGTCAAATTCTTTTAAAAATAATCATTGATACATATATTTTGAAAATAGAGCAATCCATAAATAAATATTTAATTAAAAAGGCATATATTGGATCAAAAAATCATTTATTTTACCAATATTTCAGTTGGCTGAACGCCAACCTTTATCAAGGTATTATAAATTTTAAAGCACTTCAAAATGTTATAATACCTTGATAAAGGTTGGCGTTCAGCCAACTGAAATATTGGTAAAATAAATGATATTTTGACCCAATATATGCTTTTTAATTAAAGATACATATATGAAGTTTAATAGTTAATGGAAGGTTTCGAAATGAATTTATTAGCGATTCTAATTCAAAATGCTGAATTAGGAGATAAGGAAAAATATATTTGTCTAATTACCTAAATAATAGAAATCTTATCATGGATTAATATGTTATATTGCAAACCACTACATCTTGACATGGCCAACTACATCTCTGAATGCACTATTGTTAACGAGGAACGGAATAAGATCTTTTAGAACATTATCCAAGTCTACATAAACCCAGTTCAGCTAATCAGAATAATGTCCGGGAAAAAATATATAGCGATAGAATTGTTTAACTTTCATAAAGCGTTAGAGAACAAGGTAATCTCTAAGAACTAAAATTACAGAAAAATTTCCATCCATAATTAATTTGTATAGTTATGTTGAATACTTTGATTTTCTTTTTATTTTCCCTTGTCTCCTTTGTTTATGTTTTTTCCTCTTTCTTCATGAAAATGATGTATGGCGAGTCCTTACAAGACGGAAATGTCTTAATAAAGCTGTTGTTGTTTGTTTTATTGCAAACGTGCGATATTTCAACGATGAACGCCATTCGCTTATCTTCTTCTGGAATTTGAGTCTTATAAACATGATTTTGTGTTGGTATTACTTATACCAAATATGCCATGATAATCATATAGTAAGTGGCTGCTTTTACTGTAAGTATACAGCATGGCTATACATGTAGAGAGCAGTTTGACTTTTAAACTTAAAAGTATGCTCTTTGGTTACTTGCACTCAATGATGGAAGTTTTGATTTTTTTTTTTGCAAGATTCAGAAGCCTATTGAAGGTTGTTTTTTTTTTTTTTTTTACAAAAAAAAAAGGTCAAATGTGGGATTCGCGTTCCCAGGTGATGGCTATCGAAAATTGAAGGTTTATACTATTCCTTCATAACATTTAAGCTTTTATTATTATGTTGTTGATCTATATTAATTTGTAAATACTAGAGAGAATTATCATAGATTCAACTATTGTTTTGAAAATAGAGCAATCCATATTTAATTCATTAGATAATAAAAAGGTATATACAGTAGACTCTCCTATAACACGAGTTTTTACAACGCGATAAAAAAATTGAGACAAATTTATTTATACAACGCGAATTTTCGTATAACGCGTTATAAACTAAAACAATTTACCCTAACAACATTCGCGTTATACAAGTTTTATTTCGTACAACACGAATTCTTATAACGCGATTTCATACAACACGGAACACATTAATCGCGTTATAGGAGAGTCTACTGTATTGAATTTAATATAAGATTTATTTGCCAATATTTCGTTTGCTGAACACCAAACCTTTATCAAGGCATTACATTTTTGTATACACAAACTTAAACACACAAACTTGAACACTATGTGGCGCTGAGTTTGTGTATACAAAAATATAATGCCTTGATAAAGGTTTGGCGTTCAGCTAACCGAAATATTGGCAAATAAATCTTTTATTAAATCCAATATATGCTTTTTTATTATCTAATATTTAACTATTTGTAAATATATTTATGATTATCTTTTTAACATGAAAGGTTCAGGTTCCTAATATATATTATTGTTTCTCTTTTTTATTAGTTTTTGATTACTTTTTCTTGTATAATATGTTTATAACTGTTTCTTTTAAAAATGTAAATCGATGCAATTATCCCTAGCCGGGATATCGCGTTTTGTGTGTTGATATAAAATAGAAATGATGTAGTTAAAATGTATTACTATATTTTCAATATTCCAATACTGTTAATAGTAGTAACAATAGACGTTGTGGAGCTATGAGATTAAACCAATGTATGCCAGGAGTTACTGGAATCTCTACTTACCCCAAAATGCTCCAGGTAAAAGAGAATATTTCAGCTGGAGTAGATAATTCAATCTCACATTTCCTTTGCCCCAAGTCTTTGGTCTCAAATTGGATCGGACTCCTTTTGCTTATCCTTTTTAATCCTCTTCTTCGATTGCAACAAGACTTGTAACCCCGGTGATATAGGTGAATCTATCTTGCACCATGCTGCTTGTCTTCCAATTCTTCTTAAATTATTCTTACTCTTCATTCTTTATTTCGACTTATTATGTCCCTCTAGGGACACTTCCACTTTAAAGATAAAACAAAAATTTTGAAAGAAAAGAAAGATATTCTAAATATTTCTATGAAAAATAGACTCTTCGGCCAGTTAGAGCTTTTTATTTTTCTCAACGTTTCGACAAAAAATATTTTGCCTTCGTAAGGAAAAGTAAATAAAAATAAAGCATTTGGCAAGGCGTTAAAAATTTTCTAAGGCTACAAGAGCGTTCTAAAAATGTTTAACGCCTTGCTAAATGCTTTATTTTTATTTACTTCTCCTGACGAAGGCAAAAGATTTTTGTCGAAACGTTGAGTAAAATAAAATACTCTAACTGGCCGAAGTGTCTATTTTTTATATAAATATGAATGCGGCTAGACAACCTCTATCTTTTGGATATTTTAAATATGTACAGAATTAGTATGTAAGTTAGTTAGATGAAAAGATAAAATATATATATATACAGTAAACTCTCCTATAACGCGATTAATGTGTTCCGTGTTGTATGAAATCGCGTTATAGGAATTCGCGTTGTACGAAATAAAACTTGTATAACGCGAATGTTGTTAGGGTAAATTGTTTTATTTTATAACGCGTTATACGAAATTTCGCGTTGTATAAATAAATTTGTTGCAATTTTTTTTATCGCGTTGTACGAAATCGCGTTATAGGAGAGTATACCGTATATCAACATAATTGATATATGTACAAAGGGTGGGTATGCAAATTTAGTTAAATGAAATCAAATTGAATTCTTACTTCAAGGATGATTTTGTAGGATTGCAATGATATCAATGGACAACCTAACTGACAAAATTAATAAATTCTTTTAAACAAATCAATAAATCTCCGTAGATGAGTTTCATTTTTCTTTTTATTGCCAACTCTTAGCTTTCAGGCATCGTAGCCCTTCTACAGAGGTACACATTGTATATTTGTACTCAAGTTGAAAGGCTACGAAAGCTAGAGTTGAAAATAAAAAGAAAAATTGAAACTCATCTCCGGAGATTTATTGACTTTTTAAAATTGCAAAATATTTTCTCACAATGAGTTTATTACAAAACGCTAGCTTTCAAGTGATAATCACTTTTCAACGGGCTTCATAAAACATCGACTATATTGTCGCGAGGAAAAATAATTAACAAGGCCTTCGAATGACTTTAAATATTTATTTAATGAGTTATATGAGAGATTTTAAATATAAAAGTTACTATTTACATGAGCCAAATCGACCCAGCCGTTAGAGCAAGAGGGGAGAACTGAGATCTTTCCTCCTTTTCCGTGGCGCCACTGTTTACCCCGACCGGTCGGTCCAGTCAAGATAAGAGGGAGTACCTCTCTGTCCTCCTGACAATATCTTACAAGAAATATTTACAAAAACATACGCACGTAACGTGGATATACAATCTTATTGACTTGTTAATTTGATATTTATAAGATTTGAATATATATCAATAAATCCTTTTGTTAGACAATAGACAATTGAATTTTTTTTATTGATTTCTTTTCAATAATTCACATTAAAAATGGAAATAAAACTAAAATATAGATGATCATGCGAGGGATGTGCCCCGACGAGTGAGCCTTCTTTCCCAGGCGATGAGCGGGTGGTCAGCCCAACCTGTACGAAGTACCGGTAGATGATGGATTTAGCCGACACCAGGATGGGCAGGTCGTCATCTTCGAAGCCAGACCCGAAGATCCAGGCCCGCAAGTCAGGGGGTCGCCCGAGGACACTGAAGGCTTCGATGATGAGGGGCCTGATACTTTTGTTAGACTTCATTCTACTAATACATAGCTCTTAATAAAGCGCATTTTTAAACTATAACTGGGAGGATTCACCATTGATGAGTCAGGCCCTCTCATCAATTTTTATAGTACAGTAAGGACATTAGCATTTTTTAATTATTAAAAGAATCATACGCGTCTATAATAGTTTCTAATTTTGATAATAGATGGCGCGCTAATGCATCATAAATATAATATAGCGTAGAAAATTAGGGAAAGACAAACTTCAGAATTCTATATATATTTTAAATTATAATTTCATAGATTCAAATATTCTGTTAAATAGACCGCCAGAGGTCACGCTTTGCATATATAAACTCGTTGTTGTTCTTTCCCGATGGCTGGCTCAACCTTTTGTACAATATGTAAATAAGCTTTCTTTTTTTTATTCTTACGCCTTAAGCCAGGCAGTACTTTTACCAAATTATGTCTTTTTAATATATTCCTTTAACTCAATTAAATTACTGATCAAAACTTTATATTTTCAAGATTATTATTTCAACCACGACTGCATCACCATTACCATAATCCTCAACACGATCTAAAATCAAGCAGAAAATCAAATCTCTTTTTCCTTTTTATATAACATATATACACGGCGATTTATTTAATGTAAAGCCAAATTTTAAACTAATAAAATAGCAGAGAGGTAATAAGAAATATTTTACAGTGTATCAAAAAAACAAATATCGAAATTTGAAAAATTCTTTTCATAGAATAATGAATATTCTGCTACAATATAATAATCCTTTCTGTTAATCTTAGTTTTGTGACTAAACTTTGAAGTTCTATAATGCACTGAGAAGATTAAAAAATCGTTTTCAATATTTAGATAAATTTAATTGCCATCTATCGTTAAAATTTTACACAAATAAATTTGCTGGCAATGCGTTTCTTTCAAATATCATCAAATATTATCTCTACAAACCTTACTGCAATGATATGGGTTATTGAATGAGAGGGCTTGGCTCAGTAGTGAACCCTCTCAGCGGTTTCGCCAAATTAATCTCCATATAGAGAGGGTTCGTTACTGATGAGCCAAGCCCTCTCATTCAATAACTCATATCATTGCAGTAAGGTTTGTAGAGATAATATTTGATGATATTTAAAAGAAACGCATTGCCAGTAAATTTATTTGTGTAAAATATTTAGATAGTCTGAAGATTCCAAAAAGAATTTTTCTACAGAAGTAAAACAATATATAGGATTCAGGATAATTATAATATGTTTCTTTATTATATAAGTTAAAATGGCAAGCTTTCATGCGTTAGCTCATCATCTGGCCTGATAATATGTAAATATATCTTAGTGTAAATATATGCAAATAAATTTAACCAAAATAAATGATATTTTTTATGATAAAGCACAATGTGGATCATAAATTATAACTACAAGAAAATAAAGACCTAATCCAAATAAATTAATAGTATGTAACGTTTCGGTAACAGCGTTGTTATCACCATCAGATAAAATAATAAATAATAATGAATAAAAAACGTTTATAATATGATGCACTAGCTCGCCATCTGGGAGGGTTAACCACTGATGAGCCAAGCCCTCCCATTAATTTTTCCATTGCAGTAAAAGCAGTAAAAATTGTTTATTTTCAAAAAGAATCTTACGCCTTTAAAATAGTTTTGAATTTAAAAAAACGTTTAGTTGCACGATCAGAAAATGCCTTTTTTTCTTAATTTATCCATCTAATCTAATTACAAATTCATTTTTGTACTATTTTTTCATATTGAAATCTTTTGTCTGAAGATGGTAACAACGCTGTTACTGAAACGTCACCCACTATTAATTTATTTGGATTTGGTCATATTACCTTGTTGCTAAATGATTTTTGCCACGTAGAAAATTAGGAAAGACAAACTTCAGGATGACACAACAATTTATTTAAAGCAAGAACAAACTATGAATGATAAAATAAATGATAAGCAATGAGGGAAGTTTACAGAGTAGTAAAATATAAACATAAAAAATGATACTCTGTTAATAAAAACAATAAATACTTTTATAATAGATGCACTAGCGCGCCACCTGTTATCAAAATTCTAAGTATATTATATATTTATAAATGTATGTAATTCTACTGTCCTCAAAGTTCATGTCCAAAGTTCTTCTAAAATACCCATTCCAAGAGTCTACCAACAGTATCACTATAAAAGGAAGTTCCAAAAATGCAATATAACAGCGGTATGGTATATTAAACTGGCGAAACCGCTGGGAGGGTTCACCACTGATGAGCCAGGCCCTCCCATTAATTTTTCCATTGCAGTAAGGGCAGTAGAAATTGTTTATTTTCAAAAAGAATCTTACGCGTTTAAAATAGTTTAGAATTTTGATTGAGAATAAGTACTTTACCGCAATATTATAATGTTGTTGTTGTTGTTGTCGTGTCCAAAGAAGAGTCTCAGATGTCTCCATGTATCTATATCACAGCAGCAGCAATGTCCACTATCTTGGGTGTGTAAATCTGCTGCTCTGGGTCTATGTCAATTTTCTGCAAGGCTGCGGCCATTGCTGGACTGAGAATATGTGAGTAAGTGTTAGTTCCACACCAGGACAGTTGTTGCATGTCCTATAGGGTTCTTGTGCCATCTGGATGTATTGTAAATCCTTTATAGTGTTTTTGTTCTAAGTCTTGTATAGTTTTTGTCAGTTTTCTCTGAATATTTTAATAATGTTTTCATAAAAACCCAAATAGGAAACAAGCGCTAAGATTCCAATTGTAGAAATTAGCTCTCTCTCTTTGTATGTTCCTATATAACTTTCTTACTTCGCTCATTATATTTTTTATGTTCGTTTTTTTATATAGGGATTAACCTAAATCTAAAAAATTGATTCCAAATGTAATGCATTTTTAGCGTGTCTCTTCAAATTAAGTTTTTTTTTTTACGTTACGAAATTTGAAATAATTTTCAATTATTATGTAGGATTTATTTTTTGATATCAATATAGTAAAATATATATGTAGATAATTAAATATTTGAGAACACAAATATAAGGGAGTAAGGTGAATAAACGTTACATGAATATATATTTCAATATTTGAGGACAAATAGAAGTTAAGTAAAGTGGAAGTTAAATGAAGATGGTAGTTATATAGGGTTTCATTTGAAAGAGTTATTCACTAATGGATTGGTGTGTCAATATTCCGAGACAATTAGAGGGGAGTACGGTCTCAATCAACTCACTAATGGTACTTATACCAGACGTTAGCTACGTAAGTGGAGTCGAGGCAACCCGAGTGTTGAGGAGTATAAATGGAAGAAGTATCAAATTCTTTGGTTGTTACATTCCCGTGCCAAAAGGTCCATTAGCTTGTTGGTCTCACTCGAGACATCATCTTGTCTCTAGGTGGAGCGTATGTATTATCTTGTTCTAGACATCTTGTCTCTAGGTGGAGCGTATGTATTATCTTGTTCTAGACATCAACTTGTCTCTAGGTGGAGCGTATGTATCATCTTGTTCTAGACTTCTTCTTGTCTCTAGGTGGAGCGTATGTATCATCTTGTTCTAGACATCTTGTCTCTAGGTGGAGCGTATGTATCATCTTGTTCTAGACATCTTGTCTCTAGGTGGAGCGTATGTATCATCTTGTTCTAGACATCTTGTCTCTAGGTGGAGCGTATGTATCATCTTGTTCTAGACATCTTGTCTCTAGGTGGAGCGTATGTATCATCTTGTTCTAGACATCTTGTCTCTAGATGGAGCGTATGTATTATCTTGTTCTAGACATCTTGTCTCTAGGTGGAGCGTATGTATTATCTTGTTCTAGACATCTTGTCTCTAGGTGGAGCGTATGTATTATCTTGTTCTAGACATCTTGTCTCTAGGTGGAGCGTATGTATCATCTTGTTCTAGACTTCTTGTCTCTAGGTGGAGCGTATGTATTATCTTGTTCTAGACATCAACTTGTCTCTAGGTGGAGCGTATGTATCATCTTGTTCTAGACTTCTTCTTGTCTCTAGGTGGAGCGTATGTATTATCTTGTTCTAGACATCTTGTCTCTAGGTGGAGCGTATGTATTATCTTGTTCTAGACTTCTTGTCTCTAGGTGGAGCGTATGTATTATCTTGTTCTAGACAAATTGTCTCTAGGTGGAGCGTATGTATTATCTTGTTCTAGACAAATTGTCTCTAGGTGGAGCGTATGTATCTTCTTGTTCTAGACAAATTGTCTCTAGGTGGAGCGTATGTATCTTCTTGTTCTAGACATCTTGTCTCTAGGTGGAGCGTATGTATTATCTTGTTCTAGACAAATTGTCTCTAGGTGGAGCGTATGTATTATCTTGTTCTAGACAAATTGTCTCTAGGTGGAGCGTATGTATCTTCTTGTTCTAGACAAATTGTCTCTAGGTGGAGCGTATGTATTATCTTGTTCTAGACATCTTGTCTCTAGGTGGAGCGTATGTATTATCTTGTTCTAGACAAATTGTCTCTAGGTGGAGCGTATGTATTATCTTGTTCTAGACAAATTGTCTCTAGGTGGAGCGTATGTATCTTCTTGTTCTAGACAAATTGTCTCTAGGTGGAGCGTATGTATCTTCTTGTTCTAGACAACTTGTACCTAGGTGGAGCATATGTATCCTCTTGTTTTAGACATTCTATTCCATCAGTGATAAGACCCTCCCCAATATAAACAAACTAAGCATATCTAAAAATAACTGTCTCGATATTAAAGTTTGCAAAACTTGTTCAGGTTTCCTCGTTGGTCAGAAAACGCCGTCAAGTGTACATCTCTGATCGTATTATTGGCTAGAAAATTGGGCTTCAGTAAAAACACTAATTAGAAGCTGCCACAAGCATTCTGTCGTAACATTTTGTGTTTACATTTCTCAGATGTTTCAATCTAGAGAGAAAGAGCAATAGAAATTCTATTAATTAGATGAGAGATTACTGATTGGGAAAACAATTTAAATGAAAAAACAAAATTGAGTGCGCTTCTGATTGAGATAAGATTGGAAGATTAATTAGCAATGTATTTTGATGTCTAGGAAATAATTGGATGTTATTAATTTAGGTCATTAAAGTGTTTGAACAGGTCGTTGAGGGGGGTTTTATTTCTAATTTGATCCCTTGTCTCTTGAATCGGTTTATGAAATCTAATTAAAAGTTTGAAATATACGCACTCTCCCCCTTTACTATTAAAGAAAAAGATGAATACGTCATTGATTTCATTTAAACGATAATTTGTAAACTTGAAAACTGAAACTTGTTTTTCCCTCAACGTGAGACAATTACTTCTTTTTATTTAGATAGAGTTAATTAACTATTGATAATTAAAATGACACTCGTCAACTTGGTGTGTGGTATTTATTTATTTAATTTTTGCTTATCCCTAGTACACGTGGTATATGCCATGATAATCATGGTGGGTAGAAGTAGGCGACTGCTTTTACTGTAAGTGTTACATGTCTACACATGTGAAAAGCAGTTTGACTTTGCACTTACAAATGTGCTAGAGCCCCGTTCGGTTACTTGCACTCGCTAGTGGGGTTGGATTTTTGCAAGAATCGGGGGCCATTGGAGTATTTTTTTAAATAAATAAAAAAGTAACCAATGCCGGATTCGATCTAGAGTCGTAGCGGTCGAAAACCAACGGTTTAGACCATCCTTCCACCGCCCCCGTTTGGTGTGTGATAATGATCCATATAAACGATATAATAATTTGTAAACTTGAAAACTAAAACTTTTTTTATCCTCAACGGGAGACAATTACTTCTTTAATTTAGATCGAGTTAATGATATATTGATTGATAAAATGATACTCATCAACTTGGTGTATGGTATGACTCTACTATCCGATATTTACTCGACCTACTGTAGCCATTTTCAAAGTAAAATACACTGAAAATGGTAAAATAGAGTATCCGAAACGAAAACTAAAACTTTTTTCCTCAACGTGAGACAATTACTTCTTTAATTTAGATAGAGTTAACGAACTATTGATAGATAAAATGATACTCATCAACTTGGAGTGTGGTAATGATTCATTTAAACGGTATTTAGTCGATCTACTGTAGCCATTTTCAAGGTAAAATATACTGAAAATGGTGAAAGACGGTGGCCGAAACGGATGTCAATATTGTAAACCACATATAAAGACTTGAAGCGTCCATAAGTCTTCATGATAGATAAAAAGAGCTGTTGTTGGTTAGCTATCCAGGGGGCACTATATGGAGATGAGTAAGTTTCGCTTCTCGGTTTATAAGAGTAAAGGTCTCCTCTTCCGTCAAAATAGACGTTGAAAATTACACCATCTTTTGAGCGTTTCCGCAAACTATCAGATCCAATCCGATGACAAGATCATACCATCAACTTTGGAAAATTAAGAAGCGCCCATTTGGTTTCGAGCTAATGGCTCTGGTTAGTCCAGGTCAGGCTGTATTCCATCTTGTTACTGTTCCAAATCATTTTATTAGGTACCACTCAAAAAGGACAACCTAGTTTATGATATTTGCAATAATGAATAATATATGAAGGTTATTCACATATTAAACAAAATATTAACGCGGGATTCAATCCCGGTTCATGGCTGTCGGGAATCGAGGGTGTTACCTACTTGTCCATCGACTCTTTTTATGTTCACTCCATTCGGTTCCAAAATAACTTTACTAGGTACCACTCAAAAAGAACAACCTAGTTTATGATAATTGCAATAATGAATAATATGTGATGGTTATCCACAAGGGATCAAATGAAATCTTTACAATCCGCCAAAGAGGTGTTTAGTTGACAAAGTGGCTAAGCCATATCTATGGCCAATATACAGGAGAGGCGCCATATATTTTATAGATTATCTCTCCTGACAAAATGTCCGTCTATATATAAGGTATTGAAGAATTCTATATATCCCTCGTTAGATTAGATATCATAAAACCATGAAACCTAAAACCATTATTGTCACTAAAGATTACGATATGTTTGTTTTATGTATAAGGATGGAACGGAAAAACGAAAATATCCGTAAATTTGTAGATTTGTACTAATTTTTAAAATGATATATTTGTTATATAAATATAGAGTAATCCATTTATGATAATTAAAAATAGGGCTATTTTGGATCAAAATATTTATTAAATTTAAATTTCAATTTTTCCGAGAAGAAGATATGCGAACAACCTCGTCGAAATATTAATATTTAATAAATATTTTGATTCAAAATATGCCCTTATTTTTATATATATATTTCTAAATTAAATACAATTAAAAACTTATTTATATACAGAACTTATAATATTAGTTCCAATTTTCATTGATAGATGGCGCTATAAATTGATAATAATAATAATTGATATGTAAATATGTAGATTAGTGGTCAAATTCCTAGCATCTTATCTCTCTTCTTTTTGAATATTGTGTAAACGTTGCCATCCTTGTAACTTTGGGTGCCATAGAACGAAAACACCATGGTATATATAGACAGGTTGTGGAATCATATTGTCTGAATTTACCAAAACTATTGTTGTGGTTTATTTAATGAACTATAACTGCGAGTTATATACAGGGAATATTTTAAAAACTGTATTGTTTTGATGTATTTATTTAATAAATGTATTTTATGGATTTCTTTAATAGAAGAGATGTTTCTTTTCCGTACATATTTAATAATATAACAATTACTTGTTAATTTAGAAGTATATATCTTACTAGCCGAATGACCCGGGCAACGCCCGGGTTTTACCCGATTAAATGTTTTTATTCAAATACTATTCGTTACAATTATAAATTGGCGCCGTGGATGTCACTCTTGTGAAACGTCCCGCTCCAAACTTTGTGTCTGAGAAGCGATATTTTTTATAGAAAGATGATTTAGCTTTTGTTTTCTGCTCGAATGAATGTTTTTTCTGTTCAAATTTTGTTCCTGCGTACAAAATAATGAACTGGTTTCACCCGTGGTCTCTGCTTTTTGGATTTTTTCCCGATATAATTTTGTATCTGATAATCAAACATGATACAGCAATATCGTCATCATCATTTTCTGACTAAAAATATATAGTTTTAATAATTGATTTATATATTTTTAAAAATAGCCTATCGTCTTCCCCGTATTTTTTTACCTATGTATGGAAATTTTGGTTTGAATTAGTGAACTACTGCGAATTTGTATACCGGACATTCAGACAGACATACAAACATTCATTTTTATATATATAATATATATTCCGAGTGAAGAGAATAAAAAAAAGTAATAAATTATTAAGCAAATGTTTAGATTGTCGAAGGCAAATTTTAATTACAAATAAAAAAAAAGAAGAATGAAATATCAATTATTAGTAAATAGGCTTATATTTTATTTTAAACAAATTTAACTATATAATATTATATTTTTGGCAAATCAGTTTATTAAAAAAAAAACACATTTAACCAACACAAAAGAAAAAAAAACTATATACAACAGAACAAAAATAATAATTTAAAAAAGCTTTTTGTTTTTTTTTCTTCAAATTGAATAAAATATTTATATATTAAAAAAAATTAAATTGAATATAACATATATATTTATGAAATTTCAAAAACATATATCTATACAGTCTATATAGACCAATCGCTTTATAGGTTTTCGCTTATTGACTTTTTGTCTAAGATTAAAGTGTAGTGTATATAGGGCAATCAGACTTACTAGAGCGGTCTGATAGATTACACTGACGAAACCGCTATAGGGGTTTACCACTGATGAGTCATGCCTTCTCATCATATACATGTTATAAAAAAAGAGATTTCTGTTGATTTTTTGATCATCTTGAGGATTATGCTATGGCAATGCAGTCGTGGTTAAAATCTTAAAAGAATATAATAATAAAAATAGTTTTAATTGATAATTGCTTTAATTGAACTAAAGGAATATATATAAAAAAAAAACATAATTTGGTAAAAGTACTGCCTGTCTTAAGGCGTAAGAAAAAAAAAAGGAAAACTTATTTACATAATGTACAAAAGATTTGAGCCGGCCATCGGGAAACAACAACAATAAGGTTTTATAGGGGAAGCGTGACCTCTGGCGGTCGATTTAGCAGAGAATTTGAATCTATGAAATATAATTTTAAATAAAATAATATTTTAATATAACATACATATATAGAAATTTTTTAAATATATTATAATTTCGGGCTATATGGCCCTCTTCAGTGTAGAGGCATCTTAGTTAAATAGCACCTCACGTAGCATGTTATGGAATCAAAACCTTTTCCTCACTGATAAGGCAAACCTGAAGCACGATATACAGGTTGTTTGTCCTATATTGTCCGAATTTTCGAAAATTGGTGTTGTGGTTTATTTACTAATCATTATATAAGTGTTTTGCTCATAGATGATTGAGAAACGCATTGTTTTTAATACATTTCAAAGGGAGAGGTGCTCCTTTTAGAGGCATGAATATCACCCTTCTCTAAAAATAGATATGATGCCTTATCGCGCCATCTGTTACGATAAATTGAAACTATTTTAGACGCTTTTCATTCTTTTTTATATTAAGAAAAAGGCATCTCCTTATCGTGCAACTGAAAGTTGCTAATGGCTTGCGCCATCTATCGGAATAAATATCAACTATTCTCGTTGATTTTTAATTATTCCAGAATTGGCCAAAATATTAATTAAAAATCAACGAGAATAGTTGATATTTATTCCGATAGATGGCACAAGCCATCAGCAACTTTTAGTTGCACGATAAGGAGATGCCTTTTTCTTAATTTATGCACCTTATCCCAGTACAATGTTACATTTGTACTATTTTTTCATTCTTTTATATATTAAACAATTTTCTTTTGCCCTTCCTGCAATGATAAATTAATGGAGGGCCTGGCTCATCAGTGGTGAACACTACCAGTGGTTCCGCCAATTCAAAAATACATTATAAAGAGATTTTGCATATATATAATGACCCTCTCTCTATTAAATATTTCACTGATTGTTATCTGCGTTGTTTCCATGAGATATATGCAACAGCCAATAGGATGGCTTCAAAATTGTCACGTGATTACAGTGAAGAGCGTTATCCAGAAATATAAGAGAAAAAAAAACGAACTATTTCCCATCATAAATTATCGATACTATATTGATTACCTACACGTATTGATTGATGTTGACGAATTGATATTGATTCTTTTTTTATTTTATTTAATATCGTGGATATAGAACACTTTAGATAGTTTTTATTTGGCAAAATTAGGAAAATATAATTTTCTCTCTTAATTACTTAATGAATTTATATTATAAAAAATACATTTCAGAGGGTTCTATCTGTCATGAATACATTCATGAAATAAAATGTGGGTTTATAAAATCTCAGATAGAATCAACAACAATAGCCTTTATTGGGCACACGTGCCATACAGGATTCTCCCTGTATAACAAAATAAATAAATAACAAATTAGCATCATAGTTATATACAAATATTGGGTATTGACCTCGACCAATTATCGAGTTGGATCCGGTATCTGTGCCAAACATTTTGATTGAGCTGATTTCCAGTATTTATAAGAAGCGAATGCAAACGGTCTGATTTTTACGACTTTTGCCATTAAAACATAAGGCGAATTGCTATTATAGCCGGTCTCTTGACGAAGAATTTCTCTCTCTTCTTCCATTGCCGTACAGTAGAACATGATAGTGTGGAAAATCGAGACTAAATTCACCGTTGCATAAGGTACATTTTATGGTCTTAGTTTGGATCTCAGATAGAATCACAACAAAATATTTTAAGTATTAATGAATAAAACTACTTTCTCCAGAATCAAATTCCTGTTTATATCGAATCTTTTCGTGTTTAGTCTTTCTCGATACAACAACAACAAAAGCTTTATTAAGATCTTTTAGTCTTATACAGATTCTTCAAGCAGAAATGTAGGATACATGCAGGAAAAAGTAATAATATAATATAATGCGGCTTGTGATTGTTAAACGACATTTGAAATACTATCCCGCATGTGTTTCTTTTCAACGAAAAAATCTAAATATATTTCAAGGAGAAATAACGATTATTTCTAACCTTAGTGATGAAGTATGAAAGGATGAATTGTGAAGATTAATGATAAACGGAAAAATAAAAGTGTCCAGGGATGGGAATTCCAAGGTTAGAAATAATCGTTATTTCTCCTTGAAATAAATTTTTATTTTTCGTTGAAAAGAAACACATGCAGGATAGTTTTCAAATGTCGTTTTACAAAAAGTAATAATACCTTAATGGTAATATGATATTTATATACAGTAAAAATTATATAAAGACAATCAAGCTAATAGACATACACACAAAATCCTTTATTAGGGACTTGCCCCATACAGATTCTCCCAATTGGGTAAGGTAATAATCATCTTGTGTTATTTACATAAAAATTAAACTGGCTTTACTCTTCGTCTCAAAGTCATTCACTTGTTGACTGGTACTTACATAATGAAGATCTAAAAATTTATAATAAGCTATTACATTAGATTAGTTTGCTGATATTTTTGAAAGCAATACGTAGGGTGAAATGTTGGTACATTTAAATATGTTGTTGATATAGGGCCTTCCTCTCTGCATCAAGGGCTGTATAATTAAGCAGGTAATGGGAGAGTTCTTCAGTAATTTCCTTGTCACACAGTTTGCACTTTAACAATCAAGCTAATAGATAGTGTTTATCGATACTACCACGGAGCTAAAACAACACGGCATGCTGATTGAGATCACGTGATAGTAGAAAACCAATCAGCGAGCGAATAAACCGTGTTCCCTGTATACAAATATAAAAGGAATTAAGTGTATATATATTATAACAGATGTCTATAGAACGTGGTAATTAATTTCAATAATAATTACGTTAATTATCTGGAAGGAAAATCTAATTTATCTTTAGACACCTAATTGAATTTGGAAATATATATTCCTCTTTTTGACTTGAGTCTGTGTCTTCTATAGGATATATATATTTGAATATTACATTTCAAATTATATAAACATCACTGTTTCTATAAATTTTTAATAAGGTTTGAAAAAAAAAACTAATACGGAACACACATATATAACTTAATATAGAGATAGCTCCTAGTACAGTAAATAGAGATCAAAATAATTCAGAAAATACAGGAACACGAGATATGGCAATTATAAATCGCGAGCATTTGAATATTTAAAAAATATATTACATCTAGAGGAAAAGGAAAATAATTCCATTTCCTCAGAAAAAGAAAAAAAAAATGGGCGGGAAAAAAAAATTTTTTTTTCGTCTGCATTCTAATACGAAATTCAAAATGGCGAAGAGATTTATGCATGGATTTTGATGTAGTTCCGTGATTGGACATATCTAATCCTGCTCAATATATTTCCCGCCATTTCAGACCTAAATCCCGCCTTTTTTTTCTCATTTTATTTCATTTGGATAGAACCTGAGATATATATTCATACATAGAATGTGTGTTTTAGCTGTAAATGTGTAAATATGTAAATTAGATTACAATATATGTACCAAAGGAATCAGCTCTTCCTTTAAATATGCATTAGAAATATTCGTTGTTTATCATCTCTGTTAAAACGATTGTGATAAAGCCATAACATCAGTTTTGGAAAACACAGATCAAAGCTAATTTGTATACTATGGTTTCGGACTATAATCCTTATCAGTGCATTGTTTTAAAGCATATTTAAAGGGAGAGGTGCCTCTTTTTTCATGAATACCATCCTCCCGTATATTCTTTTCTAACTTGGAAATCGGTCTTGCCATTTCACCAGCATAAACACCTTTTTAGCAAATTTGATTGATTTTATAACTCCTCCGTAGGATGTTATGAAATTGAAGCCATCCCTGTACTGATGAGGGCCATAGTCTGAAACTATTATATACAGGTTGTTGAGACTTTTGTGTCTGAATTTTAAAAATTTAAGGTAGAAATATCATAATTCCGGGGATAAGTTTCATTTAGCAGCACAACTCCCAGTTTTCCAACACAACCACCTTCATAGAAGTAATACTCAAGTAACAAGACCAACCAAACAAGATCATAAATTGATTTAAATCTCCTCTGGATATTAATTAAACAAATAAAAAAGTTTTCTGGAGATGTGTTTGTTTTTATTTTAAAACTGTCTCAAACTTTCGGTTATCTCTGCCCTTCTACAGGAGAACTTATATACACAATGGATAAAATATACAATATATACAGTTAAACCTATCTATAGCGCCCCCTTTTGGGACTCACCAAAATAGGGTGCTATAGACAGGTCACTTTTAATGTAAAATGTTTACATTTTAATGTTTAAAATCGGGCGCTATAGAGAGGAAGGAGTTATTTAGAGGGGGCTATAGACAGGTTTAACTGTACAATGAATAAATAAAACATATACAATGAATAGCATCATGCGGCGTTTTATTCATTATATATGTTTTCCTGTGGAAGGACAGAGATTTCCTAAATCGTGAGATGGTTTTTGAAATAAAAATAAACTCATCTCCGAAAACCTTTTTTAATTGTTCAAACAGGTTCATGATCTCATTCGACGTAGATACCTTTTACCCCAGTGTGTCCTACACCAGCTGATACTGAGTAGCACTGAAGAGTTGTTTATATAAACTCATCCCTGGAAACCTCATACAGTCAAACTTGGATAATTAGAAGTCCAAGGAACCAGACAAAATTCGAAATATTCAAAAATTCGAATTATAGAAACGGAAATTCTATTTATAAGAAATTCTCTAGGGACCAAGATAAATATTCGAATTAAAGACATTTTAGAATTAAATACGTTCGGGTTATTCAATTTCTACTGTATTTTCATCTTAATATTGGAACAAGGGATTGAAATATAATAGAATGTTTGCACATATTTCAAGAATCGATTTCTACGCTACAAAATGATGATGCGGATATGCCAATTATCTATTTACCGAGTTATGGAAACATACACTTCTCTTTTTGTTCACAGACAAAGTTAATTTTATTTGAATTTCATTTAATTTTTCTATGATGGTCCGTGGTCAAATTGATTTTTAATTAGGGTTATATATTCGTCTGGTTTCACTGAAGGGACTTTTGTTCTCACAGAGAGAAATATTGTTTGAATAAAAACATTAAAAGCAGAAGACTGTGTTTCATCTGTGGATTCTTAAACTCAAAATGTTATTTATCATTTTTCCTTTCTTTTATACTTGTGGAGAATTTTCTGGGTAGAAACACACGTCATTGTCTTTCTTTGCAGAGTCGTCGACCTTGATTTACTCCTTCTTGGTGTTATACACGTTTCCCGACCGGGTTTCCATACTCAAAGCAAATAAAGAAAGTAAATAAAAAATAAATTACCTTTCAAAGTTATTCTGTTTATTTATTCGTTGTCTTCCTCGTAGGTCGTGATCCGCAGTCTTCGTCTAGGTCCTCTCTCGCTCCAATAACCAATCAAGATATATGTACAATAACAATATTACAAAAGGAATGAAACTATAAAAAGGAATGATGATAATCTAAATAATCTGTTTTAAATAAATATTAAATATAATGGAATATTTCGAATAAATGTAGGGCGCATTAAAATTTATTCAACAATATTTCCCTCGATTCCCGACAGTCATGAACCGGGATTGAATCCGGCGTTAACATTTTGTTTAATATGTGAATAACCTTCACATATTATTCATTGTTTCAATTATCATAAACTAGGTTGCTCTTGTTGAGCGGTACCTAATAAAGTGATTTTGAAACAATATTTTAAAGGGAGAGGTGTGCATCTTGTAGTACATATATATAGGCAAATAAGCAAGTTTAGTTACAAGTACCTAAGTTAGTAGTCATAGTGACTATGTCTCCAGCCATGCCACTAGGGCTACCATCCAGATAACCTCGTACAAGACAAATTCCCTAACGATAGATCATTGCGAAGAGAGAGGTGGGGGTTAAAGTCTATCATTACGGTTGACAATTGACCGCTGTCGTTGGCTGGAAATGTTCAACTTTACCACAGAAAGTTTTATATAAATCCGGTATGCTGATTCTATGGACTCTCTTTGGGATTCATACAGTATCATCAATATTTGAAATGAGAGTTTTTTTTTAAAATAAAGCGTCAAAAACAGTTTAAATTTATTACAATAAATGGCACGCTAATTTACTTGATTCAAATACAATTTCACTTTTTTTTTTTACAATCAGAAAAACAATGCAATAAGGCCAAATTCAAATAAATATTTTGATATGAAAAAATGAAAGAAAAAAAGATAAAAATGAGTTGGCCAAATATCAGGGAACAGGCTAAATCAATGTTTAGTTGATTTCTGTTCCACCAGATGGCGCTCTGCCTTCTGTAAAGCACATGTGCTCCTGGTCAGGATATACCATTTTTATTTTTGATATTTTGATATGTTTTGGAAATGTTGGTGTTACCATCTATAGACAAATTTCATTTATTCAATATTTATATTAAGTTGAAATCAACTATATTTGTTGTTTTCGGAAGAGATCTTTATTTTATTTCAACACATAAAACGCGATATCCCTGCTAGAGATAATTGCGTCGATTTACATTTTTAAACAGAAACAGTTATATAAACAATAATATATATTAGGAACCTGAGCCTTTCAGGTTAGAAAGATAATTATAAATATACAGTTAAACCTGTTTATAGCGCCCCCTCTAAATAGCTCCTTCCTCTAAATAGCGCCCGATTTTAAATACGTAGTACGATGCGATTTACTATAAAAGTGACCTCTCTATAGCACCCTATTTTGGTGAGTCCCAAGAGAGGGAGCTATGGACAGGTTTAACTGTATTTACAAAAATAGTTAAATCTGTGGTAATTATCTTATTTCGGAAGAGATCGAATAAAATTTATAAATTTATAATTATTTATACTTTATATTCAAAGATCATGTTCATAGTTTGTCTAAAATACCTTATTCCAAGAGAATATCGTATTAGTATAAAATCAAAACCGCAAAATACAATAATAGAGCAGTATGGTAGATTAAACTGGCGAAACCGCTGGGGGACACCATTTTCCTGGCGCGCACACGCCAACTACCCGGGAGGTCGTATTTGAAATCTTTATTATTTTTTTTACAATAAATAATCACATACCAGTATATGTAATCTTATGAAACGATAACCTATTTAAAAGAAACCTGAATAATCAACTATTAAATATTATTAAAAAACCATTATTTTTTACACAACTATTAAATTCCTCAATATATTTACATATTTACAGCTATTAAATTATTAAAATGTTCTACTAAAAAACTTTGGATAGTCACAAGTAAATACAAGAGCTATGTAAATATTTTATTTATAAAAAAATCATCATAAAAAATGTATACCCATTAGATCGCTTGTTCCAAAACCAAATAGAAGAAGAAATCTTGTCCTATCAGAAACACCGAGAAATTTTCACGGAAAAAAAAATGTAGTTGAATATCTTGTAGAGCTTCGATAATTACTTTAAAAAAAACTTATTTTCCCCATAAACTCTCCTAGTGACAAAAAAAAAACGACTAATTAATTATTAATTACACTAAATGAATACATTAATTAAAAAAGCCGTAATTTATAGAAATATAATGAAATTACTTAAGTAATTATCACATTTTTAGAGAAAAAGATAAATTTTTATTTAAAAGAGAAAGACAATAACGTGTGTTTCTACCCAGCAAATTCTCCACAAGTAGAAAAGAAAGGAGAAATGATAAATAACATTTTGAGTTTAAGAATCCACAGATGAAATACAGTCTTCTGCTTTTAATGTTCTCTTTTAAACAATATTTCTCTCTGTGAGAACAAAAGCTCCCCTTCAGTGAAACCAAACGAATATATAACCCTAATTAAAAATCAATTTGACTACGGACCATCATAGAAAAATTAAATGAAATTTAAATAAAATTAACTTTGTCTGTTAACAAAAGGAAGTGTATGTTTCCATAATTCGGTAAATAGATACTTAGCATGTCCTCATCATCATAAAAAGAAACTAGATCATTTAGAAAAAGGATGATGGAAATATAATTCTTCAATGGCTGTTTCTTGTATAACTTATTTTCTCGAGCTTTCGGACTTTTATCAGCCCTTTAACGGGAGTATCACGCTAACTAACCTAAACGTCGACATGAAGGATATATATACTTATGCAAATTCTCATTATTATTTACATATTTTAAACTTTTTGAAAATAGAACAATCCATAAATAAATCTTTAAATAAAAAGGCATATGCTCGATCAAAATATTATTTATTTTACCAATATTTCAGTTGGCAGAACGCCAACCTTTATCAAGGTATTATAACATATTAATGTGTGTCAACAACAAACTCATTGAATATAAGCAAACATATATATTTTTATGTGGCGCTGAGTTTGTTGTTGACACACTTTAATATTAAGAAAAAGGCATCTGCTTATCGTGCAACTGAAAGTTGCTAATGGCTTGCGACATCTATCGGATGGCGTCCGTGGTTAGCTTTTCTTGATTAATCAAGAATGGGTATTTGGCCAATTCTGGAATAATTAAAAAATCAACGAGAATAGTTTATATTTATTCCGATAGATGGCGCAAGCCATCAGCAACTTTCAGTTGCACGATAAGGAGATGCCTTTTTTATAATTTATGCACCTTATCCCAGTACAATATCACATTTGTACTTTTTTTCACATAATAATATGTTATAACACCTTGATAAAGGTTGGCGTTCAGCCAACTGAAATATTGGTAAAATAAATGATATTTTGATCCGATATATGCCTTTTTAATTAAATATTTTAAACTATACTTATGATATTAAGATAAATCTATATGTTCAAATCAATAAGCTTGAGGGATAAGTATCTTTCAAATAAATTTATTTCAAGCTTTCGGGCACAACCGCCCTTCGACAGGAAAATATATTACACTACTAAAGTTTTCGGATCTAATCTCAATATAGCAGCGTAATATATTTTTACCTGTCGAAGGGCGGTTGTGCCCGAAAGCTTGAAATAAATTAATTTGAAAGATACTTATCCCTCAAGCTTATTGATTTGAACATTCTATTAGGGGATTAGCCTATTAATAATAACAAATCTATATTACAAAATTTAAAGAAACATTATAAAAGATATATGAAATAAGTTGAAGTTCTGGTAAGCCTTGTGTAGAGAATCCTGTCGATTAACTTTGTGATGATGAAGTGTCGACTCTCGCTATACTGTGTTAACCGAGAGGAACAGTCAGGATGTAGAGTTTTCCAGTACCTCTCTGCACCTTGGAAGACCTTTAAAAGTTCTCACAAAATACAGGCAGTCGTGGTCGAGGCAGAGTGGAAAGTTTGGGAATGTCCACACAAAAAACGAAGACACAATTGCCCTAAGAAAGTTCCGTTAACAGATAAAAGTTGAGCTAGGAGCGAAAGATGGAGATAGAAGAGTTCTTACTAACTACATGTTAGTTGAGATCGACATAAGGTACGACCGACGCGGGTTTGCACTGAGGGTGAACTAAACTGTCAAGTGACTGTAAAGTGATTGTATTTATAGGTTAAAGACGGGGGCCTTATGCGCCAGGGGCGTTTCTGAGAAAAAGGGGGCCTTTACCTGTCACCAGGTGTGAGAGGGGGCTTTGCATTCCACCAGCTGTGAACAGTGTGGGTGGTCTTGTTGTGGGAATTGTAAATCTATCTGATTTTGACGTTATGACTTCCATCTCTTGCTTAGCTCAACTCTTAAATCTATTACAGATTTTTATTTATTTATCCTGTTTGTACAAATTACATTACATATGATGATGTAAAGACACATGTCAATAATACGTATAATCATTTACAGATGTGTTTCTATTATACAACATTAAATCTTATTATAAGTTATATACACAATATGGGGTTGTTGGTTTAAATTACCATATATACATATTAGAAACCTGCAGTTTGAAAAATATCAGCACGAGATATAAATATAATTTATTTATCTACCTTATTACCATATAAAAATCTATAGTACTACCTTTCATAAATATAAAGCCATATATTTTATACACAAAAAGAAATATGATTAATGGACGAAAACCCGCTCTTTTTATATAATTATATTTTAAATAAAGGTGGATTATATTTTATTGGTATTTTGTTCAAAATTGATTATGCAAATCTATTTGAAGTCTTTATCTTCTACGCAATTTGGAATAGAAATATTAGGTTTTCTTTAAATATGTTTTTATATTTTATATTAGAAACATATGTTTTATAAAGCAATTCAAAATTAAATCTTCAAATAATAATTAAAAAAAAAGAATAACAATGGAAGACGCTGTGTTATTTTAAGCCCCCATCTCAGCCAATAGAAATATTGATAAATTCATTTTTTATCCAAAAGATGTTTTCTATTAGATCTTCTTCTTCTTTCTTATCTTCATGACTGGGTGAAGTAGAATGCGTCTGCCTTTGTCATTAAGACTGGGAGCACTACTCAGTGGCAGGCCGACTTAGCTCCAAAAGAAATGGCCGCCTCTGACATGAGGAACAGACGCCATGTGCAGCCACTACTAACATGGATTGTATATATCTCTCTTCATTCCTACCATTATTATTACCATATAACTCCCTTTGAGTATAAAGATTGACAAGATGTCAATAAAGTTGTTTAATTGTCAAAAAAAAAAAAAATTGTCACTCCTAACATGGAGTACAAACGTTGCTCATCCTGTATCTCTGGATTAGGAGCCCTTACAGGGTACTATCAGCCGGGCCAGCTGAGCCCAGGTTTTTTAGTGAGCTTGTTACTGCTCCCCCTCCTCCTTTTTCATCCGGGCTTGGGACCGGCAAAGGCTGAGTTAATTTTCTATTAGATAAAATAAAGAGGTAATCCGGGTTCCTGGAGTGTATACTCGGGATTAGATAGCGTATCATACATATACAGGGTGGTTCCTAAGTACCAATAATTTGTATTTTTTTAATTAAAAATTAAAATTATCCCGCATGTGTTTCTTTTGAACGAAAAATCGAAATTTATTTTAAGGAGAAATAACGATTATTTTTAACCTTAGGGATGAAGTATGATAGGATGAATTGTGAAGAGTTTAATTGTTTATCATTACTCTTCACAATTCATCCTATCATACTTCATTCCTAAGGTTAGAAATAATCATTATTTCTTCTGGGGGGGGGGGGGGGGTCGGTGGAAGGCTGGTTAAACCGTTTCGTTTTCGACCACTACGACCCGGGTTCGATTCCCGCATTGGACACTTTTTTCTGTTTTAAAAAATAAATAAAAAAATGCTCCAATGGCCCCCGATTTTTGCAAAAGTCCAACCCCACCAGCGAGTGCAAGTAACCAAACGGGGCTCTGGCACATTTGTAAGTGCAAAGTCGATCTGCTTTCACATGTGTAGACATGTGGTGCGCTTACAGTAAAAAGCAGTCGCTAACTACCCACCATGATTATCATGGCCTGTACCACGTGTACTAGGAATAAGCAAAAAAAAAAAAAAAACTTCATCCCTAAGGTTAGAAATAATCGTTATTTCACCTTAAAATAAATTTCGATTTTTCGTTCAAAAGAAACACATGCGGGATATTTTCAAATGTCGTTCTACAAGCATTAAGCCACATTATATTGTATTATAAAAATTAAAAGGAAAACTAGAATTAAAAAAAAAAACTATATTGTCAGGAGGACAGAGTTTCCTGGTACTCCCTCTTATCTGGACAGAATGGACCGGTCGGGGTTAAACAGTGGCGCCACGTGAAAGGAGGAAAAACTCAGTTCTCCCCTCTTGTTCTAACTGCTGGATAGATTTGGCTCATGTACATAGTTACTTTTATTTTATATTTAAAATCTTTCTTATAACTAATTAAATAAATATTTAAAATAATTCGGAAACCTATTTAATTATTTTTAATCGCGACAATATTTTATTTTCGGTAATTAATTAATACATATATCTAATATATTGGGTTGGCCATGTGAAATAAACTGAGAGAAAACTGACAAAAACTATAACAAGACTTAGAACAAAACACTATAAAGGAATGACAATACATTCAGATGGCACAAGAACCTATAGGACATGTAACAACTGTCCTGGTGTGGAACTAACACCTACCCACATATTCCCATGCCCAGTAATGGCCGCAGCCTTGCAGAAAATTGACATAGACCCAGAGCAGCAACTTTACACACCCAAGATAGTGGACATTGCAACTGCTGTGATAGAGATGTATGGAGACATCTGAGACTCTTCTTTGGACACGACAACAACAACAACATTGGGTTGGCCAAATATCACAAAACGAGTTAAATAAACGTTCAAATCAATAAGCTTGAGGGATAAGTATCTTTCAAATAAATTTATTTCATGCTTTCGGGCACAACCGCCCTTCGACAGGAAAAATATATTACGCTACTAAAGTTTTCGAATCTAATCTATATATATATCATAATATATGCTCTTCCAGGATTAATAAAACAAACCAACAGCCAACGAGAGAGAGATGAGCAGCTAAAGCGAGACACTTTAGACAACTATCTCACGACCATTTTGACCACATTCCTGAGGGGGGGGGGGGCCGTCACCACCTGGCGACTATCCTGGTTAGCCCCCCCCCCCCCCCCCCCCCGGTTGCGTACACAGGGAAAACAGTCGTTCAGCTGATAACGTCTCGCTCGCTCTCTCTCGGCTGGCTGCCTGGATGATTGCTCTAACAACTCGTCGTGTGATTATTTTTCTCCTCACCACATTTACCACTATATTGTCACATATACATATATATGAGCAGAAAATGACAGTTATGCAAAAACGGATTTACATAGTGAAGAACACAATAAACTAGAATTTGCTATTTGTAAATATATATAGAGAGAATTTGCATGTGTAAAATATGTACTGATATGAATAGGACAAAGAATATGGCATATCTTGGAAACACAGGACAGAATACATATTGAAATCGTGATCGCAGAGTTCAGAAAAAAGCTCATGTGAGTCAGGATATACCTTTTTTATAAAGGACTGCGGCGTGTGATTATAAACAATACTTAAAATTACACCGCATAAGTTTCTTTTTTATGAAAAATCATTATTTATTTTAAAGAGAAATATTTACTATTTCTAACTTTTTTGAATGAAGTATGAGAGGGTGAAAATATGAAGAGTAATGGCGAACGGGAAAAATAAAAGTGTCCAGGGGCGGGAATCGAACCCACAACCTTCTGCTTATACTCTCATACTTCATTCAAAAAAGTTAGAAATAGTAAATATTTCTCTTTAAAATAAATAATGATTTTCATAGAAAAGAAACTTATGCGGTGTAATTTTAAGTATTGTTTATAATCACACGCCGCAGTCCTTTATAATGTATTATAAGTTACTTTAAGTATTATTTACGAACGGAGAAATAACGTCCAGGGTAGCCTAGTGGACATGGCACCTGCCCGGTAAGCAGAAGGTTGTGGGTTCGATTCCCGCCCCTGGACACTTTTATTTTCCCCGTTCGCCATTACTCTTCATATTTTCACCCTCTCATACTTCATTCAAAAAAAGTTAGAAATAGTAAATATTTCTCTTTAAAATAAATATTGATTTTTCACAGAAAAGAAACTTATGCGGTGTAATTTTAAGTATTGTTTATATACCTTTTTTGTTTTTAATATATAATACCTAAAATATTTATATTTTTTAATTCTTGTTTGTCTTTTAATTTTTAATTAAAAAAAATCGGGACTTATATACCACTCTTGTATATGATAATGATGAATTATAAGAAAATAGAAGAATTTTATTAAATAACTTTGAAAATGATTTTAGAGAATTATTTATCAGAGTTTTAGCAAGGTAAAACTGAACAATTAAATTATCATTTATTGTAATTTTCTTCTTCTTCTTTCTTATCTCCACTCAATCATATTAAGGTATCAAGCTTGTGAAGCTTGAGATTTGACAACCATCATGACTGGGTGAAGTAGAATGCGTCTGCCTTTGTCATTAAAACTGGGAGCTCTACTCAGTGGCAGGCCGACTTAGTACCAAAATAAATGGCCGCCTCTGAAATGAGGAACAGACGCCATGTGCAGCCGCTCCTAACATGGAGTACAAACGCTGCTCATCCTGTATCCCTGGATTCGGAGCCCTTACAGGGTACTATCAGCCGGGCCAGCTGAGCTCAGGTTTTTTAGTGAGCTTGTTATTGCTCCCCCTCCTCCTTTTTCATCCGGGCTTGGAACCGGCAATGGAGGAATTGTAACATTAGTGGAGACGCCGGTTATGTAAATTTCTCTTTTCTTTTTTGATTATTCAGCCAGAAGATTTACATATTTGTAAATATAATTCTGTATATAAGGATGTGTAAGTTTAATAAAAGTGTGTCAGTTATAAATCGGGTGTTGGTGAATTATTAGTGTCATCAGTGTGTTGTGGGCACTTTTAAGGAAGCAAATAGGCTTCAATTCGGTTGGAGACCAGAAGAAGTCTGGCAAGTAGATACAGTCAAGCTCTGCCACAACTATTTAGATAAGGCCAGACATATCCAGGATGCGGCAAGCTTTCCGAGCTTAGTAAGTGAGGCAGTGATCGAAACAATTAGTATAAATTAAATGCTTGATTTAGCTAACTCAACAAATCAAAGTGTTCAAATAAAAAGAAAATAAAAATATAAATTTTAAGAATATTTCAAATTTTTAATAACAATAAATGATATATATGCATTTTTAGATAATAAAAAGGCAGATTGCATAATTGCAATTGCATAAAAAGATTTATTTGCCAACATTTCGGTTGGCTGAACGCCAACCTTTATCAAGGCATTACATTTTTGTATGAAAAACAACTCAGTGTACTTAGCGCTAATAGATTACAGTTAGAGATAGTTGTATAAAACATACGCCAAAAGGGGAATAGAATTGATACATAAAATATATACTGTTACGTCGTACCCAGACGCTATTCGTGTACTTTGTCTACTCAGTATGCCACAAAGATACACAGTGAGTCCGAAGGGATTGCAGCTAAAGTTAGCGCTTTATTGTATCTCACTTAACAGAAGGAATACAACAGTGGGACTTGCCTTCAACCTCCCCGTCAGAAGAATCCTTGGCGCCGTGGATGTCATTCTTGTGAAGCGTTTCGCTCCACACAATACAGCCTGGACTACACCGGCTTGTAGACCGCTCCGATGTCAGTCTCTCCTTGCAGGATTATCCACACGCCCGGAGGCAAGTCGCCGCGTCTTCTCCTTGCCGCTGATGTAACCAGACTCTGTCCTCCCCCACACACGAATGCTGTTTTTAGCGCCTACCACATGGCAGCGGGGGCCGCTAGAGTCTACCCCTCTTCCCCCAATTTACTCTGGTATCTTGGCCTTGTCATCCATGTAACAATATATTTAAGATATAAAAATAATGATTACAAATAAATGATGACAACTCTGGGATTTACACCTGGAAAGCAAAATAATTGATGAAACTAAAAATAAAGATAATAATGATAAAGGTGTGTGCTAATATATGTTTAAATGATTTCTAATAGAAAAAAAAAAGAGGCTCAGCAGGGGATCGAACCCTGGATCTTCGGTTTACGAGACCGACGCCTTACCACTTGGCCACTGAGCCACGCTGCAATACGTCTGAGTATTACTTTGTAAAATTACAATATATTTTCTCACAATGAGTTTCTTTTTATTTCAAAACACTAGCTTTCAAGCCTTTGTGAGAAAATATTTTGTAATTTTACAACGTTTTACACAATTTTAACATGAATAGAGTATTATTTTATATACCTCGTTAATTTGAATTATTTTAAAAGTTTTATACACCCTTTCTTATACTCGGATAATCTGTATAACACCGAAAGGTCTTCATGAAACTTTTGTTGTTGTATATTTTAAAGTTTGATAATATTGAGATTTAATAATATTACTACGATTTATTATATCAAAACAAACTTATCACTAAGTTTTAAACTTCTATATGATGTTTTAAAGTTTATACTCCGAACTTTTTATTAAATTTTTGAAAATCTATATAATGTTTTGAAGTTTATTCCTATTTTAAGGATGTGTAAAAACACACACAATGTTTAAATATAAACAAATAGAATTTTTAGGAGATAAATTCTTATTTATTATAACTAGTGGTAGTTAGCATGTCCGTTCAGATTTGAGGCAGAATCCAACTAGACCCTAGTAGCTCAATATATTGTAAACTTACTGATTTTTGTTCTTGAGAATCTAAACATGAATCATTGTCTTCTTCTTTCTTATCTCCACTCAATCATATTAGGGTATCAAGTTGTGACCCTTGATGGTGTCTGTTTGACAACCACTGGGTGAAGTAGAATGCGTCTGCCTTTGTCATTAAGACTGGGAGCACTACTCAGTGGCAGGCCGACTTGGCTCCAAAAGAAAAGGCCACCTCTGACATGAGGAACAGACGCCATGTGCAGCCGCTCCTAACATGGAGTACAGACTCATCCTGTATCCCTGGATTAGGAGTCCTTACAGGGTACTATCAACCGGGCCAGCTGAACCCAGGTTTTTTAATGAGCTTGTTACTGCTCTTCCTCCTCCTTTTTCATCCGGGCTTGGGACCGGAAAAGGTGGAGTTATCATCGTCTTGATGTTTGACCATGCCGATGATTGGTCCTCTAACTTGTCTCTTCTTAAACTCATTACGTCTTCATCATAAGAAGCTGGTTACTTTATTAAACCTCTCTCTCTTCAATTGTCAATATTTCTTACAATTCATTATACTTATACTTTGTCATGTATACTTTCTTCACAAAATATTGTTCGTACTCCCTTTTGTTTTTCTTTGTTGTTGTTATGTCCAATGAAAGGAGTATCAGATGTCTACATGCATCTTTATTACAGCAGTCGAAATGTCCTCTATATTTTCTTTTTCTTTAATTCTCCTATTAAGAGTGATAATTTACAGCTTCAAGTTGGTATTTTATATATTGATAGAAATAAGACTAGAGGTAACCTTTATATATGGAAAGATTGTACTGACCAATGAGATCCACTATTACCGAAACGTTGGACAGTAAAAACATACCACATAACGATTATCATAAAGATAGAGGCTGCCTGGCCGGCATTTATATTTATATTAAAAATAGACACTTCGGCCAGTTGGAGTTTTTTTATTTTCTCAACGTTTTGACAAAAATCGCGTTACCAAAGGCGTTAAAAATTGTTCTGAGGTTTTAACGCCTTACCAAATGCTTCATTTTTATTTACTTCTCCTGACGAAGACAAAAGATTTTTGTTGAAATTGAGAAAATAAAAAAACTCCAACTGTCCGAAGTGTCTATTTTTTTATAAACATAACGATTGTTATATCTATTAATATAGGTCCTATTAATCATTACTCTCATTTCTTTCATTCTTCTCTTTACCATTGAACTCTACCTTAACACTCATCTTTCACTCCTTCACCTTATATTTCTATTAGATCGGTAGCCGAGTTGTCTAAACCGTTGGTTTTCGACCGCTACGACCCAAGATCGAATCCCGCATTGGCCTTTTTTTTTTTTCATTATTATTTTAAAAAAATTCTCCAATAGCTCCCGTTTTTTTTTTTTTTGCAAATATCAAACTCCACCAGTTAACGTAAGTAAGAAAACGGGACTCTGACACAGTTATAGGTGCAAAAGTCGAACTGCTTTTTACATGTGTAGACATGTGATGCACTTACAGTAAAATCAGTCGTTAACAACTACCCACTATGATTATCATGGCCTGTACCATGTGTACTAGGGATAATGAAGCAATATTACTACTGGATGGGTAGTCTGGTGTTTATATATTGATATACTTTTGTGACTTTCAGGAATGTCTGAATTGTAATAGGAGTTCGTCTAGAGAAGTCTAAAAAGCTCAAAGGCGACAATGAAAAAATCTATATATTAATTCAAGTTGAGACTTCATCAATTTCCTTTTATAAAGTGTGAAATAAAATAAAGGTTCATAAAAAAAGGTTAATGAAGTCTTCTACTTCTATTAATCAAAATCTCCAATCAACAATTTAAGTATTCTCTGTGAATCTGTTTTTTGATCATAAACTGTTTGATGTTACACTTTTAGATTTTCGTAAAAATAGAGGCTGCCTGACCGGCATCCATATTTCTTGAAAATATACTTCGGCCAGTATATCTTTTTATTACCTCGACGTTTCGACAAAAATCTTTTGTCCTCGTCAGGAGCAAACAAAAATTAAAACAAAAATCAATGTGATTTTTAATGCCTTTCCAAATGTTTTAATTTTTGTTTGCTCCTGACGAGGACAAAAGCTTTTTGTCGAAACGTCGAGGTAATAAAAAGATTTACTGGCCGAAGTACTTTTATTTTCAAGAAACTTTAAGATTTGTGGCTGTTAAATACAGTTTTATATCTCCACGCAGACTCTTAATCTTTATCGAGAACTTCACCAAACTCTTCACATCGAGGAGTTTATCCAACAATTTTGTTGGAGACGATGTCAGAGGGTCAACGGTCTAGACCAACTTTGTTGAGTTGGGAAGTTGACACAATGGAGGAGGAGTTGAAGTAAGTTTCTGGAGAAGACATCGGGAAGTGTCTGCTACAGTATCTTGAGCGATGGAGTTTCAAGTCTCTCGACATTTTCCTCCATAGGAATTAAGAAGTTGGCTATATATAGCTAACTAAAGGACCAGGGATCAAATTGGGTACTTTTCCATAAAGATTATCCTCCATTGGGTACTTTTCCAACAAGATTATCCACAAATCCTTCCCCACCCAACACAACTTCTACCCCACTCAGCAGCAAATGAATGTAATTAACCAAACAAGCCCTTGAGGTTTTCATTAATTACAGATGTCAAACTGCTTTCCACATGTGTACACACACGCACACGCGCACATACGACATACTCACATGTGGTGTAATTTAGAGTAAAAGCTATCGCTAACTACCCACCATGATTGCATGTACTTGGGAGAGGTGCCCACACACGATTAATTATCAAACGCTTATCTTAGACACAAAATATCAAAGCCTTCTAACATTTTAACGCGGTTGCTTTTCACGAGTTTTGACATGTGGTGCACTTACAGTAAAATCAGTCACCAACTTCTACTTACCATGATTATCATGGCCTTTACCACATGTACTAAGGACAATAAATTACAAAAAAAAAAACTAGCTAGAGTGTGTGTGCTTCTTAATCTTCCAGAACTTCGATAAAAACGTTAAAAACGTATCTTTATCTGAACGTTACATACTTGATGAATGTCTCATGTGAATTGCTCCATTTTTTTCGCAATATGAATATATAAGGAAAGTAGATGCGATTCCAGTTATCGATTTCAAAATGGAAATGTTGAAATAAACAACTTCTTTTGTAGCGCGTGAATTAGATTATACTTCCATTTTGAATAATGCATCACTTCAAACTGGCTCTCCCTTCTAGATCAATGCTCTTTTATATTTATTTGTAAAGTTATCTTATAGAAGATAAATACACTAAAATCTAAATATACTGACTCCCGTAAACTCTAGACCCTCTCTAGACCAGCTCCTATTACAATTCAGACAATCCCGGCGGTGGCAATGGTAGACCAATGTATAGACATACATCCGTCGTCTCCCGAGAGACCCTCTCTAGACCAGCTCCTATTACAATCCAGACAATCCCAGCGGTGGCAATGGTAGACCAATGTATAGACATACATCCGTCGTCTCCCGAGAGACCCTCTCTAGACCAGCTCCTATTACAATTCAGACAATCCCGGCGTTAGTAGACCAATGTATAGACATACATCCGTCGTCTCCCGAGAGACCCTCTCTAGACCAGCTCCTATTACAATTCAGACAATCCCGGCGGTGGCAATGGTAGACCAATGTATAGACATACATCCGTCGTTCCCGAGAGACCCTCTCTAGACCAGCTCCTATTACAATTCAGACAATCCCAGCAATGGTAGACCAATGTATAGACATACATCCGTCGTCTCCCGAGAGACCCTCTCTAGACCAGCTCCTATTACAATCCAGACAATCCCGGCGGTGGCAATGGTAGACCAATGTATAGACATACATCCGTCGTCTCCCGAGAGACCCTCTCTAGACCAGCTCCTATTACAATCCAGACAATCCCGGCGGTGGCAATGGTAGACCAATGTTAAGACATACATCCGTCGTCTCCCGAGAGACCCTCTCTAGACCAGCTCCTATTACAATTCAGACAATCCCGGCAATGGTAGACCAATGTATAGACATACATCCGTCGTCTCCCGAGAGACCCTCTTTAGACCAGCTCCTGTTACAATTCAGAAAAACCTGGCAATGGTAGACCAATGTATAGACATACATCCGTCGTCTCCCGAGAGACCCTCTCTAGACCAGCTCCTATTACAATTCAGACAATCCCGGCGGTGTGGTAATGGTTGACCAATGTATAAAACTAGACTGTCTATATAGGTTACCAAACTTTTTAAAACCTCCAGTAACTTTATAAGAAACAAAATTTGATACCCTATCCTTCCACGTTATAACAGTTTACCGCGTTTAAGAAGTTTGATATTCCACAATAAAAAACAGAATCGAACGATACACTACAAATTACTATAAGAGGCAGCCATGTTGAAGCCAATTTTGGCTATAACGATATTAATTGAATGTAACCCATATGTAAATATTGCGACGTGCATGTTCAAGTAACATTATTCCCAGTTTCATACATGATTTCATGATAGATAGTATTGGTGACTGCTTTTACTCTAAGTGCATCACATGTCTAAAGCACTTCGAATTACAAATTTGCCAGAGCTCTATTTAGTTACTTACAATTACTGGTGGGGTTGGGTATTTACAAGAAGCAGAGGCCATTGAAGCAATTTTTTATTCAGAAAAAGTGCCCAATGCGGGATTCGCTCCTCGATCATGGCTGTCGAAAATCGACCGTTTACTCAATTCGTCAACCAACTCCCTGTTAATAAAACATTCAATAACTTATGAAAAAGGCATCTCCTTATCGTGCAACTGACAGTTGCTGATTGGCTTGCGCCATCTATCGGAATAAATATCAACTATTCTCGTTGATTTTTAAATATTCCAGAATTGGCCAAATACCTATTCTGGAATAATTAAAAAATCAACGAGAATAGTTGATATTTATTCCAATAGATGGCGCAAGCCATCAGCAACTCTCAGTTGCACGATAAGGAGATGTCTTTTTCATTATTTATGCACCTTATCCCAGTACAATATCACATTTGTACTATTTTTTTTTTAAACATTTAAAAACGTTTATCATTACAGTAAGATCTGTAGAGATAATACTTTATATGTAAAAAGAAACACATTGCCAAAAATATTATAAATTTTAATGATAGATGGCAATTGATTTATGTAAATAATAATAATAGTTTTGGAAATAGAGAGAGAGAGATTTGATATTTAAAAATATTTTATTGACCTCATACACAAGTCAATGGTAGTAGTATATAATAATTATAAAAAGAGGGATAAAATAAAAGAGTAAAATATATACAGTTATGTACAGTCGAGGAGATTCCCCCAACGACGGAGAGTTCTCCTCCAGACAGTAAGTCACGTTCTCTCCTCATCTTAAGGCTCAGAAAGAACCTGTGTATTGATGAGAGAGAGAGAGAGAGCAATCCATAAATAAATAAATATTTAATCAAAAAGACATATATTGGATCAAAATATCATTTATTTTACCTATAAAAGGATTTCAACCAGTTTTGGTTATGACGCTCTACGTCTTTGCAAGAAGGTAAAATAAATGATATTTTGATCCAATATATGCCTTTTTAATTAAATAATAAAATTGTAGAACGACATTTGAAAATTATCCCGCATGTGTTTCTTTTGAACGAAAAGTCGAAATTTATTTTAAGGAGAAATAACGATTATTTCTAACCTTAGGAATGAAGTATGAAAGTGTAGGATGGCTGTTGTGATGTGCTGGTGTGGCTTGTGAAAAGGCTGCTGATAAAATTAAAATTAATTTATTTAAAGCAAGAAATTATAAAGAGAAAATAAACAACGGTTGAAATAACGGCCGCCGGCTTTAGCCTTGTTGTTTACCGCTGAGTGGCCAGATCAAGTGTAGGAAGAAGCCAGCCGCTAGAAAGTTCTGGATGACGCCTGCGCATGCGTAGTGAAGTGTTCTCCCAACACGTGCTCGCCAAGCTTCTGCCCGTATGTGTTTTGAAGCTCTGTCCCAGTTCGCTGAAGCAAAGTGCGGTCGCCACAAAAGGATGAATTGTGAAGAGTAATGATAAACGGAAAAATAAAAGTGTCCAGGGATGGGAATTTTCCGTTTATCATTACTCTTTACAATTCATCATTTCATATTTCATTCCTAAGGTTAGAAATAATCGTAATTTCATCTTAAAATAAATTTCGATTTTTCGTTTAAAAGAAACACATGCGGGATAATTTTCAAATGTCATTCTACAATCATAGAACATTATATTGTATATAAAATAATTTAATGTTAACAATAATTTGTCGCAGATAGAATAAATAAATAAAACATTAAAATATTAAAAAATAGAGAAATTGAGTTCAAGAGATCACTGAACAAAAAAAAAAAAGAAAAAGTTGGAAGAGTTCATCTCTAGTACGATGAGAAATTCCAAGTCAGATGACATTGTTAGCGACGGCTATCTAAGCCAACAACAAAGCCCCTTTAATGAAACTTGCTCATTATAATTAATTAGTGTCTTAAGAGAAAGATACCCTGATTAATTTATATAAATTTATCCCAAGTCTCTAGAGGGAAAAACGCCAAACTAATATATCTTCTTTTAGCCTGCTGTTGTTTGCTCATTGATCTTCTCGGAGAATCGGTTGGTCACACTGGCTTCTTTTTTTTCTCGAATATTCATAGAAGGGATACAGTGTTGCCAAATATTTTTAAAAGAAAATTTATATAATTTCTCTATTTTAATAAAAAAAAAATAATTTAAATATTACATACGCATATAATTATTTGAAATAAGAAAGGTTTAGCGTAATTATAAAATATGTTTAAAGAAAATTAGTTTAATTAAAAGGTTAAATTTAGTAAAATTTAATTGTCTAATTTACTTTAGTAGAATAATTTATTTTATTTTTTTGCTCTTTTATATATATTTTATTCTTTAAAATTGTTGAAGTTTTTACATAGTATATATTTTTATTTCTCTTATATTATAATTAGGAAAAAAACCTTTTTTTAAGTTAATAGCATTGTGTTATAATTTTAAATACAGTAATGGGAGTATATCACGTTGAATTATATAAAACAATCACATAGTAAGCCGCCTACAAAGATATAGTTAATTAAAGATAAATAAGATATATCTTTTTGTTTTATTAATTGTTACTTATTGTTGATTAGTTTATTTTAAATACACCTATCCCCGATTTACACAGTACTTGTTTTACACGTTTTCGCTTTTATACGGTTTTCCAAATAAGTTTTTTTTGTTGTTGTTTTTATCGCACTATACTAAATGCTACTGTGATTGAACACGTGCGCTGTGTACACATCTCACAAGGAATCCCGAACTTATGTGCTGACTACATATTTTAACCTGTCAATGCATTTTATTTTTTATTTCTGTATACACCTATCCCCCGATTCACACGTTTTTCTCAGGAACGTATCTACCGTGTAAATCGGGGGATAGGTGTATATTAATTTTGATATTCCGTGCATTTCCCTCGTTGCCTTTGTTTTTTACCTGAATATAATGGAATTATTTTTTGCTTATATTAAATTATCTTTTCATCTCTTGACGTTTGTTTTATCTTTTTAAAATATTTTTATAATATTTATCTTATCTTTTTTAATGTTTAAATATGTATAATTCTATCCATTTTGAATTCTATAATCTGGATATAACACAATAGTTCACGAATTTATAAAATTTAATTTGAAGTCTCGAGATAACATTTAACCAGCACGTATCATTCACCACGCACGTATATTTTCAAAATTTTGTTTTTCAAACAGAAATAATATTTTTCTCTTAATATATAATAAGTATTTAAAATATGTATATAATAATGTGTATGTAAAAATAGTATTTATTATTAAGTTGTTAACGTGATAATCCTGTTGAAGGACTGACAAGTCCAAAAGCTTGAAATTAAAAAGTTGTACAAGAAACTTAACTTTGGAAACTTCATTTATTTTTACAATATTATAAATCGGGGAAGAAAATTTATTCATAATCCGGATAGTTGGCGACTTTAGTACGTGGCTCCAGGAATCCGAGTTGCCTCAAAAGAGAGAGAGGTTGAGATTGAAACTACTTTTATTACATCATTTATAAAATATTATATAAGGTTAAATCATTTTGAAGATTGAGCAATCCATAATTAAAATTATATTCAACAAAGATGCATATACAGTCGAACTTGGATAATTCGAACCCCAAGGGACCAAAAAAATTCGATTTATCCAAAAATTCGAATTAAAGATGTTTTGAATAAAGGCTTAAGGCTTCTAGGGACCAAGATAAATATTCGAATTAATGACCTTGTATACACTTTCAATCAGCGAATTTTGGAAGCAATGTCATCTGCAAAAATAACCTACTCAATTAAGGGCGGCCCCAGGAAATCTAAGCCGTGGTTCGATAAGGACTGCTATGATATGAAAAAACTGGCAAAAGAAAGTCTGAAGAAATATCGTAAAACAAATAGATTGGAAGACAGAGAATGTTATGCTTCTTCCAGAAAGAAATATCTTGCTTTATTGGATCTAAAAAGGAAAGGCTTTGATAATGAAAAACAGGAAATACTCAGAAATGCTAAAGACTCAAAGACCTTCTGGAAAACTATTGCGCTCTACAAAAGCACATCTATAATCCAAGGAGAAATATCTATACAGGACTGGCTGAACTTTTACCGCGAACTAATGACTACAGAGAAAAATTTGAGAATTTGTAATTTACATAATGTGATTTCTCAGAACGATCCTATATTGGACTCAGAGATAACCAATGCAGACATATACAAGGAGATAGCTGGTTTGAGGAGTAACAAGGCATGCGGGCCCGATGGCATCCCCAATGAAGTATTAAAAACACTCCCTGATTCGTACATACTGCTGTTGAAACAACTCTACAATAGTGTTATGACGACTGGAAAATACCCAGCAATTTGGACTAATTCCACTATACACCCAATCTTTAAAAACGGTTATAAGAACAGCCCCTCCAACTACCGAGGTATTGCACTGATTAGCAATGTATCAAAGCTTTTCACATCAATCCTAAGATCACGACTGGAGGAATGGGTCGAAGGAAGAAGGGTTATACCCGAAAACCAAGCGGGATTTAGAAAAGAAAGATCATGTATTGACCACATATTTACACTAACTACTTTAATCCAACTATCATTAAGAAAAAAGAGGGGAAAACTATATGTCTTTTTTGTCGATCTAAGGAAGGCATTTGATACTGTACCCCACTCACTACTTTGGAAAAAACTTTACAACCTAGGCATAAGTTACCAATTCATAAGTACGATCAAAAGTTACTACGAACAAGCAACTATAGCTATCAGATGGAAGGGATCATTTACGGAAAGTATTAAGATAAACTCGGGAGTCCTCCAGGGAGAACCACTTTCCCCACTGCTATTTATATTATTTATCACGGACTTAATCGAAATTTATAATAACTCAGACCTGCCGAGTGTAAATTTGCCAGAATTTGGAGATATCCATTTATTGCTGTACGCCGACGACATATCAATTATAGGTGAGTCCAGGATAAACCTCCAAAAGAAGATCAAAATACTGAAAGAATATCTCGATGAGAACTTAATGACACTAAATGAGTCCAAGTCAAAGATTATGGTGTTCCGTAATGGAGGTAAACCCTCAAATAAGGATAGATGGTTCTGGAATGATAAACCCATAACAATAACTTCAAGATATACATACTTGGGATTCCCACTGACACCAACAATAACAACTACTCACCCGGCAAATTACTTTAAAGGAAAAGCACTTACAGCAATTAACGCCACACACCCAATATTAATAAAATCAAAAGCAAAGTCAATAAATTTATCAATCAAACTCTTTGATACAATAGTGAGAGCTGTCCTGATGTATGCCGCTCCATTATGGGCAACAGAGCATAAAGACTTACTGGACAATATACAAGACATATTTATCCGTAGGTTCCTGAATCTGCCCAGATACACTCCAGGTTACCTAATCAGATTAGAAACCGGTCGTATCTCATTGAGTGTAACAGCCTTAAAATTAACCCTGAAGTATTGGCTGCGGGTGTTGAATATGAGCAGTGACAGATTGCCACGTATATGTTTTAATAGAACACGGGAACTCTCTAATGCTTCGGGCACACCCATCGGTTTCATTAAAAAGCTCACTAATCTGCTTAACGATAATGGATCCCCTGCACTTGTTTCCTGTGATGACCCTGAAACGCTGAGGAGCGCGATTACAGGGCTCTTAAAAACAGCGGCAGACCAATCTATACAAAACGACCTTACAAGAATGGATAAATCTAAGCTATACTCTCACTACAAAGACATTCACATATCTTTCATGACGGAGGGATACCTTTTAGGGGATTTTCCTTTCCCGGTTGTAAGACTACTCGCACAAGTTAGAATACTTTCAAGTTTTTTTAGAGAAAACCACACCAAGATGCTCTGCGGTGAGGACCCGACTTGTACCTTCTGTAATTCAAAACTACAAAATGAAATCACTCACTATATTTTTGATTGCTCTGCTCTGAAAGAAGAAAGAAGAACCCTTATGCTCAAAACTGGGCAACTCTGTGCTTCACTTCCATCAATAATTGACAATATGACCCAGAATAAGTATATTGCTACGGCGTTTTATGGTTTCCACAAGTCCATATCTCAGAAGAAGGCCAAGTGATACTCACTCCTCACTTTCTTACTGCTACTCTTTTTGTGTTGATTTCTTGCTTCCCTCTTTCTTCTTCTTATTATTTTTTTTTTCCTTTTCTTGTTTTTTTTTTTTTTTTTTTCTTTCTCTTTTTACTCTGTATATATCGCTATTTCCGTTGTCTCACTGCTTTGTTCTTATGCATACCTCTGGTGAATCCTGTATAGGGTCAGTGACCCTAAATAAAGGCTTTTTTTTGTTGTAATATTCGAATTAAAGAGGTTTTCGAATTAAAGAAGTTCGAATTATCCAAGTTCTACTGTATTAAGAAAAAGGCATCTCCTTATCGTGCAACTGAAAGTTGCTGATGGCTAAGGAGATGCCTTTTTCTTAATATATGCACCTTATCCCAGTACAATGTTACATTTGTACTATTTTTTTCACAAAGATGCATATATTGGATTTATAATTATTTTATTGTTCCAATATTTCGAGGGGCAACTCGCCTCTCTTTATCGAGGATGTTTGTGTTTCTCACTAAAACATGCGAGCACGTGTACACCACTCTCGTTCTACAAGGCCAATGAAAGAATTGTATCTTTGATTTAAATATTACATTCAGTATATGTACAGCTAACAATTATATATAATATTACAGATCAATACCATTATTATTATATTGTCTACACATTGTGCGTGAAAGAGAGAGAGATTTATATGTATACAACAGTGTGATTGTAAATAATTGTGTATGTATACATATTAATTCTAAATTAATACAATTCTTTCATTGGCCTTGTAGAACGAGAGTGGTGTACGTGTGCTCGCATGTTTTAGTGAAAAACACAAACATACTCGATAAAGAGAGGCAAGCTGCCCCTCGAAATATTGGAACAATGAAATAATTATGAATACAATATATGCATCTTTGTTGAATATAAGGTTAAATGGTAAGAGAATGGTAGGAAAAAGAAGTAGACAGATGGACTGAATGAGAAGTTATGGATAAATAAAGAGAAAAACTCAAGAATTAAGTGGTCACTAGAGACCTGAACTTGCTTAACAATAGGTAAACAGGAGTATATCTAGAATGGAATGACAAAAGGCATTTGCTGATCATGAAATCGGTTCAAAATCACATTAATAGGTACCGCTCAACAAGAGCAACCTAGTTCATGATAATTGAAACGGTGAATAATATGTAAAGGTTATTCACATATTAAACAAAATGTTAACGCGGGGTTCAATCCCGGTTCATGGCTGTCGGGAATCGAGCGTGTTACCCTCTCATCCACCGACTTTTTTTTTTAACATGAAAAGTTAGTTGTAGGTATCTATCCAAATAATGTTAAACACTAAAATGATTTTATATTTAAAGCTAAATAAAAGTAAAATATCTTTTTTTTTTCAATTTATCAGAATCTTTGTCATTTTTTTTTCAATATTCAATCAAAATTAATACACTGAAGTCCCTAACGTCTTTCAAGCTAACAGAGATTAGTATAAATATATATGGGCGACATCTGTATTTAGGAATTGAAACTATCTAGGACAATTTTATTTTTTTAAATAAGGTAAATTTATACTGCCCTAACGGCAATATGAAAAAAAAAAAAATTGGGAGGGCCTGGTTTATCATTGTTGAAACCTCCCAGAGGTTTTGCCAGTTTTATCTACCAGAACGCTCTGCAAAAGAAAACAACTCAAACATAAGTTGAGAGATTTAGCCAGCTTAATCTACTAGAACCATCTGCAAAAGAAAACAACTCAAACATAAGTTGAGAGATTTCGCCAGTTTAACCTACCACAATGCTCTAGTAAAGAAAACAACACATAAGTTGAAAAAAAATTGCCAGTTTTATCTATCAGAACGCTGTACGAGAGAAAAAAAAAAGTTCAATACAATATTAGAGCAGTCTTGTAGATCAAACTGGCGAAATCTATCAACTTATCTTAAAAAAAAAAAAAAAAGTCAAGCTGAATAATTTCAATTCCTAAGAATTTTAGTTAGGTTGTTTGTCAGTAAGGTTACAAGGGCGCTCTTAGCAAATATTTACATAAGTCGATAGATAGATAAACAGGAAGTAAGTCTTTGTTTACAAACCCCCGGCTATCTTGTGGAAGGTGAAGGTTTCAACCTTGATCCTCCATCTTGGTGCCGGCTCTTGTCTATCTTTAAACATTCCTAGCAACTTCCCTTCCTGGCTCACAGCCTGGTTCACCGCAGCAATCTACTCCCACTATGACTAGTAATGTCATCTAGACTGTAGCTGTACAACCCGGGTAGATAGCGATTTATGCGTAAAGAACTTGGGTTACCTCTATTTCCTATTTCTCTCATTCCAATCAACTGCCGTTTCTCCTTCCTGGCTCAGAGCCTGGAACTATCTAGTTCACCGCAGCAATCTACTCCCACGATGACTAGAAATGCCATCTAGACTGTAGCTGTACAACCCGGGTAGATAGCGATTTATGCGTAAAGAACTTAGGTTACCTCTATTTCCTATTTCTCTCATTCCAATCAACTGCCGTTTCTCCTTTCTGGCTCAGAGCCTGGAACTATCTAGTTCACCGCAGCAATCTACTCTCCCTATTATTAGAAATCTCTTCCAGATTGTAGCTGTACATCCCGGGTAGTTGGCGATTTGCGCGCAAGGAATCCGGGTTACCTCTATTTTCTCTTTCTCTCATTCCAATCAACCGCCCTTTCTCCTTACTCTAATAATATTCCTGCATTTTCTTTTCTTCATTTCCATCATTTTAGGATATAACAAAAAAAAAAGCTAGACAAATTCGTGATCCGAATCCGCATTAAAATATATAACATAATACTTCAATGTTCTGTCTAACCATTGAGCTAAGAGTAGAATTACATACTGATTGGCTGATTAAGGTCACGCGATAGGAGAGAACCAATCAGATGGTAAATACTCGTAATTCGGACAATGCATATAAACTAATTAGGTTATATTATTGCAAGCGATGTGTATAACGGGGGTATTTTGTATTAAAAATCGGAATAACTATACAAATAAATAATTGATTTTGAAAGATAAATAGAATTTTATTAATAAGAGAGAGATTGAAACTGATTTATTTCAAAGTCCATATAAGATTATATAAGGTTAAATACATAATAAATATAAATATGAATAAATAAGATCATATATCTTATATATATAAAAATGAATGTATGTTTGTTTGTTTGTATGTCCGGTATACAAATTCGCAGTAGTTCACTAATTCAAACCAAAATTTCCATACATAGGTAAAAAAATACGGGGAAGACGATAGGCTATTTTAAAATATATATAAATTAATTATTAAAACTATATATTCAAATTATTCTACTTAGCTCACAAACATTGCCCTCTATCAAAGATCAGATTAAATTATGCTGATGCAAACAAATAGATAATGCTAATAACAAACAATTATATTAAAAAAATCTTATCTAAATATATATCATTCGGGTAGATATGCACACGGGTCAATCCCGGGGCGAAGCCCGCGACACCCGTCTAGTTGATAAATATAGGAAAAATAGATATAAATATATAAAAATAATTGATAAATATAAATATATACAAGGTCTTCATTCAGATAGAGATTGAGATTTAAACTACCTCATTACAAAGTTCATATAAGGTTAAATACATAAATATGAATAAATATGATTATATAATGATAAATATACGAAAAATAGATATAAATAGATGAAAATAATGGATAAATATACATATATATAAATATATACAAGGTCTTCATTCAGAGAGAGAGAGAGATTGAGATTGAAACTACTTTATTTCAAAGTCCATATAAGATTATATAAGGTTAAATACAGAATAAATATAATTATGGATAAATATGATTATATAATGATAAATATAGGAAAAATAAGAGAGAGAAAGAGAATAATGGTAATATTATACAGTAATATAAGTCATTAATTACATTAATTAGCTTAAAATATCAATACAATTTACAAATTTAACTATTTGTTTCTTTAAAAAAATCGCTCCTCCAATCATATACGTTACAAACGATGAATCTATCCGCAAGCTGACCAATCAGAATCGCCGCTGGTAGCCAAAAGACTATTAGAAAAATAAAACAAACGAAAGTTTTCCCCCTCCGTTGCTTTGATAACCATTATCATGTGGAACTAAATGTTTTCGGCGCGGGTTCTCGGGAGACCACTTCCGGTATCGTTTGGCCGCGAAATGGTTCGTCTGCCCATTAATAAGAGAAACCTCTAATAACCTTCGTCTGGCATTTATTTACGCAGCCATTTGAATAGATTCTTATTGTTTACTAATGGTCGTTTGATTTTTTTTTGTTATTCTTTTGACTTATGAAAGTAGGGTTAGTGGAAGTTTGAGAAAAATATGGGTAATATTTATTTATTTTTATTAACGGCTGCGCCCCCCACCCCATACATTTTTTTTTATTTCCCTGAGAAATATTGATTTTTTTAAACCGCTCTACGTAAATGTTTACGTTTTATTAAGTTCTATTAAATAAATATTTATAAGTTTTTTTGGAGAGAGGAAAAGGAAAACAAATTATTAGGGTAATAATAAAAAATGAAAATATATCCTAAATCAATATTGAATTGCATTTTATTTTAATATTCATTGTTTATTTTTTAATTTTTCTTTTTTTTTGGTTAATTTTGACTTTGAAGACGTTTATGATATTGCTTTTTCATCAAAATTCTTAATAAATAAAATAATTAGTACATTTGGATGCCCTTTTATGGATTATGGTGTTTAAGTGTGTCCAACCTTTATTGACCTACTTGGATTTTACTATTGAAATTGACTACCGTTTAAGTAGAGCTATATCAGGGGAGTATGAAGGATCCTTTCTTATATATACTGTTGTTATGGGCTGGTTATTATTCTGATCTATTTTACTACAACCACAGAGTCGTTAGTTGGTAGCTGGTAGTATTCTTGTCTATTCAGAGATACTTTCTATGGCTGTATTTTGATGATATCATAGGGTCTTCTGATTAAAATGTAGACCTGTGATACACCTACTGGTACAGTGTGGAAGTCGCCAACTATTACCCTTCATGATTATCATTGCCTGTATAACGTGTAATAGGTATGAGAGAAAAAAATTCTATATACCTAAAAATGATTCATAATTTATAATTCCATCGATTTTATTGAATCATTTCACACATTTCCTTCTGAGGCTTATGTTTATAATTATAAATAATTAAAGCTAACTATACAGTCTCTTCACTTCAATGGAAAAAAAAAATTGTTATATGATGAGAGGTCTTGGCTCATCAGTAGTAAACCCTCCCCGCTAGTTCGCTTTAATGTTGTATTGGAGAATGTTTATCTCTTCTAGATTTATTAGTAATAAAAAAATAATATTTGCGGAATAATATTGCTCAATATAAATATTATATTATTTAAAAACTCAAATATTTCTATATTTTAAAAAATATATATTTTATTTTTTATTCATTGATATTTATACTTATTGTTATCATCGTTTTTAGAATAACTTTCAGTTTTTGTTGTAAATATGCGTAGTTAACATATATATATCTTTTTTAAATCACTAATATAGGATTAACTTTATAAATTCTATATAATGTGAAAATAACTAATGTGTTTCCTCAAGTAATTGAAAATAAAAGCTACTTGATGGTAAATAATTATCTTTTTTTTTATCACGACTGCACCTTCAACCTTTTATCTTATCGATCCTTTGTCTTATCAACCCTTTATCTAACAACAAACAAATTATTCATAGCATATATATATATATATATTGCTGGTGTTTTTAACCTAAGTGTGGGTAACTCTGTAGTCCCATTGTTCTTTACTCTTGTTCCCAATGTTTGCCAAAAATGGGTTGTCCCTCCCTCTAATTTCATATCAATTCTACTGTCAAAAAATCAAACGTAAAAATCAACGAGAATAGTTGATATTTATCCCGATAGATGGCGCAAGCCATCAGAAACTTTCAGTTGCACGATAAGAAGATGCTTTTTTCTTAATATATATATATATATACATACATGTAAATACAGGCATATGTATATGCACTTCTGAAGACCTATAAGCTATGTGTCCCTAGGTTTCTTAAATATTGACAATATTCCAATAACACGCTAAATAAGAAAATCAATTATATTAGTATAATCAAAATTCGAAACTATTATAGACAAGTATGATTCTTAAAAAATAATAATACTAATTTATTTATTTATTTATGCTTATGAGGTGATACAGCAACATCTTTACAATTAGAGAGGAGACAAAATAATACTAATAAACAATTTCTACTGCCCTTACTGCAATGGAAAAATTAATGGGAAGGCCTGGCTCATCAGTGGTGAACCCTCCCAGCGGTTTCGCTAATTTAATCTACCATACCGCTGTTATATTGAATTTTTCGATCTTCCTTTTATAGTGATACTGATGCTAGACTCTTGGAATGGGTATTTTAGATGAACTATGGACATAAGCCCGGGTAGTTGGCGACTTCTGTTCGCTCCAGGAACCTGGGTTACTTAAATAAATATGGACATAAGCTTTGAGGATAGTATATTAGTATAATGGTCTGAGAAATACTTTGTCATAATTACTGAGGGGGTTCACTAGTGATGAGCCAAGCCCTCTAATATTTTCTATCATTACAGAAAGAAAGATGGTTCTATAGAATTAGCTTTGATGCTTTATAGTGTTGCATCAATTTTAATGCGCCTTACATTTATTCAAAATATGATATTTAATATTTATTGAAAACAGATTATTTAGATTATCATCATTCCTATAGTTTCATTTTTTTTGTAATATTTTATTGTACATATATCTTGATTGGTTATTGGAGCGAGAGAGGACCTAGACTGCTGATCACGACCTACGAGGAAAACAACGAATAAATAAACACAATAACTTTAAAAGGTAATTTATTTTTATTTACTTTTATTTATTTGCTTTGAATATGGAAACCCGCTCGGTGTATAACACCAAGAAGGAGGAAACCAAGGTCGACGACCCTCTAAAGCTGAAACTTGGTGCAACAATATTAATAACGAAAACACGTGTGTCAGAATGAAGTATGCAAAATTTATATTCAAAATGTAAACTTATATATATATAAATTGTTCTTTATTTTATTTTTTACATCACCAAAAGAATAAAGTATTTTAAAAATCAAACTTTTATATAAACGGTCTTTGTTGAATATATGGATTTATTGAAAAAATATTTTTTCACCAAATAGACATAAATTTTAAAAATTTGCATTGAATCTATTTATAGAAAATACATATATACACACATGATATATATACTCCTTCTATATATTTGATGATATGAATAGAAAAGATATGAAAGGAATATAAATCTTTTCGGGGATTTTATGATGATTTATAAGGTTTTTTTCTTCCTTCTTTTCTTCAATGGTGTCTCGATGTATTAGCATTTCTTGTGTGTCCCTAGGTATTCTGGGATTGATCTTTTTTTATTATTTGAATGGAATTGTCACACCTTGGACGTTGTTATTGGAAATATGTCACCTGAATTTAGCTGAAATGTACCACACCGATGTTTTCATTTTATTCCGAATTATTCTGTGCGAAGGTAAATATATGGAAATTTAAAGGCAGACGATAAACTAAAATTTTTATTGAAAAGTTTCTTTATTAGACAATTATAACGGTGCGAGCTTTCGGGCAAAATACCCTTCTACAGGCGTGGTAGACGTGACACTATAACGTAGGTAATGTGGCTAGAAAGAGAGTATATACACATGATTATTTACATATTAGCGGAATGTGCTATGCAAATGGAGATTTTTCATTTGTTATGAATATTGTAATTAAAGAGATAGTAGGCAAATAGGGCATTTGTATATTTGGAGTTTGAGTCTATAGAGGAATATGTTAACGTAAATTATAGGATATGCGATATTTCGAAGAATTTTAGGAAATGTTGATATCGGGCTATCGTGTTATGGTTATTACTGCAAGGCCAGGAGAGCACGATAGGCATTAGGAAGATCTATTTTACGGTTGATGCTGTTATGTCTGTGGGATTCTATGGATTCGAGAACTAATCGCTGGTGCTGGTTATGAATGCGTCTGTAATGTATGGTGGGGTGGTTGGTGTTGAATGTATGGCCAGTTTTGAGTGTGTGCTGGTAAAGGAGGGACCTGGTGTCTTGGTTGGAGATGTTTCTAGAATGCTCAGACATTCTGATGGCGACGGATCTACCTGTCTCGCCAACGTATGTGGCAGAGCATTGCTCACACGAGACAGAGTAGACCGCGCCAACAGAATGGAGGGGATCAGGGGGGGCATGCGATTTAGTATATGGGTGACGGAGGGATGTGAGCAGGTTGGAGGAGTTTTTATATAAGGTGCGGATACCGTATGCTTTAAGGCTTCTGGCTATGTCGGCTGAGGAGGGGGAGTAGGGAAGGAAACATAATGATCTGTAAATTTTAGGTTGGTTGGAGGGGCCAGGTGTATATGAATGTCTATTGATGAATTCAAGCGGAAACGATGCTATGGAGAGGTGCGATATGATGAGATTTTTCTCAATTTCTTTAAATATATCGAGCGAACAGTGGGTATAGATTCTTTTAGTGAGAGCTTTTACTATGTTGATTTTGTGGGAAATGGGGCAGTGTGAATTGAAATGGGTATAACTGGGGGGACACTGTTTTTTGTAGTAGACTGTGGTGTGGAATGAGGATGCGGTACGTATTATTAGGATGTCTAGGAATGGGATGACCTGGTTTGATTCTATTTCCAAAGTAAAGGAGATGTTGGGGTTAAAACTATTGAGGGCTGCAAGTATGGTGCTCTCCTGGCCGTGTCTGCATAAGCAAAAGACGTCATCAATATAACGGCGCCATATTTGTATATCTATAGGGAGGGTACGGGTGATCCAGTTGTCTATTTCGGACATAGCGACTTCTGCGACAATAGAGGAAAGAGGGCTACCCATTGGCGAACCCTTAATTTGTCTGTAATGATTTTCTAGGAATGTGAAACAGTTCATGTTCAAGCAGAGCTTGGTAAGTTGTATTATGGATGAAGCTGTATGGGGATCTACACTATGTGAGTCAAGGAACCGCTCCAGACTATCTATGATGAGATTGTGGGGAAGACTGAGGTAGAGGGAGGTTACATCGAAGGAACACATTATAAAATGTGGGGCGGGTTTTAAGGCAGTTAACTCACTGATAAAGTGGGGGGTGCTACGTATGGAGTATATATTCCTGTGGTTGTGTAACAGAGGAGAAAGGTAGTTAGAGAGGAATTTGGCCAATGGATAAGCTGGTGAAAGATGGTAGGCGATAATCGGACGGAGTGGTACGTCCGGTTTATGGATTTTTGGCAGGCCGTAGATGTATGCTCTATTGGAAAGGTTGGAAATAAATATCTTGTAATCATCGGGGGTAATGTGCTTAGATTTTTTCAACTGTAGTAGGGAGGTTCTGAAAACTTTAACTAGAGAGAGGCTAACCTTGTCTGAGATAGGGGAGAAGGTGGTATCATCTCCGAGTAGATCGTGCATCTTGGCTCGGTAATCCTCTTGGTTCATGATGACGGTATTTGAGCCCTTGTCGGATCGGGTGATGACTATGGATTTACTCTGCTTAAGTCTTTGGAGTGTTCTTAGGTCTGCACGGTAGTTGGGAGGAGGGGTATAAGGTTTAGATAGAGTCTTGGCAACCAATGTTCTCACGGAATGTTTGTCTTGCAGGCTGTACTGTTTGATGGTAGATTCGACGGAGCTAATGACCTCAGGGATATTGGGCTTGGAGGGGATGCGGAACTTGAGGCCCTTCTCTAATAGTGATATTTCTGAGGGAGATAGGGTACGGTGTGACAAGTTGACTACATTTGACGACTGCTGCTTCTGATTGTAGGAGGCAAGGAGAGGGTATGAAAATTTCTTTTGCCAGAAGAGTAGTTTCCTCTGGTGCCTGAGTGATATGTTCTTTTCTTGCGCCCTGATATCATTTGTGATACCGATAATATGATTTGCAAGTTCTGCAGGAGGGACCTTTTGAGCTATTAGGAAAAGTAGCCCTTTGATTGATTTGGTCAGAAACCTTATGTTCGAAAAACAGCCCTTGATTCTGGCGTTGAGCAATTGTTGTTGGGTTTTCCTAATGAGGATCCTGGAGAAAGGGTTATCAACGGGGTCCTTGAGCCTAAGAGAGGGAGGGATGAATCCAGCATTCTTGCAGTGACGGTTGAATTGGAGATGGCTTCGCCATCGGGAAAGCTGTAGTGATTTTTTGCGAGTTAGCCATAAGTACCTATTAATTTCATTCATAGAAAGATTCATTAGCGAATAAAGACAGTTATAATCTTCTCTTGTCACACCGTACCCTATCTCCCTCAGAAATATCACTATTAGAGAAGGGCCTCAAGTTCCGCATCCCCTCCAAGCCCAATATCCCTGAGGTCATTAGCTCCGTCGAATCTACCATCAAACAGTACAGCCTGCAAGACAAACATTCCGTGAGAACATTGGTTGCCAAGACTCTATCTAAACCTTATACCCCTCCTCCCAACTACCGTGCAGACCTAAGAACACTCCAAAGACTTAAGCAGAGTAAATCCATAGTCATCACCCGATCCGACAAGGGCTCAAATACCGTCATCATGAACCAAGAGGATTACCGAGCCAAGATGCACGATCTACTCGGAGATGATACCACCTTCTCCCCTATCTCAGACAAGGTTAGCCTCTCTCTAGTTAAAGTTTTCAGAACCTCCCTACTACAGTTGAAAAAATCTAAGCACATTACCCCCGATGATTACAAGATATTTATTTCCAACCTTTCCAATAGAGCATACATCTACGGCCTGCCAAAAATCCATAAACCGGACGTACCACTCCGTCCGATTATCGCCTACCATCTTTCACCAGCTTATCCATTGGCCAAATTCCTCTCTAACTACCTTTCCCCTCTGTTACACAACCACAGGAATATATACTCCATACGTAGCACCCCCCACTTTATCAGTGAGTTAACTGCCTTAAAACCCGCCCCACATTTTATAATGTGTTCCTTCGATGTAACCTCCCTCTACCTCAGTCTTCCCCACAATCTCATCATAGATAGTCTGGAGCGGTTCCTTGACTCACATAGTGTAGATCCCCATACAGCTTCATCCATAATACAACTTACCAAGCTCTGCTTGAACATGAACTGTTTCACATTCCTAGAAAATCATTACAGACAAATTAAGGGTTCGCCAATGGGTAGCCCTCTTTCCTCTATTGTCGCAGAAGTCGCTATGTCCGAAATAGACAACTGGATCACCCGTACCCTCCCTATAGATATACAAATATGGCGCCGTTATATTGATGACGTCTTTTGCTTATGCAGACACGGCCAGGAGAGCACCATACTTGCAGCCCTCAATAGTTTTAACCCCAACATCTCCTTTACTTTGGAAATAGAATCAAACCAGGTCATCCCATTCCTAGACATCCTAATAATACGTACTGCATCCTCATTCCACACCACAGTCTACTACAAAAAACAGTGTCCCCCCAGTTATACCCATTTCAATTCACACTGCCCCATTTCCCACAAAATCAACATAGTAAAAGCTCTCACTAAAAGAATCTATACCCACTGTTCGCTCGATATATTTAAAGAAATAGAGAAAAATCTCATCATATCGCACCTCTCCATAGCATCGTTTCCGCTTGAATTCATCAATAGACATTCATATACACCTGGCCCCTCCAACCAACCTAAAATTTACAGATCATTATGTTTCCTTCCCTACTCCCCCTCCTCAGCCGACATAGCCAGAAGCCTTAAAGCATACGGTATCCGCACCTTATATAAAAACTCCTCCAACCTGCTCACATCCCTCCGTCACCCATATACTAAATCGCATGCCCCCCCTGATCCCCTCCATTCTGTTGGCGCGGTCTACTCTGTCTCGTGTGAGCAATGCTCTGCCACATACGTTGGCGAGACAGGTAGATCCGTCGCCATCAGAATGTCTGAGCATTCTAGAAACATCTCCAACCAAGACACCAGGTCCCTCCTTTACCAGCACACACTCAAAACTGGCCATACATTCAACACCAACCACCCCACCATACATTACAGACGCATTCATAACCAGCACCAGCGATTAGTTCTCGAATCCATAGAATCCCACAGACATAACAGCATCAACCGTAAAATAGATCTTCCTGATGCCTATCGTGCTCTCCTGGCCTTGCAGTAATAACCATAACACGATAGCCCGATATCAACATTTCCTAAAATTCTTCGAAATATCGCATATCCTATAATTTACGTTAACATATTCCTCTATAGACTCAAACTCCAAATATACAAATGCCCTATTTGCCTACTATCTCTTTAATTACAATATTCATAACAAATGAAAAATCTCCATTTGCATAGCACATTCCGCTAATATGTAAATAATCATGTGTATATACTCTCTTTCTAGCCACATTACCTACGTTATAGTGTCACGTCTACCACGCCTGTAGAAGGGTATTTTGCCCGAAAGCTCGCACCGTTATAATTGTCTAATAAAGAAACTTTTCTTCTTTTATTCCCTTTTATCGCATAAATAATACCGAGAAGATTATAACTGTCTTTATTCGCTAATGAAAATTTGTTTATAGTTAAATATTTAGAAAATAAAGTAATCCATAAATAGATATTTAGTTAAAAAGGCATATATATATATATATTAAAAATAAAGAAGGCATTTCCTCTGACCACGTGCACATGTGCTTATATATATATATATAATTATTTTAACCAGTTTTTTTATTTATTTATTCTGATGTGATCCAATATATGCCTTTTTAATTATATTAAATGTATTTACGATTTCAATTCGCAAATTTTCATTTTTCTAATTACCAACACTGCGGTGTACGTATTTGGGTTGATTTAAAAGTATACATATATTTTAGGCTTTATTTATTTAAATGGCTTTTATTATATTACACCGGAGTAGATGTAAACTTAAGAATTACAAGTCAACAACAGAATGATGATGATAACTTATATATTACGATATATATAATATATATCGTCGCTACAACTGCAAATTATCGAATCTGAAAATCGGTACTTTTCAGGAGAAGATAAAACTCCAATAGTTGTGAACCCAAAATCAGCCCATTGTCCAATGTAAAAAATCCTTCACATTCAATACATCGTCAAAGGTTTTTCCAGCGTTCCTAATGAAGCTAGAGATTCGACGATTTGCCATAAGACGTGCCGTGCCCAATGCAAATTGAAAATTGAATTTTTCACATTCGTTAGTTTGCAGTTGTAGCGACGACATCACAAATTAATAATCTGTGGATTTAAAATTATTAGAATATATACGACAACAACTGTATCGATGAGGCTTATATATATTGATTTTGAAAGCTTTCGTAAAAATCTCTTTGTCAAGCACACACACACACAAACACACCAGGGAAATACACAATTATTAAATGGAATTTTTGCCTCTTGGAACTAGTGAATGGCATGCCATATCAATTATTCTTCCTTTTGACTTATCTCGACTGTGCGGTCCAACATTGTGTGTGATTAACAAACAAACAAACAGAAAAATAACTACGTACGCGTTTCGGGCTGTTGGGCCTTCGTCAGCGTGTTGCAGGCTGTTTACTTCGCTAAAAGCCAGACTCTTGATATCTGATGATCCCCTATTTTTGAAGCCTATGGAGCCTTAGTTGTACTTGGTGCTGCCTTGGTTCCCTCGCAAGCGGCGCGCCCTTCCTGAAGCTGCTGGCCGTTTGCATTTGTCGTCCAGTTGTTTTTTGTCTGAAAATGTCCCCCAGGGACTTACAGCGGATGAGGATAATTTCAGAGAGGCTGTTTACTTCAACGGCCGAACAATCTAAAGAGAGACGTCCTGATATATCAAGGAAAATAAATTCAAGGGCAAAAGTACGTGAACACACAAAAAAACTAAATACTTTTTTTCGCTAAAGTTTCTGTGGAAAAAAAATCCTTTATTCTGAAAGATGGCGTAAACCATCATCAGGAAACCTTTTTTTAAATGTACACAAACAATTTTTTTTTTATATTTTAACCTCTCTTCTGTATTTTAAGCTCGAAGCATTTTATATATTTATAAATGTATGTAATTCTGCAGTCCTCAAAGCTTATGTTCATAGTTCATCTAAAATACCTATTCAGAGTCTAGCATCAGTATCACTATAAAAGGAAGTTACAAAAATGCAATATAACAGCGGTATGGTAGATTAAACTGGCGAAACCGCTGGGAGGGTTCACTACTGATGAGCCAGGCCCTCCCATTAATTTTTACATTGCAGTAAGGACAGTAGAAATTGTTTATTTTTAAAAAGAATCTTACGTGTCTAAAATAGTTTCGAATTTTGATAACAGATGGCGCGCTAATTCATTATAATTTTAACCTCTAATAGACGTCGCATGTGTGAGTGAAGGTTGTTATATATTCTGACGTAATATATATCTATAGATATATAAATGAATGTTTGTATGTTTGTTTGTATGTCCGGTATACAAATTCGCAGTAGTTCACTAATTCAAACCAAAATTTCCATACATAGGTAAAAAAATACGGGGAAGACGATAGGCTATTTTAAAAAAATATATATAAATCAATTATTAAAACTATATATTCAAATTATTCTATTTAGCTTACGAACAGCGCCCTCTTAAAAGATTAGATTAAATTATGCTGATGCAAACAAATAGATAATGCTAATAACAAACAATTATATAAAAAAAAATCTTATCTAAATATATATCACTCGGGTAGATATGCACAAGGGTCAATCCCGGGGCGAAGCCCGGGTCAGAGAGAAAATATGGTTTTACGGGCTACTAACCAAAGTTAGAAGCCCGGGTCACCCGCCTAGTATCCTAATATTTCTTAATCTTAACATTAATTCTATTTAATTAGCTAAAAAATAAAATGTTTCAAAGAATCCGCGATTGATATAAAAATTATATTCCAATTAAATTTATTAATTAACAAAATTTTACATTTATATTTGAATATTTGAAGTTACATAATATTTTGTGAAATAATATTTGAGAAATATTATGAAGAATAATACATTTTCCTTTTTTTTTTTGGTCAAAATTAAATTTGAATCCACTCAATAGACTTCCATTTTTTTCTTTTTCTAATTCTCTGTATTTATAAATCACTTTCCTAGGTGAAATGAATTTGAATAGCGCGCTAGTGCATCGTAATATAAATGTTCTTATAAAAGACTCAATTTGATATTTGCGGAAGAGCGATGAAAGATGACGGCTCTAAATGACTCCACGTGATAAGTTTGTTATTCCAACAAGGAGACGTTGGTTCTGGGCCGCTTTTTCAGTATCTAGGTGGTGTTTACACCGCTTCTCTTATAGACTATTTATGTAGGAATATCAATAATAAAAATATCCATATTATATATATTTATAATTAGATGTAATTCTACTGTCCTCAAAGCTTATGTCCATTAGTTCATCTAAAATACCCATTCCAAGAGTCACACAGACACACAAAAGCCTTTATTAAGACACACAGGTCTTACAGAGGAATATCCTTGGGGTTACAAGACGGAGAAACCCATGAAAGTGGGAAATATACAAAGGGGTAAAAATGGAGAAAGATTATATACACATGGTAAATATATACAGATTATTATTTGAATAATCCTATGGAATATAAGATTTTTTTTTTTGAAATATTGATGGGAGAAGTGGAGAGCAAAAGAGGAAAGAAAACAGGTATTTACATATGCCATTCCAAGAGTCTAAATGATAAGATACTACCTCTAGGAAAGTTTAGCCATGGTTTCAGAATATGGTCTTGCATGGGGGGAGAGACTTTAATGTACAAACTAAATCATTGAATTTCAGTTGAACCTTGCTAAAATGAACCAGGGATATAGCAAAGCTTATGTTACAACAAACCATTTTTATTTGATAATACAGTGAACTTATATGATGCACTAGCGCACCATCTGTTATGGAAATTCGAAACTATTTTATATCTAAAATACCCATTCCAAAAGTCTACCATCAGTATCACTATAAAAGGAAGATCGAAAAATGCAATATAACAGCGGTATGGTAGATTAAACTAGCGAAACCGCTGGGAGGGTTCACCACTGATGAGCCGGGCCTTCCCATTAATTTTTACATATTGCAGTAAGGGCAGTAGAAATTGTTTAATTTCAAAAATAATCTTACGCGTCTATAATAGTTTCGAACTTTCATATTTGAATCCGTTGTTACTGTAAACATACTTTGGTGGACGAGAGGGTAGAAACCTTCGATTCTCTACAGCTACGATCCAAGATCAAATCCCGCATTGGGTACTTTTTCTGAAAAAAAAAAGCCCTTTACTGTGGCCCCCGATTCATGCAAAAGTCCAGCCCCTACCAATGTGGGCAAGTAACCAAACTGAATTCTGACATACTTGTAATTTATAATACAATATAATACGGCTTGTGATTGTAAAACGACATTTAAATATTATGATGCCATGTCCACCTGCCCGGTAAGCGGAACACTGTGGGTTCGATTCCCATCCCTGGACACTTTATTTTTCCGTTTATCATTACTCTTCACAATTCATCATTTCATACTTCATTCCTAAGGTTAAAAATAATCGTTCTTTCTCCTTAAAATAAATTTTGATTTTTCGTTAAAAAGAAACTCATGCGGGATAATTTTCAAATGTCGTTATACTTGTAATTTCAAAAGTTGAAATGCTTTCTATTATTATATAAATTTATATAATCCAAGTTTTCCTGGAGCGTACAGAATGTGCCTTCCACACGTGTAGACATGTGGCATTTTTTGATAGAAAACAATTCTATAATATTGTACCAAAGCCGACTTCATAGTGGAATTGCTGGCTCGGCAACCCTGGAGCTGACGTCACTTCCTGTGGATGTAACGCTTGCAAGGCCGTGTAGCCACAAGACTGATTCTTTCTTCTCTCGCTTTGTTTTTTACTATTTAATCTAAAGATTGCTTAATATAATATATATAATATATATATAAATTGCTTTTGATTGCCAAACGACTGGCTAATTATTTCCAACACTACAATATGTTTAATATATAGTTATTTTATAAATATATCACAACGGATTCTTCTGCTAAGCTATTCACGGAACAATATTTCTTTTTGTGAAAAAAATTTATTTAAATATTTAATATTTCCCCTTTACAGGTATCTCGTACGGAATCTCTGTTATGTAATATTCATGTGTGTCTTGTGAAATTTCTTTCTTTCTTACAAGCAAACAAAATGTATGTTAGCTATGTTTTTAATATATATATATATGCATATATGTAAGTAAAAACCTTTTTTTTTTCAATATCTATTTACCTTTCAGAATGTTAAAAGTATTTTTGTAGAATAAAACTGGATTAACTTTTGTTGTTGTTTATTTAAGAGTTTTGTAAAACGACACTAGAAGTTACACCGCATGAGTTTTTTTTCAACGACAAATTCAAATTTTATTTCAAGGTGAAATATCGAATATTTCTAACCTTTTTGGATGAGGTATGAAAGAATGAATTATGAAGAGTAATGACGACCGGAATGGGATGGGAATTCCCATCCCTGGACACTTTTATTTTTCCGTTTATCATTACTCTTCACAATTCATCCTTTCATACTTCATCCAAAAAGGTTAGAAATAGTCAATATTTCACCTTGAAATGAAATTTAGATTTTTCACTGAAAAGAAACTCATGCGGTGTAACTTCTAGTGTCGTTTTACAATCACAGGCCGCAGTGTATTATATTGTATTTAAGAGTTTTGTTATTTGAAATTTTACAAATGTTTTTGTATTCTTTTAATAAGTAGCTATAACTTTGCATCAAATCTTTATGAATCATTTTTGTTTATTTTTTGAAATCGAAATCCACTAACGTGTGAAACTCTTAAAATTATTAAGAAAACATGCACCTGATTGTTCAAATAATATTTGCTGATGGCTTGCGCCATTTATCGGAATAAATATCAACTAATCGTTTATTTTTTTATTATTCAAGAAGTGTTCAAATAACCTTTCTTGATTTGAAGTTCAAATAACCTTTCTTGAAGGTGGCGTGATCGTAGCCGACCAATAGGAGGGCGCCATTCCAAAAAAAAAAAAAAAAAAGCAAACCGTGACAGAGGCCACGCATGACGCTCGTAACTGTATATAGAATACGCGAGCTTTCGGGCTAGAACCCCCTTCTACAGGCTAAAATTCATGGATTCATTTTTGCCTGTAGAAGGGGGTTCTAGCCCGAAAGCTCGCGTATATTATAATTAAAATAAACTCTTTGCGGAAGGTTTTAGTTTGTTCTTTTAATTTACAAGCATGGTGAGGGGTGATGATTATGTAAATATTTATGATGATAAACAACAGAGTATTAAAAATAATTATTCTGTGACAATATTATAATGAAAAAAAAAAACATCTCCTGATCCTTCAATTCAATTTAAGAAACATCCGGATAGTTATTAATATTATTCGTAGAGACCTAATGGTATTTTGTAATTATTTCTGGAATCCAATTAACATGCCAATATAACAAACATACTGCAACAAATGTAAAACAGAAAATGTCTTTAAATCGAATAATTACAATTCAAATGACGTTGAAAATTACGGGAATAACGCAGACGATGAAGTTCAATCATTATTGAAACGTGAAGTTTTTTTTTAAAATATATTTATATAAACGTCTGTAAAGAATTTAAAAATGTATCTGAAACAAGAAACATGTGTGTGTAGCTTTATTGTTAAATTCAAACAATTTCAATTCAGACGAACTAGAAAATGGCGGGAAAAGGCAGACGACTGAACCAAACGATCTTAATCAAGGCCCGGGCCTTTACGACCGCCTTATCGTGCTTTAATTATCGGAGTTTTATTTGTTTTTGACCCGGTCCAATCCTAGAAACATAATTAAATATCTTGCATTCCCTTACGGCTTAATGGCTTCCCCTTTATACTCTCCTGCCCCGAGGTAAAGCAGATTAGGGAATTATTAATTTTTTAATTAAAATTCCCTATTTGCTTTAATATGTTGGATATTATAAAAATATATGCATGAGGGAAAGAGAATATTTATATAAGTAACTCAATTATAATATATATGAAAAAATAGTACAAATGTAACATTGTACTGGGATAAGGTGCATAAATTAAGAAAAAGGCATCTCCTTATCGTGCAACTGAAAGTTGCTGATGGCTGGCGCCATCTATCGGAATAAATATCAACTATTCTCGTTGATTTTTAATTATTCCAGAATAATTATTCTGGAATAATTAAAAATCAACGCGAATAGTTGATATTTATTCCGATAGATGGCGCCAGCCATCAGCAACTTTCAGTTGCACGATAAGGAGATGCCTTTTTCTTAATTATAATATATATATATATATATATATGATATTCATACAAAGTATACATGAGTTATTTTTTTATCATATGATGATAAATATAAGTAAAATCGACATTGATTTATGTGAATTTGAAACTATTATAGACGCGTATGATTATTTTGAAAAGTTCCTCGGCCCAGACCCTTTGCATTCGCCTTTTATAAATACAGGAAATCAGCTCAATCAAAATGTTTAGCACAGATACCGGATCCAACTCGATAATTGGTCGAGGTCAATACCCAATATTTGTATATAACTACGATGCTAATTTGTTATTTATTTATTCTGTTCTACAGGGAGAATCCTGTATGACACGTGTGCCCAATAAAGGCTATTGTTGTTGTTGTTGATTCTTTTGAAAATTAAACAATATCTACTGTCCTTACTGTAATTAAAAATTAATGGAAAGGTCTGGTTCATCAGTGGTGAATTGGTTTAACCATGGAGATAAGCACCACCACCATAATATCAATTAATACAAAGCAATAACGCGCCATCTATATATAACCAATGAAGACATTAAGACGCGAATGTTTCTTTTCACAAATAAATCAAACTTCTACTGTTCTTACTGCGATGAAAAAATATTGAAAGAGCTTGGCTCATCAGTGGTAAACCCTCCCAGCAGTTTCACCAATTTTTAATCTACCAGACCGCTTCTTTATTACTCTAATACTGTATTGGATCATTCTGCTTTTATATGAAACACTGAAAGGTGGAATCTCAGAAATGGTATCTGAGCAAACTATGGACATAATCTTTTAGGACATTAGAATTACATATAAATAATTTCCGTCATATCTGGAAAAATAGCCTATTTTTTTTAGAACGACCGTTTTTCGCTAAAGAATGATTCATATTTCCGATTACAGATGGCGCGATAATGCTTAAAATTAGTGCCACATGTATAGTGCCTTCATTTATTCAATGAAGATCAAATTTATATAACCATCACAATTAATTACAAATCTTATCTATATAACATTAATTATAAAAAAAAGGCATCTCCTTATCGTGCAACTGAAAGTTGATGGCTTGTGTCATCAATCGGAATAAATATCAACTATTCTCGTTGATTTTTAATTATTCCAGAATTGGCCAATTACCCATTCTTGATTAATCAAGAAAAACCATCTTTTTACAGTTTGTTTGGTCACCAGTCCAATATTTTATTTTCACAGACTAAATTATGAGATTAATTTATAAATGAAATATTATGCAAAACAATTAAACAACTATATACATCACTACAAACCATACTGGTCAGGAGTCAAAATGTTTTCTTATATTTACAGTGTTTTCTTCAAGTATAGTGTATACAATTATTTGTTACATAGAATGTTTTTTTTTTATATAAAACTCTCCTTTTCTTTTTGATGCTTGTGTTTGGTCAGAAAATAAAATCTTCTTTTTCTTATCTTCACTCAATCATATTAGGGTATCAAGTTGTGACCCTTGATGGTGTCTGTTTGACAACCACTGGGTGAAGTAGAATGCGTCTGCCTTTGTCATTAAGACTAGGAGCACTACTCAGTGGCAGGCCGACTTAGCTCCAAAAGAAATGGCCGCCTCTGACATGGGAAACAGACGCCATGTGCAGCCGCTCCTAACATGGAGTACAAACTCATCCTGTATCCCTGGATTAGGAACCCTTACAGAGTACTATCAACCGGGCCAGCTCAACCTAGGTTTTATAGTGAGCTTGTTACTGCTCCCCCTCCTCCTTTTCCATCCGGGCTTGGGACCGGCAAAGGCGGAGTCAGAAAATAAAATTATTTGAGAGTACTAATATTTTACATGCCACCATTGTGTTAGAAATTTTACAATCCATCGCAAATTTTCCTTTTTTGATTTTTTTTTGTTTGATGAATAATTTTCGAACAAAGTATTAAGAGATAATCAACGTTTAATTGGTAATTATTCCGATAGATGGCATTAGAAATCAGCAACGTTCACTCTCACGTTTAAGAGTTGTCTTTTTGTTAATTTTCCCATCTTATCAATTCTTCCGTTTTCCCAATTTTTTTTTTCAATCAAAAAAGTTAATTTTATTCCTATAAAAACATTTATTTTTATTTTACAATACTCGTGATTTTCTGTTGTATAATGCAACGGATTTTAATGTTGTGGTTATAATGACATATTGAATAAAGACACTGATACTAAACACGAAAGCTTCTATTTGCATAAACGAGATACTATATAACGGCCTATTAATTTTATCTTCTATTTTTCAGCAGATTTTTTTTCCTTATATGATAAAACGGTTATTTTCAAAACCATATTTTGGAAGGAGAATGACTTTATATATATAGTTCCTTATTGTTGTTTAACGGTTTTTTATATTCCATATTGAAAGTATGGGAGAGAAGGAGCAAGAAAGAAAAGGTTTAGAGGCAATATAGCTGGCAGCTTCCACAAAAAATGAATTTAAGAAAGGAACCCTCTTGTAGAGGAAGTTAATATCCGGTGGGAACCTTTATTATACTAAATATTATAACTAAAAGTGGCGAGTTATTAGACCTGGCTTGGTGGTAAGTTATTGATTTGGGAGGTCGTCGATATCGACACACTCTCTGCGCGACACACACCAGGATCAATTAATAAATTTAATAGATTGTGAAACTAATTGGCTTGTATCAATTAGGGATAAGCTTCACTAATTAATAGCTTTCCACAGAATTTAATTGGTAACCCCCCCTCTCCCTCTTTTCGTTTTAATTGTGATGCATTTCCCTACAGTGGTTTGGTTGGTGGGTGGGGTTATATAGGTTTGACATTTTGGTGTGGATTTTGTGTGTTGTGTTTGGGGACTGAAGTTTATTTAATCTTTTATTGTTTTTTTTTATTATCATTTTGAAATGTGCTATGACTAATGTGACTGTTATCAAAATCCTCTCTCTCTCGAAACTATTATATACGCGTATGATATAAAATTATAAAAAAGAATCATAAGAGTCTATAATAGTTTCGAATTTTGATAACAGATGGCGCGCTAATGCATCATAAATTGACTGTCTACAAGGTTAATATACACTCGTGAACAAAATTTAAGTTTACTGACAATCTACCGAAGCAAGTAATGAGAATCATCCAAATTCACCTCTCAGTCAAAATTTCTAATGGAAATAAAACATATTTATCATGTATAAGGATAAAATAAAAACATATGGATTTTTAATTTGATAAATAAATAAAATATACATATATATATATATACACACACACTAATGGACAAAACTTAAAGGAAGTGGAAAGTCTTTGATGTCGCTGTTTGTCTATTACTTTTTAAATAAGATAAGCAATTTTTTTCACACTTTGTTATCTCGTGTATCCTCAATAAAGGTCACTGTAATATCTTTCAGAGTTATTGTCTGAATACCAATATACATGCTGAAAGGTATAATTTCCTCAAGTTTTGTTCATGAGTGTATATATAAGCCTAACTAAACACATGTAATCAAGGTACCAAATGTAACTAGAACAAAACGTGATAAAGATAAGCAAAAATACTCAGAAGAAGGCCAAGTGACACTCACTCCTCACTTTCTTACTGCTACTCTTTTTGTGTTGTTTTTCTTGCTTCCCTCTTTCTCTTTCTTGTTTTTTTTTTCTTTTTCTTCTGTATATATCGTTGTTTCCTTTGTCTCACTGCTTTGTTCTTATGCATACCTCTGGTGAATCCTGTATAGGGTCAGTTGACCCTTAATAAAGGCTTTTTGTTGTTGTTGATAAGCAAAAATATAATTACGATAATTAAATAAAATAATCAACTCTTCTGCATTAGATTTCTGAACACTAAGTGTATGGGACTCAAGGAAGTAATGCGAGGTGGAAGCACTGTAAAACTAACTCAATATTTTAAGTGTACAGCTCACACACAGCTTTGAAAAACTTTCTCGTATTATCTCTTTATCCTTGGATCAAAATACAAAAGTGGCTAACTATACGGGTTGGTCTTAAGACTTCGCGTCTTTTAGAGGCGGTGTTTCATATTTTATTTCGTCTCAGTGTTATATTCGAACACATCAGTCCTGGCTATTTACACATGGTGTGTTGTTGAGCAGAGATGAGCCCCAAAACCTTAGAGGAGGGCATGTCTATCTTAAAAATAAAAAACTATTTTTCCCGCGGGAACTATTCACATTATAAAGTATGTGTACCATGCCCTTGCGAGCTATGCTCGAATGTAATACATATAAACACACTCAACAGCTATTATTTATTTCTCTATCCGAAAAAAAAAAAAAAAAAAGAGTGGCAGCGGTGGGATTCGAACCCACGCCTCCGAAAAGACTGGTGCCTTAAACCAGCGCCTTAGACCGCTTGGCCACGCTACCGCTATATAATCAAGCTTTTTTTAATGCTCTCATACATACAAATATATGAAATTTAAACTATCTTTGACGCGTATGATTCTTTTAAAAATAAATCATACGCATCAAAAATAGTTGAATTTACTATAACAAATAGCGCACTAATGCATCGTAAACACATATATATGTTATATAATAAATAAAGCTTCCAGGGCTAAGTTTCTTGTTCAACTTTTTATTTTCAAGCTTTCGGACTTGTCAGTCCTTCAACAACAATTATATGTGTAAATACGGTCGTCATCATCTAATCAAATGGCACTTGGAATATTATCTTTCAGATACAAAAATATATATATATATGAGTTACTAATTTCTTACGACCACTGTGCCCTAGAGTATATCAATACGCTTGGTTAGGTTCTGTAAGGTTAAATTAGGTTAGTTTAGGGTAGATTAGGTTAATATATATACAGTATATGAAAAATCAATAGAAAAAAATAAAAAGGTCAGGTGCTGATATTAAAAATAAAAAAGGCATATCCTGACCAGGAGCACATGTGCTTTCGTGGATGGATTTTCTTGATTTATCAAGAAATTGGATTGGCCAAATATCAGGGAACAGGTTAAATCAATGAATAGTTGATTTTTGTTCCACTAGATGGCGCTCTGCCTTCTGAAAAGCACATGTGCTCCTGGTCAGGATATGCCTTTTTTATTTTAAATATATATATATATAGAAGCATAGGGCGCCTCTCCCGTCAAAATAAACGTCAAAACCTGACGCTATCTATTGACCGTCGCCGCAAACTAGCGGCCTCGGGTCGGTGACAAAGCCACAACACCAACTTTGGCAAACTGAGAAGCGTCCACCTAGAGACCATGGTTTCGGGCTAATGGCCCTCGTCAGTCTAGGGCGGACTTTACTCCATGAGATCCACACGGGATCTAATGGAATCTTCACAATCTACCAAAGCAAAACGCCTCTTTATAAAAAATTATAATTTATAAAAATATATAATTATAGAATATATATGATACATATATAAATTTTTTGATCTTGTGAAGTTTTTATCACGTAAAAAAATAATTTTTTACTTATTTATATTAAACCAAAGCACACACACTCTCTCACCAAATTGTTTAATACTGAGAGAGGACGTCTCAGAATAAAAAATAATTAAATCCATTAATTTTTTAAACCTCTTTAATTATTTTTCATTCTTATAGAAAACTTTAATAATGTTAATTAATTCTAATTGAGAATAATTATATAAAATGAAGGATTATTTTATTTATTTATTTATTATTTTGTTTTGTTCCCCATATAGGAATTTAATAGGAATACAAGAAATTAAGCCTTAGATGACAGTTTTAAAAAGAAAACAAAAAATTTATAAATTAAAATATTAGCATTCTTATAAATGGCTATATTACATTTTTTTAAACAAACAAACAAAATGCTTTTAGTTATTTTTTTGCGCAATAAAAATAATTTTTCAAAAAATTAGTCATCTAATTAAAAAAAAGGTGTCTTAATTATATATATAGTTTTTATCTTGTTTGTTTTAACCCACTTTTATAACTTTTTTGTTGTTGTTTTCCGGGTTATCAGTTTTTTTTTTAGATAAAACACCTAATTTCCTTTCCAGGGTAACCGATTCTGTTGTAGATATTTTCCACTCTGTGGGTAGATTTAATAAACCTTGTATTTCTCTTTTATTATTTACATAATTTTATTTATTTTTGGGTGAATAGGGGATATTATATACATATTTTCTATTATATAATAGTATTTAGAATAATCAATTTTAATACAATTTATCTCACTAGGGGAGGCAAGGTAACAGTGTTTTTTAATTTTAACTAGTTAGATTTTTATATAAAATATGTTAAAATAATGCTATTTTTAAAGTATGCTACACATGATATTATGTTGATTAACTGAAATTTAAAAAAAAAATATCATTTTATCTCTGACAACGAAGAAGACAAGCGAAAAAAAAAAATATGTCACGAAATCGTGTTGCGAAAATAAAAAAAAAAAAAAAGGCATGCCGGGATTCAAACCTGTAACTTTGTTATCCATAATTAAACGCGATACTGCTATCCCACGCCAACACTTCTATAAAAAATGATAAATTTGGAATATACTTATATGCACTCATGGACAAAACTTAAGGAAGTTGTACCTTTTAGTATGTACGATCCCTCGTATATCGGGATTCAGACAATAACTCTGAAAGATACACTCGTGGACAAAACTTAAGGAAGTTTTACCTTTTAGTATGTACGATCCCTCGTATATCGGGATTCAGACAATAACTCTGAAAGATACACTCGTGGACAAAACTTAAGGAAGTTTTACCTTTCAACATGTATATCGAGATTCAGACACTAATTCTGAAAGTACACTCATGGATAAAACTTAAGGAAGTTGTACCTTTTAGTATGTATATCGGGATTCAGAAAATAACTCTGAAAGATATTACAGTGACCTTTATTAATTTTTCCATTGCAGTAAGGACAGTAGAAATTTTTTTATTTTAAAAAGAATCATACGCGTCTATAATAGTTTCAGATTTTCATAATAGTCTTTATACAGAGGTTCTAGGATGGTTTTGACATTCAAGCTCTCAAACAACATCGAGAGAGATTAATACTACCTTATTACAACATCCATATAAGGTTATAGAAGATTGAATATATATGAATGAATAAATATGAATATAAGATATTGTCACAGTAGAAAAGTATCCCAAAAGTTTAAGTAACAAATTATTTATTAATTAAATATATAGAATGAAAACTATTTTTTAAAAATTAATTTTACAAGTGATAATCGGAAATATTTTTATTTACGGGGCTACTAATCAAACTAAAATGATTTTTGAGCCCCGAAAAAGAAGGCACCGACGAGATTCGAACTCATGATCTCCTGTTTACTAGACAGGCGCTTTAACCAACTAAGCGATTATCAGTGATAATCTACAAGCATGGTAAACTTACAGCAGAGTATTCTAAATAATTATTCGGTAACAATATAATAATAAATATAGGAATAAAATATATAAAATAATTGATAAATATACATATAACCATACCTCGCTTTGCGTCGGGGTTACTTTCCAAAAAATCACGACGCAAATTGAAACGACGCAAAGTGCAAATATGTGAAGGCGCAATCAAAAACAAAAGTGTTGCCATATTTTAGGAAAAAAAAATGATAAGGCACAATTTGGATTATAGATTATAAACACAAGGTAATAAGACCAAATCCAAATAAATAAATAGTGTGTGACGTTTCAGTAACAGCGTTGTTACCGAAACGTCACACACTATTTTTTTTATTTGGATTTGGTCTTATTACCTTGTGTTTAGGAAAAAAAAATAAAAAAAAATTAATGACTCGAATCGAAAACAACGCAATTTCGAAAATCTAACGACGCACAGTGAAAATCAGTAAAAATTAAGCAACGACGCAACTTAGAAAAAAAAAACGCAAAACGAAACAACGCAAAGCAATTTATATTGGGGTATTTATAAATAGAGAGATAGAATGTAAATATATAAAGTCATACGTAGAAAATTAGGGAAAAAGACAAACCTCTTAGAATGATACAGCCATTTATTTAATATAAAACATGATATTTTATGATGCATTAGCGTGTCAACTGGTATCAAATTTCGAAACTATTATAGACGCGTATATAATTCATTAAAAAATAAATAAACAATTTACTACTGCCCTTACTGCAATGAATTTGATCTCATAAATATTTCATTATAATCTGTTTATAATATGTCTGTTTATAATCTGTATATAAAATACACCTATCCCCCGATTTACACGGTACTTGTCTTACACGTTTTCGCTTTTACACGGTTTTCCAAAGAAGTTTTTTTTTTGTTTTTATCGCACTATACTAAATGCTACTGTGATTGAACACATGCGCTGTGTACACATCTCACGAGGAATCCCGAGCTTATGTGCTGACTTGCTGCACACGCACACTGTGTCTGTATTTCTTCGCATAAAAATTTCGCGAAAATTTTTAATTTCCGATTTACACGTTTTTCTCAGGAACGTATCTACCGTGTAAATCGGGGGGGGGGGGGGGGGGGGGGGGGGGGGGATAGGTGTATGATAAATGATAAATACTTTGCCACAATATATACAACATATATTCTTTATTCAAAATACAAATTGTTCAATTATTCAAAACAACAATTAATCTAAAGAGACAAAGGTCGCCTCTCCCGTCAAAACAGACGTCAAAACCTGACGCCATTTATTAGTCAGAACGCCAGAACAATTAATATTAACAGTTTAGGTATTGAACCGGGGTTTTAAAGGATTTTTCGTATTATTGATCTTTTTTAATATAAAATATATATTTTTAAAAATTAAATTAAAACATCGATTTTTTTTTCTTTTTAAAACGCGAACATCTTTCATAGGAAATATATTAGTATTTTAAAAAATTGTTTTTTTTTTCTATCTACTATGATAAAAAAAAAAACGATAATAAAGGAAGAAGAGGCAGGGTTTATTCAATATATATGCTAAAATTGTTATTGATTTAAATAATTGATTTATCTATACAAATTTTATCGGATATTTTTTTAATATATATATATATTATTTTTTTTTAAATTAAAAAAATAATTTTAAAGAAGTTTTTGAAAGCATATATATAAAAGAAATGGTAACATATATAGAGATTTGAAATTTATGGAGGTTCTTTTAGAAGTTAAGAACGAAGAAAAAAAAAGTGGAAAAAAAAAACTGAAAATATCAAAGAGTCGGTCATCCATATTGGAAAATTTGCACAAGAAATTTTATTAAGCCTCCTGCCACGAGATTTAAAAAATAAATAAAAACGTCCAGACGACGAAAGAGCGTCAATAAGAAAAAGAAACTAAATCTTTGGCAGAAAAGGAAAAAAAAAAAGTTATCTTCAAAGCTAAAAAAAAATTCCAAGTTCTTTTTTTTTATATTGGCAGATAAAAATCGGGTTTTATCTTATGACTGAAGTTAAATTAAGATCGCTTCATAGAGTAGGGACTTACGGAAAGTAGGTCAATAAAAATCATACCGTGTTTTCTTCTTCTTTTTTTTTATTTTTGTATTGGCTAAGCTGGCTTTAAAAAAAAAAAAGTTTGAAATTGCGCTGCCACACTATGTCCCCCTCCAATTCGACTATTTCCTCACTAAACTGTCCTCAATCAATTCAGATAAAGAATAAAGCGGACAGAAGGGACCTAAAGTATCGTTTGGGATGATTCGCCGGGGATTCGAAACAGACGACTGTTTTAGAAGTATCTTCTACTCAATATATTCCAGAGCTCAACATTGCTTGCTTCCTTTTTTTTCTTACTTCTTGTTTCTTTAGAAGAAAAAAAAAACGAAAACCACATTTATTTTCTCTTTTTTTTTGTTTGAAATTCGATTATAACATGTGTATTCAATTTGTTTCAATTATTGAATAGTTAATTAAATAATAATTTTTAATAATCATTGAATAAATATATTATCAAAGAATATACATGACTAAACTGTATTGTATCAATAAAAAGTCATGGTGTGTTAAAAATCCAGCACTTGAGAGGGAAGATACTGTTCCACTAGATTACACTCTGCCATTTAAAAGACGATCTTGTAGTGGTCATGATATGCCTAATTTATCCCTAGTACACGTGATACAGGCCATGATAATCATGGTGGGTAGAATTTGGCGACTGATTTTACTATAAGTGCACTACATGTCTATACATCTTTAATTAAAAACACATATATTGGATCAAAATATCATTTATTTTACCAATATTTCAGTTGGCTGAACGCCAACCTTTATCAAGGTATTATAACACCAATTTATGGATTGCTCTATTTTCAAAATGTCTATACATGTGAAAAGCAGTTCGATTTTTGCACTTAAAAGTGTACCAGAGAACCCAGTTTTCTTACTGGCACTCGCTGGTGGGGTTGGTCTTTTATAATAATCGAGGACCATTAGGACACTTTTTTTTAATAATAAAAAAGTGACCAATGCGGATTTCTATCCTGGGTCGCATAGCGGTCGAAAACAACGGTCTTGTCCAGGGGTCGTTATACTTTTGAGTCGTAAGAGTCAAAAATTACAATTTACAGAATTTCAAAATTTTAAAGAGCCACAATTTTTTGTTTTTGCCAACAATAAATAATACTCGCATAAATAATATTTGCATATAGAACTATATAAACAGATTCACATCCAAAGAGCCGCATGTGTCTCCCGAGCCGCAGTTTTCCGACCTCTGGTATAGACCACTCGGTCACCGACTCCCTACCATACATATGGTTGATTTGTGTTCTATCCATCTATCTAAGATTTTTCAATGAAAACAAATAATGTTAAATACAGTTTGTTCATGGAGTATGTTGTTATCTTTTTCTGTTTTAAAAGAAAATAAGACCTAATCCAAATAATTTATTAGTGTGTGACGTTTCGGCAACAACATTGTCACCATCATCAGACAAAAGAATAAATGAGAAAAAATTTATTTATTTATTTATTTCATCTCAATTTACAGGTGTTACATTCGAGCACAGCTCACGAGTCACCTTGTCCAGATTATTTACACATGGCGAGTTGTAATGCTGGAGTGGCCCCCCGAACCTTACAGGAGGGCAGTTGTTGGGTGTTTGGCTGTCAGCTAGCCATTGGGTCCAGGTCGTCGGATTCGGTGGCTGAGGTCACCAACTGTAGGAATTCTTCTTTTTTGAGTTTGATTCCGTTGCAATTCCAGAAAACGATTTTTAAAGGTAATTTGCCTTTCATTGTAAGAAATATAGTACTGTTATCAAGTGTTTAAACAAGATAACAGATAAGGAAAATAGTTTTTTAAGTCAACTTGAAATATTCTTCTTAGAATTAAAAGTGGATTTAAAAAATATATATAATTAAAGGCATATCTGTAAATATCATTTATATTTCCCCTTTCTTCCATTCTATTAATTGAAGCACATGTCTTTTGGATGAAAAAATATTATAATCTATAATCCAAATTGTGCTTTATCATTTTTCTGTTTTATTTCAAATCCGTTCCATTTCCAACCTCCGTGTTTCCTTTCTCTTCTTCTTCTTTCTTATCTCCACTCAATCATATTAGGGTATCAAGCTTGTAGAGCTTGATGATGGTGTCTGCTAGGGAAGAGTAGAGGTCATCAATGGATGAGTCAATACAGTCAATGATGTGGTTTGGGGTTGCAGGTTGACACTTAGTACATAGTGGGAAAACCTTGCAACCATTCTGGAAAGTCATTGTCCGTAGATGACCAGACTTAAGTCTGGAAAGTTCTGTGTTTCCCTTTCCGCCACGGTTTGTTATCGCATTTATAAATATTCCGAATGTGTATTCCGATATTTAAATGTGCGCATTTGTCACCTGAAAAGAGGGTTGGTTTTTTTAGGCTTAGCGTTTTTTTTTTCTGATTTGCATATCTAGGTCATTAATGTAAATGTTGTTTTTCACATTGTGAAGGTGTTTTGTTACATTTCCAAAACCCGGTGGCGGATATATATTTAAAGTTTTGAAACGAAATGTTTGTCGCAGATTTCTATACTATATTCTTTGTATTTCATATGCTTTATCAATATCTATTTAATTACATACGTGTTTCAAAATATCTACTTATATATTTGCCTTATTCTGTCTGTTTGTTTGTCTGAAGCTCACGGATGGGATTTTTCATAACCATCGGTGGTTCAGTGGTAGAATGCTCGCCTGCCACGCGGGCGGCCCGGGTTCGATTCCCGGCCGATGCATTTTTTTTTTTTTTACAATTTTTAAAACTCATTTATATATTATACAAGAATGACATCCACGGCGCCAATTTATAATTGTAACGAATAGTATTTGAATAAAAGCATTTAATCGGGTAAAACCCGGGCGTTGCCCGGGTCATTCGTATATAATAATTGTATAAACGAATGCAAGACAAAATCACCGCGAATGTTTCTTTTTTTAAGGCAATTTCTTTTTAAGGCAATTATCGTTATTTATCGTTAATTTTTGTTTCGATTTTATTGAAAAAAAAAACGATATGGTGCCTTTAAAAATTATCTTTATTACTATGCAGTTTTCTATTTAGTCAATATACCTAAGTTCATGTTGCAAATGTAATTATCTCTATCGATTTAGTAGGTGAAATGCAAAAAAAAAAAAAAATCGACATGATGAAATCTTTATGAAAATTCACATTTTTATTTTTATATTTTCAAGACACACACAGTTTGGGGCGGGACGTTTCACAAGAGAGACATCCACGGCGCCAATTTATAATTGCAACGAATAGTATTTTAATTAAAACATTTTAAAAACACACAGTTTGGAACGGGACGTTTCACAAGAGTGACATCCATGGCACCAATTTATAATTGTAACGAATAGTATTTGAATTAAAACGTTTTTAAAATATATACGCACTCGGGTAAATCCCGGGCGTTGCCCGGGCCATTCGTCTAGTTCTATATACAAGCATCAGAGTCATCAACAATCAATTCTGTCATCGTTTTCTTTTGTGAATGGAATAAATACCCAAAAAATGGCCATTTCTTATAAGCATCGGTGGTTCAGTGGTAGAATGCTCGCCTGCCACGCGGGCGGCCCGGGTTCGATTCCCGTCCGATGCATTTTCTTTTTTTTTTTTTACAATTTTTAAAACTCATTTATATTATTAATTTTGAAACAACTAAATGGATTGCAAAAAATAATTAAATCAAATACCTAAACACTAATATAATACAATTTTTGCCATTACACACTTTTTTTCCTGTAGTTTATGTGTTTCTTCTGTATTGCTATTCTATGGCACTTCTACTATTTATTATTGATGTACTTTCAGTATGAAGGATACTTCACTCGGGGGATTTCTCGGGCGAAGCCGGGTCATTCTTCTAGTCTCTATATGTTTGTAAACTATAAAATGACAATTTTTATATAAACACATTTCAACTGGTTTGCAATAACTTTCTTTATTTGTAAATGGAAAATTTTATCAGAAGGTTTATAGACTGATGGTCCCATCAGTTCACATATTTACATATTTACTTGATTATTGTGAGCAATAGTTACCCGTAAATTATTTGAAAAAGTAAAAATAAATATGTAGGATTGTTGCGTGATGTGTTGATGTGGCTTGTGGAAAGGCCGCTGATAAAATTATAATTAAAATTAATTTATTATTAGCCAGAAATATAGAAATAGAAAAGAAGCAACGGTTGAAGTAACGGCCGTCGGAGTTAGCCTAGATGTTTACCGCCGAGTGGCCAGAGTCTCTGATGACGTCCCGCGCGCATGCGTAGTCAGGTTGACGCTCGCGGTTGCCGATGCCGTCCACTGCCCCTGCGAGTTCGCGCTCGCTGAAACAAAGTGTAGTCGCCACAAATATATAAAATTATGAAAAAAAAGGCATCTCCTTATCGTGTAACTGAAAGTTGCTGATGGCTTGCGCCATCTATCGGAATAAATATCAACTATTCTCGTTGATTTTTAATTATTCCGGAATTGGCCAAATACTCATTCTTGATTAATCAAGTAAAGCTCAGTTGCACGATAAGGAGATGCCTTTTTTTTTCATAATTATGCACCTTATCCCAGTACAATATCACATTTGTAGTATTTTTTCATATATAAAATTAAAAGAAACTTTTTACCTGATATTTATTTTTAATTTTTCAAATATATTTACTTAATTTAAATCTTCTATATAGATTAAAATAATATAACATGTTTTCTGGAGATGTGTTTATTTTTATTAATGGTATCTCAAGCTTTCGGACATCTCTGCCCTTCTACAGGGGTACATAAAACGAATATTTATAAACACCGTTTTATTACTCATCGTTTTATGTATTCCTGAAGAAGAACAGAGATGCACGAAAGCTTGAGATTACATTAATAAAAAAGAAACACATCTCCAGAAAACTGTTATATATTATTCTATATACAGTTACGAGCGTCATTCTTCATCAGTCATCTCTGTCACCGTTTGCCTTTTTTTTGGAATGGCGCCCTCCTATTGGTCGGCTACGATCACGCCACCTTTGCCCCCCCCCCCCCCCACTCGCTTTTTCGTTTTTGTAACCATTGTGTTGGAGCCGGTCGCTCCTTAAATAAATGCATATATTAGTTTATAACCAAATGGAATCCTCTCTTTCTTTTTCCCAGTAAGAGACGCCTACGGAAGCCAACAGTACATAGACAGATAAAGCACATAGGCTATAGTTATTAACTAACATATGCATTTATTTAAGGCGCCAATTTATAATTGTAACAAATAGTATTTGAATCAAAACATTCAATCGGGTAAAACACGGGCGTTGCCCGGGTCATTCGGCTAGTTGGTATATATAGCTATATAGCATATAGAAGTAGTGTTCTACTAATGGGAATATATCCTGGAAGCGCTCCATCTGAAGGGAAAAAAATGACCAGAGTTGGCGTGTAGCTTTTGCTTCTATTTTATCGAGAAAAGTCACTTTTCTTCTTATTATAAATAGCTATATATGCAACTTCAACCTATATGTAAAATAGTTTTGCAAATAATCAACTATAATACACTACTTAGTGTAGATGTCCGTTTTATTCGGGCTATGATTGGCTGATTAAGGTCACGTGACAGTAAGTTCTTCTTATTGCCTAATGTATGACGTGGCCTTAATTAGCCAATCAGAGTTGAGTTTATTAGATAAGCAGCGTACAGAATTTGTTTAAAAGAAATTAAATTTGGTTGTATAAAAATCGGATAATTCTATTTTTACAATTCAATTTAGCTTTTGTTTTGAAAAATTTGGAAGCTTTTACGTGAAAATACGATTTCTCTTTAAAATACTTTATCCTGCGCTGTATGCTTATAATTGACTAGACGAATGGCCCGGGCAACGCCCGGGGTTTACCCGAGCGCGAATATATTTTAAAAACGTTGACTTGGGTGGTCGCTATTAACAGGGTGGTCTGTATAGACAGGCAGCTGATAACAGGGTTGTCTAGAGTGGTCGCTATAGTCAGGGTGGTCTGTATAGACAGGTTTATGAGAGAGGCAAACTTACAGGTTGTTGACGCCGCAATCCCCAGAGAGAGTGTTTTTGTTGCATCATGCTGTGACTCACACGATGACCCAAGGTCAACAGGGGTGGAGCAGCAAACTTAAGCCTATCTCCGTCGTCGCAATGGTGGCGCTGCCAGCGAGCTATATCTACAATTCTGCAAATAACTCTAAGGATATTCAAGATATTCAAGAAATTACTTTTCGAAAACCTTTCCGGGGATATACCTAATAATATCCCAGAATTTCATGGCGATTGGATGTATGGTTTTTGAATAACAGGGTTGTCTAGAGGGGGGCAGGGAGGACACGTGTTCCCTGGCAGCCAATGAGCGCGCATTCTATCCGTGAGCTTCAGACAAACAGACAAACAAACAGACAGAATAAGGCAAATATATAAGTAGATATATCTTTAATCCTGATTAGAGGGTAAATGTTAGTCACCGAAACATCATGTAAATAAAAGATTTTCATCTCTGGGTCGAAGTATCCCTTCAAATAAACCTTCTTCTCTTCTTCTTTCTTATCTCCACTCAATCACTCTGAGGTATCAAGCTTGTAAATAATGGTCACAAAGCAATAGCGCGCCATCTATACATATAAAATGAAAGGATTTAAAAGCACGAATGTTTCTTTTATACATAATACAAACTTCTACTGCCCTTACTGCGATGAAAAAATATATATTGGGAGGGCTTGGCTCATCAGTGGTGAACCCTTCCAGCGGTTTCGCCAATTTAATCCACCAGACCGCCTCTCAGAGCTCCAATACTGTATTGGACGATTCTGCTTTTATACGCAGCACTGAAGGATGGAATCTCAGAAATGGTTTTCAAGAGAACTATGGACATAAGCTTATAGGACAGTAGAATTACATTCAAATATTTGCATCGAGCAATGCTCTTCCGCAGACAATAAAGACAAGGCTAGTTAATGGTGTCTGCCGGGGATGAGTAGAGCTCATCAATGGATGAGTCAAATAAACTTAATACGCTATAACACAATAGAAGACACTCTAAATAAATGTACAGACACATTAATAAGGAAATCCAGTTTTCCAACCCTCTCTAAATACTTCTTTCTCTCTCTCTCCCTCAATCGATTGTGTAAATAGGTTTGTGTGTTTATTTATATTTCGATTTGAAAGGGGAGGAGGAAGATAAAAGCTATTCAGGTTTCTACAAATGTAAATGGACTTCTATTATATAAATGTATGTATAAATAAATAAAAGGCAAATTTCAATTGTTGCATTTTCAACACGCCTTCCTTTAAATTGGAGCCATCTATTTACATATAACTCCCTTTCTCATTGGATTTCGATCATGGTTTGGCCATTTACTGAGATTGTTTTGGTATTTGTTTGTTTGTTTGTGTACAATTATGGGCGAATAATCTCTGTATTTTGGAAATGGGACTGGAATAATTTTGGATGGAGCGTCTCTTCGAATTCATCATCATCATCATCTATCCTAATCATTATAATTGAGTTGCATAGAAAAACGCAAATAGAGAAACAAGGAGAGGTATGTATTTAGTGTAGAAATATAAGATATATATTATGTTGCATCATCGCGCCAACTGTTACGAATATTCATAACAAGATATATATATTCTGAAAATAGAGCAATCCATATTGTTATATTTGTTCATAAAGGGCACATCTTGGATTCAATAAATATTCTTTTATTTCCGATATTTCAATGGGCTAAACGGCCATCTTTTTCAAGGATCTCATCCCCTCTCGCGGCCGCGAGAGGGGATGAGATCCTTGAAAAAGATGGCCGTTTAGCCCATTGAAATATCGGAAATAAAAGAATATTTATTGAATTCAAGATGTGCCCTTTATGAACAAGATATATATATGTTATATAAAGGTATTATTTAAAATGTTATATAAAGGTATTATTTAAAATATATTATATTAAAGTATTATTTTATTTAAAATTATATTTCATAGATAAAATACTCTGCTAAATCGACCGCCAGAGGTCACGCTTTCCCTATAAATATTCGTTGTTGTTTTATCCCCGTTGGCCGGCTCAAAACCTTTGTACATTATGTAAATAAGCTAATCTTTTGTTTTCCTTATTCTACTCGCCTTAAGCCAGGCATTACTTTTATCAAACCATGTTTTTTTTTATATATTCCATATGATCAATTAAATCTATTTTGATAACTAATTTCATTATAATCTCTTCCACGACTGCATGCCAAAATCAAGCAAATGACCAATAATTCCTCTACAAGTAATTAATTCTAAAATCAACAGAAAATCTCTTTTTTATTATTTATATTAGATATATATGAAAAAAAATAGTACAAATGTGATATTGTATTGGGATAAGGTGCATAAATTATAAAAAAAAAGGCATCTCCTTATCATGCAATTTTCAGTTATATATATATATATATATATGTCATAAAAAAACGTATATGCTAGATACGTTACCTTTCATGCAGTCGTGGATAAAAAAAATGAAGAATAACCTTTTATGTTTTCCTTAAATTATATTTATTTTCATTATTTCTCAAAGCAAACAGTTTTTCATACAAAGACAACTAACAATGTTTTTAAATAATAGCAAATCAGAATATATTCTTCTTGTTTGGCATTCCTTTACATTTTAAAAATTAACTCGGTGTTTAGTTCTTATTTTTAATTTGATTATTTAAATTATAATTTCAGTTATATTAGGAAAAACAATTTTAATAAATATTATGGTTATGTAATTATTTTGTTCTAGAATTTTAATTATATTATGAATAATAAAAATCATATTTTTATTATGTCATATATATATATTGTAGCGTAGAAATTAAGTCTTGGAATATCTTAAGATGTATATATATAATGTAATTCTACTATAGATGTGTGAAAAATTAGCAGTCGTTTGTGGCTGTCTCCACCTCAATCATCTCTCTCTTTATTTTCCAAATCTTTTATACAAAAACAAAATTTACATACATGTTAACTGCTTTAAAATTTACATATTAAAAGATTTATATTGTACAATTGAATTTAGAGATTTTGGTTTTATTTGCATACATAAAATTGAATTTAAGGAAATGAGAGGGAGAGAGAAACTATGAACAAAGCTAAATTTACTTTCTATCATTCAAAATGTATCATATATATTATATTAATGATCTTTTAGAAAAAAAAAAGAGCTAGTGAAGACTATTGACTGGTTTATTAGCGGTAACCTATGGTCAAAGTTTTACAAATTAATAGTAATAGAAAATTAAGGCATCTTAAATGTAGATTATCTAACTTAACAAAATATATGGCCAATTTACATGATAAATAAAACAAGCCTAACTCTCTCTCTATCTCCATAAAAATGAGAAAATATCTTTATTTACGGGGTTTTAACCAGAAAGAATGATTTTTGAGCCCCGAACCTCCAGCAAAAACAACAATTGATCTTTTTAATCTACAGAGCGCCATCTGGACTTCTCGACGTTACAGAGTTATGAAAATAAAATGGCAAAAAAAAATAGCTACAACATATATACGAGGTAAAGTAATAGAAGTAAAGTAAACTATTAAGAACTACAGATTTTGAATTAATTTTGAGTCAGAACAGCAAGCTAATTCTGTATCGAATAGTATAGTTATGCAAATTTTAAGATTAATCTTAAAATTTGCATAACTATACTATATATATATATATATATATATATATATATATATATATATATATATATATATATATATATTATGATTATAATTTTTTTGTGTGTTTGATTGTTGAAAAGAGGTGCAATCGTGGAAAAGTAAAGATAATTATTTACCTTTCAAGCAGATTTTTATTTTGAATCTCTTGAAGTAAAAATATACATAAAATTATTTCTATCACAGGAATATAGAATTTATATAATGAATTCTATAATCGTGAATAAAAGATAGGTAGGGTTAAAAAAAAAATTCTAATCATAATATAAGCCATATATATATATCTATATCTATCAAAAATAAAGAAGACATTTCCTGACCCCGAGCACATGTGCTTTTTAGATGACAGAGTGCCATCTAGTGGAGCAAAAATAAACGTTTATTTAGCTTGCTCCGTGATATTTGGCCAACCCAATTTATGCCTTCTTTATTTTCAATATAAACACCTGATCCACTTATCTTTTATTTTTTCTTTTGTTTTATTCATATATATATAAACCCTCCAAGTGGTTTAAAACAATCATACGCGACATAAAAAGCTCAAAAATTCCCAATAAGAGATGACACGCTAAGACATCAAACAAGACAGTTTCAATACAAACAAAGAGAAAAGGTACCGACTTACAATAAAGTGGAATTTCCCTAAACTACCGAGTTAAGATAGTGTGTTTAACTTAACCACATTCTCTCCAATTTAAACTCTGGAACCTGTAATAAAATCAAAGGAAACAATTTTGTGCAAATGTGGATGGTTGAAGGAACACGAGTCGATTCTTTTTGGTCTTTATTTGACCTTTTTTTCTCTCTCTCCTTTCTACTCTAGGCTTTATATCTTTATAACCTACCATTGTCTATCTATTTTACTGTCTATCTATCTTTTTTTGTCTTTTTCTTCACTCAGAACTATAGTCTATCTATTTGTCCTCAACTCATAGACTGACAGCATTCTTGTCCTTCCCGAGCTTTCTTTCTATAAGTAGTCTTTGATGATATGATAATAAAGTGCTATCTATACATAAAAATTGAAATTTTTAAAGAACAAGTCCACAACACATAGGTTAGAAACTGGTAGAATTCATGTCCTTTTCATAGCTTCCTTTCTATAACTAGTCTTTGATGATATGGTTGTTGTTGTCGTGTCCAAAGAAGTGTCTTAGATGTCTCCATGCATCTCCATCACAGCAGCAGCAACATCCACTATCTTGGGTGGATGATATGGTAATAAGGCGCTATTTATACAAAAAAAAAGTAATTTTTAAAGAAAATGTCAACAACACATAGGTTAGAAACTGGCAGAATTCATGTCCTTTTCATAGCTTCCTTTCTATGGCTAGTCTTTGATGCTCTTATATGTTAATAACGAGCCATCTCTATACATAAACATTGAAACTATGAAAGCCCAAATATTCCTATTCAAACAAAACATAACTTTCTACTTGTTCTTTTCTTCCACCGATGAGCCAAGTCCTCTCAATATTTTTCAATCTCAGTAATAACAGTAGAAAGTTTGTCTTATTTGAAAATAAACATTCGTGATTTGTGATATTGCTCATAAACTCCAACTTCGGCCTTCCTGGTCTTCTCTACTTATATCCCTTCAGCTATAAAACCATAGTAACTTTGATATTTTACCTTACCGGTTGATTGATTGCTTCTGTAGTTTAACGCCATGTTTTAGTCATATCATTGTTGTTCGTTTGTTATTTCGTGAAATATTTTGTTTATGCATTTATAGCTGTAAAATAAGGACTACTACTTTATTTAAAAATAATAGAAAGCATTGCTTTTTATTGTTTTATTTTACGCAAAAAAAGTCAAAATTAAGAAATTAGTTACAAAATCAGTTTTGGCAATCTCGAAAAAAAGCAACAGCTTGACTACCATTATTGTTGGCTATAGCTCTTATCAGTATAGCCCATCTCTGTCACCGTTTGCTTTTTTTTTTGGAATGGCGCTCTCCTATTGGTTGGCTACGATCACGTGGCTACGATGGCGCCGCCATTACGCGAGACACTTTGTTTTTGACTTTGCCCCCTCCACTCGCTTTTTGGTTTTTGTAACTATTGTGTTGGAACGGGTCGCTCCTTAAATAAATACATATATTAGTTAATAACTAAATGGAATCCTCTCTTTCTTTTGTCCAGTAAGAGACGCCTACGGAAGCCAACAGTACATAGACAGATAAAGCACATAGGCTATAGTTATTAACTAACATATGCATTTATTTAAGGCGCCAATTTATAATTGTAACAAATAGTATTTGAATCAAAACATTCAATCGGGTAAAACACGGGCGTTGCCCGGGTCATTCGGCTAGTATATACATAAAGAGAAACAATTGTTATCATTGTTGGAATAGAAATACGCTCATTATAGTATTTTATTATCATTTCACCTTTATAACTTAATTGTTTTGTTGACACTAATAAAATGAAGCTTAATTGTTAGCTTTTATACATCTTCCATTGTAACAATTAACCTCTTTTGTCTAATTAATTTTGCATATTGTGTTATAACACTTCGTTACCTATTTACGAGACGATTTTGGTTTGTTTGTTTCTTTTCGACCTATTAGTTTCGAATACAATTTTGTTAAAAGGTACTTCGGGTGTTTTCTTCAAGCCCTCCAATCATCAGCATTATAATGCTTTGCTTTCCCCAATATTGGCACAAGTTGTATAATACCTCATGGGGATTACTTTGAAGGGGACAAAATAGGTATTCATGAATAAATAAATAATTTTTGAAAAAACACAAAAGTCGCGATACTTTATGAACACACCTCGTATATGCCATCTGACTTCTTTAGGATTCGTTTACAGTAGAGCGATGCTCTAAGCATGAATCTATAGGTGCTTCTACTGTTCTCTAAGCATAAGTCCATAGTTTCTCTAAATAGCTCTACTAAAAATTTTCTTGGAAGTATCGGCTATAAAAGCAGAATAGATTATTACAATATTGGAACAGTCTGGTAGAGATCAAACTGAAGAAACTGATGAAAGGGTTTATCACGGATGAGCCAGGCCCTCTCAATATTTTAACACAAAGCAATAACGCGCCATATATACATATAAAATAAAAGGATTTAAAAGCACGAATGTTTCTTTTATACATAAAACGAACTTCTACTGTCCTTACTGCGATGAAAAAATATATTGGGAGGGCTTGGCTCATCAGTGGTGAACCCTCCCAGCGGTTTCGCCAATTTAATCCACCAGACCGCTTCTCAGAGCTCTAATACTGTATTGGATCATTCTGCTTTTATATGCTACACTGAAGGATGGAATCTTAGAAATGGTTTTTAAGTAAACTATGGACATAAGCTTATAGGACAGTAGAATTACATTCAAATATTTGCTTCGAGCAATGCTCTTCAGCAAACAATAAAGACAAGGCCAGTTAGGCATAAATTAACACAAAGCAATAACGCGCCATCTATATATATATATAAAATAAAAGTATGTATAAAAGAAACATTCGTGCTTTTAAATCTTTTTATTTTATATATATAGATGGCGCGTTATTGCTTTGTGTTAGAATAGATTATTACAATATTGGAACAGTCTGGTAGAGATCAAACTGAAGAAACTGATGGAAGGGTTTATCACGGATAAGCCAAGCACTCTCAATATTTTCCTATCGCAGTAAGGACAGTAGATAAGTCAATAACCCAAGATCAAATTGCGAAAATCGTTTGAAAACTATTTTCTTTGTTTATTTATTAATATGTAGAAACTCATTGTCAAAATTATTGGTAGTTTTTAAACAGTAGATAAGAAAAAGGCATCTCCTTATCGTGCAACTGAAAGCTGCTGCTAGATAGATTCAGTTGCACGATAAGGAGATGCCTTTTTCTTAATTTATGCACCTTATCTCAGTACAATATCACATTTGTACTAATTTTTCACAGTAGATAAGTGTTTTGTCAAAATATATTTAATGTTGGTTTCTATTCTCACCTAGAGATGGCCCTCTCTATACCTTATATTTTAATACAAGGGGTTGGTTACTCAGTTTTACTGGTAGGATTATACTTGTGCAAGTATCAGGAACCATTGAAGCAGTTTACAAGATTGTAAGATAATAAATAAATGAATATATAAACGCTAGAATCGTTTATGGTTATCAAAAATGAAGAGTCGGTGGAAGAATGGTCTAAAACGTTGGTTTTTCGACCGCTACGACCCGGGTTCGATTTCCGCATTGGGCACTTTTTTTTCTGATTAAAAAAAAATGCTCCAATGGTCCTTGATTCTTGCAAAAGTCTAACCCTACCAGCGAGTGCAATTAACCAAACGGGGCTCTGAAACATTTGTAAGTGCAAAGTCGAAATGGTTTTCACATGTGTAGACATGTGGTGCACTTACAGTAAAAAGCAGTTGCCTACTTCTACCCACTATGATTATCAAGGCCTGTTTCACGTGTACTAGGGATAAGCAAAAAAAGAAGAGTGAATACATTCAGGAATCAATTACAGAAGTGGTACTTAATAATTAACTATATGAAGCTTGCACGGCACGCTTGATTACCCAACTGGGAACTTATAAAAACTACTTTAGAGGTTTTCGAACCCCGTCAAAACCAGAAATATATTAGAAGTTACCTTTGTACCACAGGTAACTTAGAAAAAACACGCTGTTTGGACATCGTACATTGATCAACATCAATATAAACATAACGTTTATCACATTTTAGAGAAATCGATTTTGTACTTTCAAATAATTCAAACTAAAAACAGTCTTGAAAATAATGGGGACCTGGCCGGTATTCATATTTCTGAAAAATAGACACTTTCGGCCAGTTAAAGTTTTATTTTCTCATATCTCATACTTTTCTTTACTTATCCTTTTAGTCTAAATTAGACAAGATCTTGGAGATCATGCTCATAAAGAAGGTCAAGAACTCTTCTTGGTTCTCTGTACAGGGATCCTTTGTCCTTTCCAATACAATTTAGTATATGTTGGGGAGTGGCCTCTTCGGTTTTGCACCTAGTGCACATGGGGAAGCTTTTGGCTCCCTCTTTATAGACTAGAGGGCGCAGGTGACCAGATTTCCCTCTGGCCAGCTGTGTCGATTCCCTTCTGTATCTCATACTTTAACTGGTCGAAGTATCATTTTTCACAGAAATAAAAACAGTCTCTTTGGGATTTGAACCTTACAGTAATGTAAGACAACGTTGATCGTGACACATTGGGAAAACTCAATAATAATTAACTATGTAAATTAGTAAAAGTGAAATTTGAGAAAACTAGATTTCTATTCATGATAAAATTGTTGAAAAAGTTTTAAAATTACAAACTATTTTTTTCACAATGAGTTTATTACAAAACGCTAGCTTTCAAGTGATAATCGCTCTTCAACGGGCTTAATAAAACATCGACTATATCCTACAAGAAATATTTACAAAAAACATACGCGCGCAGCGTGGATATTTACGACTGAAATTTTTGAATTGGTTTGTAATTTAACAATTTTATGGACCAATTTCAAACAAATTTAAAATTTCAGTTATAAATATACACACTGCGCGCGTTTGTACCCATCCGATTGAAGGATCGAGAATTCCTGCACTCCATATATAACAAGGTGGTCAGGATGGATATCGCGGTCTATTACGAAGAAGAAACAAAGCACCTCCTCGGGCTACTCACGCCTGAAGACAAGATTCTTCTCGACAAATTCTTCGACATTATCATCAAACATGTTCCGAATATGAACTCCCCAAATGGCAGGGATCTGTCTAGATTCAAGGCGGCTTTAAGCTTCTGATCCGGATGTGCGCTCGGAGAGGGCTACGTCAATTGTAAATATCTCTCTTCATTCCTACCATTATTATTACCTTATAACTCCCTTTGAGTGTAAAGATTGACGAGATGTCAATAAAGTTGTTTAATTGTCAAAAAAAATGTCACTTGATAGCTAGCGTTTTGTAATAAAAGGAAACTCATTGTGAGAAAATATTTTGTAATTTTAAAACTAGATGTGTTAAGGTGTTATTCTTTTATTTAATCCATTGTAGAAATGTAAACTAGCACCCCCACAGACACAGAGAGAGATAACAGAGTTTGAAGAATCTCTATCTCCAACCAGTTAGCTACCCCACATATGACAACTGTTCTAACGAACAATTAATAATGGATGCGGGGAGTGAAGAATTTGTTGTGTGAGTTCTAACAATTTGAATAATTAAATCCAACACCGCCGGCGATGGACTAACTTTCCCATGTTCTAATGAGGACATTTATCTTGTCTCTTGTTCTCATTATCTTGTTCCATTTTGTCCTTTTCTACAACCAGCTGTGGCTCCCTGTTAGTAACGAAGCCGTCGTACATGCGACAGGGAAAATTTTGAGTATATCTAAACCGAAAATATTTATAAATTATTTTATCTCTTCAATTCAAAAACTCTGAATAGAGTAACTTGGTTGTTTATTAACGACACTTGCATTAAGGTTTTATTTATTTTATTTGTTTTAATTTAACTTTAAAACACGATGGAAATTATGATTATAAATAGTTGGCGAGTTTTTGCAACACTTGGGCCAGTGAGCTAGTTCGCCGCACAAACGGTAACTGAGGATAAATGAATAACGCATGCGTTACCTAGAGGGAGCTAAGAAACAGGTATATATATATATGTATGAAAAAATGATAGAAAAAATAAAAGATAAAAAGATCAGGTGTTGAAATCAAAAATAAAAACGGGATATCCTGACCAGGAGCACATGTGCTTTACAGAAGGCAGAGCGCCATCTGGTGGAACAGGCTAAATCAATGTTTAGTTGATTTCTGTTCCCCAGATGGCGCTCTGCCTTCTGTAAAGAACATGTGCTCCTGGTCAGGATATGCCATTTTTATATATGTATATATGTTGTAATATGTAGAGCATACATTGTCGCAATGGGCCCCTAATCCAACTTGCAGTCATAGGCCATAGTGGGAGCGTGCTAGCCTGAAGATAAATGAAGACCACATACATAGGAACATGGTTATCTCAATTTAGAGGAGGGAAGCACCCTGGAAGGCGAGGTGGACTATTGGGAAGTCCTGATACACTAATCAATCGGTCAGCATGACGACCTAATGTTACGGTCTTTTCTTCTTCCAGTACTGTAGACTCCGAAAGAATCCAGTTTGTATGCTAATAATGACGTCAGAGAAGGCGGATATGTAGAATTGGTTCAATCCTGGAATAAACCAAACAATATATTCTCAGCTATTTTATTAATTTTGGGACCATTTATTCATATGATGGAGAAAGGTATCTAGTTTATTTTCCAAGCTTTGTGTCTTAAAACCATAATTGTTAATAAAACATATTTTCAAGTTCTTTTTTAAGACAACCATAATCTTCCTATTCACTATCGAAGAAACAAAAGTCAGGAAGAAGAGATTCTTTATAAGAGGACGATGGTACCTTTCCCGAAAGCTTGTATGATCCTCATCTTATATTGTGACGGTGTTTTGACCCACCGCCAATTTTGAACAGCCCTTTCAACCGCCACCACCTCGGCCGGACGTGTACGCTAAGTCGGCGCATGCGCGGCGGCGGTGACGTGGTAAGCACGGGGGAGGAAACCATTGTTTTGACGCCTCCACGAGCCAACGGCCATTTTCATCCTCCCATTTTCATCAAACTTTTTAAAACTCTTCTTTACTAGATTTTAATTTGTAACGATATAATAATCACTAATAATTAACATTAATATTTATTTTTATATTATATCTGTAATAATTAAAATACCTTGGAATGAATAATTGAATCATTTCTTCAAAATCAGATTAACCACTACACTATAAAGAAGTTGTCATTGTCAATGACCTGTTATTTGACCTTACTGGATGCTTGGCCCTTCCTTTTCCGCGTGTGTCCAGTTTATTAGACACCATTTCAAGTTAAACAGGCTTGGTTTGAGTTAAATAGAGATCCACCAGACTTGGATTTTGCATATAAAACATTCCTATGTGGTGGTGGTCTTCTCCAAGGATCAGATCGGTCCATGCACCCTGATCACAATACCGGCCAACTGAGGTGCCGTATGGATGTCCTATTCTGGATTAATGTCTGCCATATAGAGGGCTGCAAGGATGGCCGGGTATATATGGTCTGGAGTGAGTTGGGTGTTGTAACAACAGTTCCTGTAGAATCTAGTCATGTCTGGGTTTATCTTCATTCCTTTAAAATGTCCTGTTCTGGATTGATGTCTGCCATATAGAGGGCTGCAAAGATGGCCGAGTATATATGGTCCGGAGTGAGTTGGGTGTTGTGACAGTTATTGCAGTTCCTGTAGGATCTAGTCATGTCTGGGTTTATCTTCATTCCCCTAAAATGTCCTGTTCTGGATTGATGTCTGCCATATAGAGGGGATGGCCGGGTAAATATGGTCCGGAGTGAGTTGGGTGTTGTAACAGCAGTTCCTGTAGGATCTAGTCATGTCTGGGTTTATCTTCATTACTTTAAAATGTCCTGTTCTGGATTGATGTCTGCCATATAGAGGGGATGGCCGGGTAAATATGGTCCGGAGTGAGTTGGGTGTTGTAACAGCAGTTCCTGTAGGATCTAGTCATGTCTGGGTTTATCTTCATTACTTTAAAATGTCCTGTTCTGGATTGATGTCTGCCATATAGAGGGGATGGCCGGGTATATATGGTCCGGAGTGAGTTGGATGCTGTAACAGCAGTTCCTGTAGGATCTAGTCATGTCTGGGTATATCTTTATTCCTTTAAAATGTCCTGTTCTGGATTGATGTCTGCCATATAGAGGGCTGCAAGGATGGCCGGGTATATATGGTCCGGAGTGAGTTGGGTGTTGTAACAGCAGTTCCTGTAGGATCTAGTCATGTCTGGGTTTATCTTCATTACTTTAAAATTTCCTGTTCTGGATTGATGTCTGCCATATAGAGGGCTGCAAGGATGGCCTGGTATATATGGTCCGGAGTGAGTTGGGTGTTGTAACAGCAGTTCCTGTAGGATCTAGTCATGTCTGGGTTTATCTTCATTCCTTTAAAATGTCCTGTTCTGGATTGATGTCTTCCATATAGAGGGCTGCAAGGATGGCCGGGTATATATGGTCCGGAGTGAGTTGGGTGTTGTAACAACAGTTCCTGTAGGATCTAGTCATGTCTGGGTTTATATTCATTCCTTTAAAATGTCCTGTTCTGGATTGATGTCTGCCATATAGAGGGCTGCAAGGATGGCCAGGTATATATGGTCCGGAGAGAATTCGGTGTTGTAACAGCAGTTCCTGTAGGATCTAGTCATGTCTGGGTATATCTTCATTCCTATGTAAAACATTTATAATACGACATAGACTGCAAGGAGAAAAAACACCTAACAAAGTAACTGAACTGTTTGGAAATATCTTTTCTTCACAAGATGCATCCATTTACTCAATAGTCTACTTCTTCACTGTGTACTATGAACGAAAAACGATGTATATAGTCTTTTGTACATAGATATTCTTTCCTTTTCTTCTTTTTCTCTTTTCTGAGCGAGGATTCAATTTATTTCCCTGCTTCTCATTTATTTTTAGATTCATTTCTAACAGGAGAATCGTCTGTATAAGACGGAATGTCTTAATAAAGGCTTGTGTGTGTGTGATATAATAATACATATATATATATATATATATGTGATGATGAGTTGCTGTCGACTTATCTGTGATGAGATCCTGTCGACTCATGTAATGAGTTGAGAATTCCAGTAGCTTTTGTAGAGATCCTGTCGACTACTGAAATAAAAGTTGAAGTCCTGGTAGCTCTTGTTGTACTGTGTTGACCAAGAGGAACAGTCAGGATGTAGAGTTTTCCAGTACCTCTCTGCACCTTGGAAGACCTTTAAAAGTTCTCACAAAATACAGGCAGTCGTGGTCGAGGCAGAGTGGAAAAGCTTGGGGATATCCACACAAAAAACGAAGACACAGTTGCACTAAGAAAGTTCCGTAACAGATGAAAGCTGAGCTAGAAGCGCAAGATGGAGATAGACGAATTCTTCCTAACTACATGTTGGATGAGATCGACATAACATACGACCGACGTGAGCTGACGCTAAGGGTGAACTCAACTAAACTGAACTGTACTGAGCTGTCAAGCCACTGTAAGGTGATGATTTATAGGTTAAAGACGGGGTGACCTTATGTGACAGGGGCGTTTGAGAAAGGGCGCCTTTACCTGTCCAGGTGTGAGAGGGGTCTCTGCATTCCACCACATGTGACAGTGTGGGTGGCCTGTCGTGGGAACTGTGAATCTACCTGATTTATGACTCCCATCTTTAGACTCTGTTGTTTTGGCAATTCTATGCTCGATCTCTGCTTTAGCTCAACTATTAAATCTATTACAGATTTTATTTATTTATCCACTTTGTACAAATTACATTACATAGGTGATGCAATGACACAGATTAATCATGCGCATAATTATTTATAGATGTGTTTCTATATACAACATGGCAATCTTGTTATAAGTTATCTACACCATATGAGGTTGTTGTTTTAAATTACCATAGATGGGCCCCGGGAGTGAAAGGGTTTATCCGGGTTTAGGCGGGTAAAGCCTCTCTAACACAGGTAAGTAATTAAAATTTCTTTTAATTAATTTAAACTGTGAGGGTTAAAAAGGCTATAACAAGATGATATTTGTTGGATATATAAAAGTGAAATAAAAATGACATTTTGTTTGATTAACAAAAAAGATTATTAAAATAAAATGATGACATAAAAATTCACATTCTAAGAGAATATTGGTGGGCGTTGGACAGGGTTAGTAGTTAAAGAATAAGCAATTGTGAGATTTACACATGCAATCAAATACTTAGGTCCAGGTGCAAAGCGAGGATATGGACTTGAGCGTCTTCCTAGGCAATGTTTCACCTGTGATCCTGTATAGGGTAACAGTGCTTTGTCACAATTGTAGTGTTATTGGGTTGAAAAGTTGTTGAAGAATATGTAATTGTTAGAAGTGCTCATGTAAACCAAATACTCAGATCCAGGTGCAAAGCGAGGATATAGACTTGAGCTGTCTTCCTTGGCAATGTTTCACTTGCGATCCTATATAAGGGTTACAGTGTTTTGTCACAATTTTAGGATTATTGGGTTAAAAGTTGTTGAAGAAAAGTTGCTTATTAATATGATTGAGAAAGGAGTGAAATAGAGCCATGCGATAAGTAGAATTGTAGCGACAGTAGGTGATCTGACTTGACTCGAAATCAAAGGTTGAATGTGGTCCGCTAGAGCTGAAAAAAAAGTTGAAAGTTGAAAAACGTGAACGCTTTGTGAATGCGTTGGTGATTTGCTCTGCGGATGAAATGAAATAAACTCTTGAAGCATGTTCAGACCAGAAGTTTGGAATGGTAAGTCTGGGGAACGGTGTTCTCAAAGAGAAAATTACGAAATTAAAAATAAATTGTCAAGCAGTGCTGTCGTTTTTCTACGTTGTTGTGACGCAATGACTGAAAAGATAGTGATGAAAAATATAGGGAATTGGTTAAAGAATATGATTGTTGAAAACGATTGTTGTAGATGCCCGATAGTGGATGATAAACTTTGTCAGATAATAAAGGTATTTAAACAAATAAAATATAGTGAATAGAAATATAGAAATATGATTGCGGGTACAAAAAGTGTAAGTGGACAAAATTAAACCTGTAATATATAAAATATATAATAAATAATAAAATAAAAATAATTTTTGAAACAATTAGATGTTTTACAATACTAAAATAATATCATGAAAAATAAAAGTAAATTTGATTAAAGGGTTTTTTTTTTTTTAAAGTTGGATTAAAAAAATTTGTTTATATAATTGAAAGGTAAGAATAAGAATAATTATTCAAGATTTTATACAAAATTTATAATATAATTGAAGGTTATTAATGATTGGATAAATTTTAAGTAGTGTAAAATATTGAACAAAAATTGTCTCTTTTGACGAAAAGTTACAGTTGTGGTGTGTGACTAGATTATATCCCTTTGGTAACATCGGTGTTTCTATGACTCTGAAACTGGGAATATGTGAAATGATCCCTTCGTTTGTCCTCAATGCTGGTATGTAGAGAATGATTTCTCTTTCGCGTTAAAAAGTCTATATTAGACTTAACTAAGTTGTTTTAATTGGTGATATCAATTAACATGTAAAATGTTTAATGTAAGTTGTGTTTAAGGTGTTGGTGAGATGTGTGAGATTCTCGAGGAAATATAAATGAGTAGTGTGACACATGTGTTCAAAATGGCGTCATGAAGCTAGCGGTCAAGAAGATCTGCCTTGAGGGGGAAGAGAGGGCATGTCCAAAGATATTCTCAAAAGATAGTAGTGACCAAGGGAGTGGCGTCAAAAAGGGCGTCCACTTCCTTTTTTTCACGGAAATTCTATTTTTGGGGTGGTCACACGTGCGGGGTGTTTATTTTCTGTCTTGCTTGAAACTGACTTTCTCTCTCTTCTTTTGTTGAAGTTTGGCAATTTTCTGCTATAATTGAAAGATATGATTTTCTCGGTGTTTGTAGTTGTTGTGTTTCGAAGTTAGTTTAGAAAAAATGTTATTCAGTGTTGTCAGGTTTAGATGTGTGGTGAAAGTTCGACTTTCAACGTGGACACGTTTTGAAGTGAGCTGTGGTGTCACAGGCGTGAAGGGCGTCTTTGGCCTGAAAAGTGAAAAAGTTTTGTGGTGTGGCACTGTGACACGAAGTGAGAAATGTGAATAAAAAGGTGTCACGTGAAGTCTTAGTTTGGTACAAATCTAACCTGTTTCACCATGAATAACAAATTTAATAAAGTCATGGGTGGTTGTTGTATGAAACACATCGAGAGAATATTTGACTGTTAGTGGATGTGGTACGCTTAATGTGAAATTATTTTATTGTGGCGACGATATAGAGCTAAGTGGAGCTCGAAATTGGATTTGTGTGTTGAGTCGCGCACTAATAATTGTTGCCAATTTGAGATAGTGATGCGAGGGTGTTGTAAGGTTTTTTGAAAGAAATGTGTTGATGACCAATCATGCATGTAAAAAGGAAAAGACGAGGGAGTGTATTTATCCTCGAATATTAACGATTGTAATCGTTTTGGAAGGCTGTGACTTAAATTAGCTACTGGCGGTGAAGTGGAGTGAATCTTTATTCCTAACTTGTTTTGGGAAAGATAGTCGTTTTCCCTAGTGGTGTTTTTGAAGATATTGTATCTTCCGATTTTTGCAATTAAAAAAAAAATGCGTTTCACCTATGTTAATTTATATTTAAAAATTGATATTTTTGATCGTTGATTATGGTAGCGTGAAAATGTTCCTTGTAAAAAGGCAATGCCGTGATAGTGACAAATAATTTGAATTGGGCGCTTACTTAAAATGGTGTACATTACCAAATTTTAAGAATTGATAAAGATATTGGTCTTTTGATATAAAGATAACTAATAAGTAAAACAAAAATAAGTTGAGAATTATGATGAATGAGATTTTTTAAAAAATAATAATAATGAATTTTTTTTTTATATAAGTAAAATTGAGAGTAATAACTTGAAATTTATAATCTGATTAAAAATTAAAGTAAATTTGATACATGAGATTGTGAAGGTTTTAAAAATTGACTAAAAAATGATATAAAAAAGCTAAATTTTGAATTAAGAATGTAAAAATAATTGAAAATTGAATTAAAAATGGTATAGAAAAGGTAAAAATTGGATTTAAAATGCTTAAAGTGAAAATATAAATACAAAATTTATGTTGAATCAAGTTGTGAACTTGAGGATAAAGTTAAGGTAGGTTTTTAAAAACTTACAATTGTGTGATGAGAGTTCAGTCAGGAGACTTGGTCTTTGGTGGTCGTCCTGCTGTCGTGGAAGTCGCTCCATGTTGGACTTGTAGAAGCTTGTAGATTTTGTGAAGTTGATTTGCAGGTTGTTGCCTTGAGCATTGTCTCGACGATGTTAGGTCGAAGGTGAAGAACTTCTCACAGGGTTTGGGCCACATCGCTGCTCGGTTTCCATGTCTTGTGGGAATTTCGGGGCTGTCGTTGGCGCGGTCAGCTTGCTCCCGACGTTGGCGATCGGTTAGCGGGTATGCGGAAGTCCGTTGGGGCGGCGTTTCTTCCGTAAATATCTTGGGGAGAGATTGCTTGGACGTTTCGTTGGAATGGTCGGGCTTGTTCCTCCATCTTCGCTCTTTCTCGCTTCCTATCTGAACAGTCTTCTTAACTCTTCGTTGTGTCATCCTTCGTTTTGGTCATCCTGTCGACTTAAATGTGATGATGAGTTGCTGTCGACTTATCTGTGATGAGATCCTGTCGACTCATGTAATGAGTTGAGAATTCCAGTAGCTTTTGTAGAGATCCTGTCGACTACTGAAATAAAAGTTGAAGTCCTGGTAGCTCTTGTTGTACTGTGTTGACCAAGAGGAACAGTCAGGATGTAGAGTTTTCCAGTACCTCTCTGCACCTTGGAAGACCTTTAAAAGTTCTCACAAAATACAGGCAGTCGTGGTCGAGGCAGAGTGGAAAAGCTTGGGGATATCCACACAAAAAACGAAGACACAGTTGCACTAAGAAAGTTCCGTAACAGATGAAAGCTGAGCCAGGAGCGCAAGATGGAGATAGACGAATTCTTCCTAACTACATGTTGGATGAGATCGACATAACATACGACCGACGTGAGCTGACGCTAAGGGTGAACTCAACTAAACTGAACTGTACTGAGCTGTCAAGCCACTGTAAGGTGATGATTTATAGGTTAAAGACGGGGTGACCTTATGTGACAGGGGCGTTTGAGAAAGGGCGCCTTTACCTGTCCAGGTGTGAGAGGGGTCTCTGCATTCCACCACATGTGACAGTGTGGGTGGCCTGTCGTGGGAACTGTGAATCTACCTGATTTATGACTCCCATCTTTAGACTCTGTTGTTTTGGCAATTCTATGCTCGATCTCTGCTTTAGCTCAACTATTAAATCTATTACAGATTTTATTTATTTATCCACTTTGTACAAATTACATTACATAGGTGATGCAATGACACAGATTAATCATGCGCATAATTATTTATAGATGTGTTTCTATATACAACATGACAATCTTGTTATAAGTTATCTACACCATATGAGGTTGTTGTTTTAAATTACCATATATATATATATATAATATTAACCCTATCTATCTATCTATCCCGTATTTATGATCTGAAGTAGCGCCGTGTTTTATAAGGTTAAATTAAGGCAAATATTTGATCTCCAACTTGAATGAGAGTGTCGTTAATATATGATATCCTGGTTATTATCTCACTAATTGGCTCCTTTATAGCGTATATATACCTACCTATACATATATAGACATTATGATGTATAATGATGCATTAGCGCGCCATCTGTTATGAAAATTCGAAACTATTATAGACTCTTATGATTCTTTTCTTCTTCTTCTTTCTGATCTCCAAACTGGGTGAAGTAGAATGCGTCTGCCTTTGTCATTAAGACTGGGAGCACTACTCAGTGGCAGGCCGACTTAGCTCCAAAATAAATGGCCGCCTCTGACATGAGGAACAGACGCCACATGGAACATGGAAATACTATGGATATATAACACTCCATATGTGGAGTACAAACGCTGCTCATCCTGTATCCCTGGATCAGGAGCCCTAACACGGTACTATAAGCCGGGCCAGCTGAGCCCAGGTTTTTTTTTAGTGAGCTTGTTACTGCTCCCTCTCCTCCTTTTTCATCCGGGCTTGGGACCGGCAAGGGCGTAGTTATGATTCTTTTAAAAATAAAACAATTTCTACTGCCCTTACTGCAATGGAAATTTAATTCCAAGAGTCTAGCATCAGTATCGCTATAAAAGGAAGATCGAAAAATGCAATATAACAGCGGTATGGTAGATTAAACTGGCGAAACCGCTGGGAGGGTTCACCACTGATAAATTATACACCCTTCTAAAATTTTTCTATCGCATTAAAGACAAGGTAAAGAATATCTATCATTTATAAAAGAATAATAATATCACGTTAAATAGTTCAACTTAAAAAAAATGGTTATATTAAATTTTTATAAAAATAATTAAATGAAATCATATTTTCTCTATAAAAAAAAATGCGGGAGGATGATAATCACCCCAGTTCGTTGGTGTTAACGAAGAAATTTTAAAGGGAGAGGTACCACTCTTTGTACATATTTTTCTATATATATTTAAATGAATCAAAAGAATACGGTAGGAATAATTAGACTGATGGACTGGATGGGAAGAAATGAAAAGAAGAACTCAAGATAGAGAAGTATGACGTCACTGGAGACCAGGACAAGAACAGAGAAACAAGAAGAAATGGACTGATGGACTGGATGAGAAGTTATGGCAGAAATAAACATAAGAACTCAAGATAGAGAAATGTGACGTCACTGGAGATTTGGACAAGAACAGAGAAACTGAAGAAGAATAAGACTGATGGAGTGGATGGAAAGTTATGAAGAAATAAAGAACCCAAGATAGAGAAGTATGGTGTCACTGGAGACCTGAACATGATCAAAAACAGAGAAACCAAAGAAGAAGAAGAATAGAACTGATGGACTCGATGGAAATCTATGGCAGGAATGAAGAGAAGAACTCAATATAGAGAAGTATGACTTCACTGGAGACCTGGACAAGAACAGAGACACAAGAGGAATTGGACTGATGGAGTGGATGGGAAGCTATGGCAGAAATAAAGAGAAGAACTCAAGATAGAGAAGTATGACTTCACTGGAGACCTGGACAAAAACAGAGACACAAGAGGAATTGGACTGATGGAGTGGATGGGAAGCTATGGCAGAAATAAAGAGAAGAACTCAAGATAGAGGAGTATGGCGTCACTGGAGATCAGGACCTGATCAAGAACAGAGAAACTGAAGAAGTGGACTGGTTGACTGGATTGGAAGTAATGAAGAATTAAAGAGAAGAACTCAAGATAGAGAAGTATGACTTCACTGGAGACCTGGACAAGAACAGAGACACAAGAAGAATTGGACTGATGGAGTGGATGGGAAGTTATGGCGAAATAAAGAGAAGAACTCAAGATAGATATGTAAGACTTCACTGTTAACCAGGACTTAGTCAAGAACATAGAAACCGGTTCTTAATATATCTAAAATGGCAAAATTGTCATAAATATATATCACATCATTGAATATAAGATATTTATACACTATATATATTTATAGGAATTCTATATATTGGAGAATATATTCAGAATACTCTCCATATATGTGGTTTATGGAATATATATCATGGAGCAGATATTTACGGGACTGGAATATCAAATAACCAGGATGGTAGACCTCAGTAAAATCTCTCTATGGCGCGGGAAATAAACATAAAATTATATTTATGGGGAATAATTCAGTCTATCTTGGCCATTGCCTCAGGTACCGGCAAGAAATTGCCACAACATAATTATAAAACCCATGTTTTTTTATAAAGGAATAAATCTATATAAATCTATCTCCATACATGTTTATCGTTATATAGAATATAATCCTATTTATATATTTCCCCGAAAATATTTCACGGTATTTTGAACAAAATGGAATATAGAACTCAAATATATTTCAATTTGTATATTTCAACCATATTTCAATCCTCCCAAATTTCTCGAGAAATTACCCCTGAAGGTTTTTATATTGCAATATAAATTCCCTAGTTTAGAAGCTTTTTATGTTGAAGGATTTATAAAAATAAAAAAAAATAAATATGAATTTTCATTTATTTATTTCAATTTAAAGCGCTATGTCCTCCTAAGGACACCTACGCTGTCATATATGTATGCCTTTACATTTGTCTATACATACATATATATAATCATTTTAGGTCGTAAAGAATTAAAGAGAAGAACTCAAGATAGAGAAGTATGACTTCACTGGAGACCTGGACAAGAACAGAGACACAAGAGGAATTGGACTGATGGAGTGGATGGGAAGCTATGGCAGAAATAAAGAGAAGAACTCAAGATAGAGAAGTAAGACTTCACTGTTAACCAGGACTTAGTCAAGAGAACAGAGAAATCGGATCTTAATATATCTAAAATGACAAAATTGTCATAAATATATATCACATCATTGAATATAAGATATTTATATACTATATATACTACATGATATTAACAAGGAGAAAGAGAGAGAAAAAAACGAAAACAGATAACTGTGTACAAAAGAAATTAATGTCTGGCAATATATCTACAATTAAAATAATAAATTTGCACATGGCGTCTGTTCCTTATGTCAGAGGCGACCATTTCCTATTGGAGCTAAGTCGGCCTGCCACTGAGTAGTGCTCCCAGTTTTGATGACAAAGGCAGACGCATTCTACTTCACTCAGTCATGATGGTTATCAAACAGACACCATTAAGGGTCGCAACTTGATACCTAATATGATTGAGTGGAGATAAGAAAGAAGAAGAAGATATAATAAATTAAGTTTCTTAAAATATATTTGTTGTTATATAATTTGAAATATATCTACAAAACGTATTACATTTAATATACATTACTGGAAATATAAAAACTTGGTTATTTTACAATTATATTATTGTCGTTTCAGTAGTCTTGAATTAAATATGAAATGACATTTGTTTATAATTATGAAAAAAGGAATCTCCTTATCGTGCAACTGAAAGTTGCTGATGGCTTGCGCCATCTATCGGAATAAATATCAACTATTCTCGTTGATTTTTAATTATTCCAGAATTGGTCAAATACCTATTCTTGATTAATCAAGAAAAGCTAATCACGGACGCGTTTCGGGCTGTTGGCCTTCATCAGCGTGGTGCAAGCTGTACCTCAACGACCAATAAACTGGTCATTCAGGCATCCTGAAAAATCAGGAAACGGGTAGTTAAGGCCAGAATTGTGTGAAACCGCGACATATATAGGCGTATATAAGTTGAATGAACCAATGCGATAGTTTAGAAAAGATTGATCAGAGAATGAATATGTTTTTTAAATTAATTTTATTGGAAGAACTTCATTGAATAATTCCGTTCTTTATTTTAATTAATATTCACTTGGTAGTCGGTGGACGATTGGTCTAGACTGTTGGTTTTTGACCGCTACGACCCGGGATCCCCGAATCCTAAACATATGACACTTTTTTTTTAATACAATAAAATGCAGCTAATGATTGTAGAACGACATTTGAAATTATCCCGCATGTGTTTCTTTTGAACGAAAAATCAAAATTTACCTTGAGGAGAAATAACGATTATTTCTAACCTTAGGGATGAAGTATGAAAGGATGAATTGTGAAGAGTAATGATGAAGGGTAAAATAAAAGTGTCCAGGGATGGGAATTTTCCGTTTATTATTACTCTTTACAATTCATCCTTTCATACTTCATCCCTAAGGTTAGAAATTATCGTTATTTCTCCTCAAGGTAAATTTCGATTTTTCGTTTAAAAGAAACACATTAGGGATAATTTTCAAATGTCATTCTACTTTTTTTCTAATTATAAAAATCCTCCAGTGACCCCCGATTCTTACAGAAGTTCAAATTCACACCAGCTAGTCAAGTTACCAAACGGGGTTCTGGTACATTTGTAATAGCAAAAGTCGAACTGCTTTTCTCATACTGCACATTTATCTTAGCCAAAAAGCCGAGAAGCGATGTTCAGATATGTAGTTCACTTAGAGTAAAAAGCAGTGGTCCACTTCTACCCACCATGATTATCATGGCCTGTACCACGTGTACTAGGGATAATAATAATAAAAAAAACTTCAGGGAAGTCTATGAAAGGGTGGTTTAAACCGTTGTTTTTTGACCGCTACGACCTGGGATCGAATCCCGCATTGGGCACTTTTTTATAATTGAAAAAATGCTCCAATGGACCCTAATTCTTGCAGAAGTTCAATTCCACGAGCGAGTGCAAGGAAACAAAACGGACTCTGGCATATTTGTTAGTGCAAAAGTCGAACTGCTTTTCATGTGTGTAGACATGTGGTGTACTTACAGTAAAAGCAGTCGCCAACTTCTACTCACCATGATTATCATGGCCTGTCCCGCGTACATTAGGAATAATTATTTAAAAAAGGATTGATCTACCTTAACCTATATTTACTATCGATTCTAATACAGCGGTACCTCAGTTGGCGAGTATAATCATAGACATGTTTGTAAGCTAAAACGATCGTAGTGCTTATAGTAAGGTGAAAACAACAGGCTTCCAGGGATATGCTTCTTTTAAGTGTTAATTCAAATCTCTAACTTTCGAACACGAGAGCCCTTCTACAGGAAAAAAAACATACTGCAATGTATCTTTCAGAGTTATTGTCTGAATCCCGATATACATGCTAAATGGTACAACTTCCTTAAGTTTTGTCCATGAGTGTATCTTTCAGAGTTATTGTCTTAATCCGATATACATGCTGAAGAGTACAACTTCCTTAAGTTTTGTCCATGAGTGCATGTTTCAGAGTTATTGTCTGAATCCCGATATACATGCTAAAAGGTACAACTTCCTTAAGTTTTGTCCATGAGTGTATCTTTCAGAGTTATTGTCTGAATCCCGATAAACATGCTAGAAGGTACAACTTCCTTAAGTGTTGTCCATGAGTGTATCTCTCAGAGTTATTGTCTTAATCCCGATATACATGCTAAAGGGTACAACTTCCTTAAGTTTTGTCTATGAGTGTATCTTTCAGAGTTATTGTCTGAATCCCGATATACATGCTAAAAGGTACAACTTCCTTAAGTTTTGTCTATGAGTGTATCTTTCAGAGTTATTGTCTGAATCCCGATATACATGCTAAAAGGTACAACTTCCTTAAGTTTTGTCTATGAGTGTATCTTTCAGAGTTATTGTCTGAATCCCGATATACATGCTAAAAGGTACAACTTCCTTAAGTTTTGTCTATGAGTGTATCTTTCAGAGTTATTGTCTGAATCCCGATATACATGCTAAAAGTTACAACTTCCTTAAGTTTTGTCCATGAGTGTATCTTTCAGAGTTATTGTCTGAATCCCGATATACATGCTAAAAGGTACAACTTCCTTAAGTTTTGTCTATGAGTGTATCTTTCAGAGTTATTGTCTGAATCCCGATATACATGCTAAAAGTTACAACTTCCTTAAGTTTTGTCCATGAGTGTATCTTTCAGAGTTATTGTCTGAATCCCGATATACATGCTAAAAGTTACAACTTCCTTAAGTTTTGTCCATGAGTGTATCTTTCAGAGTTATTGTCTGAATCCCGATATACATGCTAAAAGTTACAACTTCCTTAAGTTTTGTCCATGAGTGTATTATAAAGGTAGAGATAAAATATACCTTGAGCTAAACAAGCCCTATATATATTTGATATATTCAAACGTTAAAAAAATCCCAAACAAAGGATAGTCTACCCCCAAATACAACAAACACCAGAATAACCTTTTCTAAAATTCCATTTATATAGTTTAAATTTTAAAAAAGTCGTTTTAAAAATAAAATATTAAATAAAACCATCTCCCCAACAACTTTTTAAATCTTTTTATTTATTATTATTATTATAATGAACCCACAAAATTTACATATGAAAACGTAAAAATCTTTTTTTTTTCTTCTTTTTAAAGAAAATAAAATGCATTTTCTTAATCGAAAATAGAAGTCATATTAAAATGAAATGAAGAAAGCTTTTTTATTATTAAAAAAAAATAAGAGAGCAATTCCCTAATGAAATGGAGATATATATATATGTAGTAGAAAGTTGCATACCTAAATAAGTTATTATACCTCAATACAATAAATAATAGTAACACTCGATTACTTTATAGACTTCCTACAATAGTGTTAATAAAGGGGTACTCCGAAATTGCCTACCAAATTTGCATAATGGTGGTGGCAATTTGGGAGCTTTTCTGCAAGCAATTACCCCTAGGGGGCGTCTCACAACCGACTATTCATTATGCAGGTGTCGTATGCCAACATCTTGATCGATTGCAGCCTCCTGATTGGTTGGAGAGGAAAACCGAAAGTAAAAATTTCTCTTTTAAAAATATCGCTTGATTGATTTTGATTGGTTGATAAAGGTGAAAGTAGCAGGGGTTATTAAGCTATTTTAAAAGTTGACTTATAAATAATGTTTGCTGTATTTTTATATAGAAGGTGTTGATGGAACAAGTTTAGAAATGTATTATAGGCTTTTGTATATGTAGGAGAGTATTTTGTTTGAGTATTATTTACATACAAGAATAATAGAGCCCGTCGTACATGCGACGCAAAAATTCAAAGAATAAATAAATTTTAAAAATTGTGAAAAAATAAGATAAAAGGCCATGTGTTGATAATAAAAACAAAACAAAACAAAAAGGCATATCCTGACCACTCACAAAAGCATTTTAAATGGAGGAGCGCCATCTAGTGGAACAAAAATCAACTAAACGTTGATTTATGTTTGTTCCATGATATTTATCCACCAATTTTCTTAAAATCTTGATTTTTTTAGTCACTAGATGGCGCTCTGCCATATAAAATGCGCATGTTAGCGGTCAGAATATGCCTTTTTTATTTTCAATATTTGTGAATGTTTTGATGTAATAAAATATAACTATTTTTACTGTTAAAGTTAACCATTACAGAATAATATTTAACGCCATATACCTTTAATGTAAGTTTTTTTAAAAAATATTTATATAAATGTGATTCATAATAACAACCTTGAGACAATGGAACCTTGATAGCTCCTTAATTTCTTGAGGACTGTATTTTGTTCCTTAATAAGGCTCCACTCTGCTGCTGCCTACCTCGTGTATTCCTATCAAGCCAACACATCAACATTATGAGACACACACACTTTATTTAAACAACAAAACTATTTATACATCTTGGCCCGTAGTCAAAAGAATTAAAACAGAATAAATTATTTTACAAACAAAATTTATGCTAAAATAGGCATTATTATCAATTGATCTAGCCACAGAATAAAAAAATAATAACAAATAAATATTCACAGATATAGACATCTAATTCTCAACAACCTAATGGAGATCGTTTCAACGACTTGAGAAATAAGCAACAACAACACAACAACCTTGAAATACATTTGTTTCCATTTTTAAATACAAATAAATAAAAAATAAATAAAACATTCTTAGATTCAAAAATAAAGAAACAGAAAATCTTAAATTCCATCCCATGCGATCTTTTATTTAACATAGTACTACGTTTCCCAATTCGACCACTGAGCTAAAAACAACGATTGGTTAATGAACTTAACGTTGATTAGCTAATTAATGTCACGTGATAATAGAGGGAAACAACGGGCAAATAAACCCGACCCCATATTTACATATACCGATTAGGACATATGTAAATAATTCATCTAATCGAACTTTCTTTTAAAATATATAAAATAGAAAATTTTTGAGAGGGTTCAACAGTGTTGAGCCATGCCCTCCCTTTTTAAATATTTTTGATCATCACAGAATAAAAATGCTGTAGAAATATATATATATATATACTTTTAATTTTATATATTTCAAAAATATGTTTATAATTTTTTATCGATATATATATATAGATGGTTTTAAGTAAATTATATTATTGTAAATGCCTCTTTATATAAATTTATTTTAAAATATTTAATTTAAACTCTACTCTTTATAAATAAAATGATAATGTGATAAAAATAGCGATTCAACATAATATAAAAAAATGGTTACCTCATAATAAAAATTGTATTTCCATCTCGCACTCAAAAAAACAAAAATCTAAACACCAATATTTACCAAATCCCAGAACGTAATTTTCCGGTATATTTACCTTCATTGAATCCACACTTATATAATCAGCGGTTAGAAGGAATTTCAATCACAAAATTAATCAAATTTTATTAGTCTTCATTTTAATTGAAAGATTTTTTTGTGGTAATTAGGAATTGGATAATGGTCTCGCTCTATGAAATTAATTACGCGGTGATTAATTGAAGTTTTACCATTTACGTAGGATGGAAATGAGAGGATAAAAAAAAAGTTCCGATAATTAAGTTGTGGTGAAAAGTAACTTATTGATAAACATGTATATATTGGGTCAATTTGTGTGAGTTCGTTTTGAATCAAAATTGGAGATCTTACATTTTGATTTCAACTTTTTTTTTATATATAGAGAAGAAAATTGTTGAAATGATATATTGAGGATTATATAATTTTACTTCTTCTAAAGTTTAATTTATTATCAATCCTGATAAATATGCAAATTTCCTGGTAAATATGCAAATTTCCTGGTAAATATGCAAATTTCCTGGTGAATATGCAAATTTTCTGATAAATATGTAAATGTGTTATTTACTGAAGCGTTGATTTAAACAAAGATTTTTTTTGGATTTCGGTGGACAAGAAATATAAACCGTTGATTTTTGATAGCTGCGACCTGGGAATTGTATCTCGAAATTATTGTTACACATTATAGTTACTGTTGTACCGATCTTTGTTGTTGCCAAGTTCCTCTGATAATAACTTTAGGACTTTGAATGTAACTAGGTCTAGCCTGGTTTACACAAACATATATTAAAAATAAAGAAAGCATATCCTGACCAGGAGCACATGTGCTTTTTAGATGGCAGAGCGCCATCTAGTGGAACAGAAATAAACTAAACATTGATTTAACCTGTTACCTGATATTTGGCCAACCCAATTTCTTGATAAATCAAGAAAATCCATCCACGAATGCGTTTCGCGCTGTTGGCGCTCGTCAGCGTTCATATATATACAAAGGAATAAAACACACTTATTAAAATTCAATTGATATAACAGTATAAATTATTACTATACACTATAGTTGCTGTTGAATCAATCTTGGTTGTTCACAAGTTCCTCTGATAATAAAGTTAGGTCTTTGAATGTAAACTAGGTCTAGCCTGGTTTGCACAAACATATATATAAACGATCAATAAAACTTATACAATTCTCTCTACTTCTCAAATTGGTATACTAATATAAATTATCACTAAAAACTAGTTGCTGTTGAATCAATATTGGTTGTTCACAAGTTCCTCTGCTAATAGTTAGGTCTTTGAATGTAAACTAGGTCTAGCTTGGTTTACATGAACATATATATACATAGGAATAAAACTTGTATAATTCAATTGAGAGATATAACAGTATAAATCAAGCATGTCAAACTCGCGGCCCGCGGGCCTCATGCGGCCCATAACGAATAAATTTGCGGCCCACCAGACAATTAATCACTGCAAACAAGATTTCCCCCGAAGTAGGAAAGATGGTAGCAGAAAAGAGATGCCAAATATCAGGGAGAAAATATTAACTTTTTACTTTCTTTTTTCTTATTAGTATTTTTTAAAATAAACCTACATAAATGTTACTATAAAAATTTAATTACTTGTTTTATTTTTTTTGCGGACCACATAATCTTATTACTTTTTTATTTGGCCCGTGTTAGGATTTGAGTTTGACATGCTTGGTATAATATAATTGTTACACACTAGTTGGTGTTGGTCCGATCTTGGTTGTTCACAAATTCCTCTGCTAATAAATCTTGGTCTTTGAATGTAAAATAGGTCTAGCTTGGTTTACATGCACATATATATACATAGGAATAAAACTTGTATAATTCAATTGATATAACAGTATAAATTATTGCTACACACTAGTTGGTGTTGTACCGATCTTTGTTGTGACCAAGTTCCTCTGCTAATAAATCTTGGTCTTTGAATGTAAACTAGGTCTAGCTTGGTTTACATGATCATATATATATACATAGGAATAAAAGTTGTATAATTCAATTGATATAACAGTATAAATTATTGCTACACACTAGTTGGTGTTGTACCGATCTTGGTTGTTCACAAATTCCTCTGCTAATAAATCTTGGTCTTTGAATGTAAAATAGGTCTAGCTTGGTTTACATGATCATATATATATACATAGGAATAAAAGTTGTATAATTCAATTGATATAACAGTATAAATTATTGCTACAAACTAGTTGGTGTTGTGCCAATTTTTGTTGTTTACAAGTTCCTCTGCTAATAACTTTAGTTCTTTGAATGTAAACTAGGTCTAAAGCCTGGTTTACACAAACATATTAACAAATCAATTAAACTTTTACAGCCTTCTACATCCCAAATTGGTATAAAAATATGAACTATTACTATACACTATAGTTACTGTTGTACCGATCTTGGTTGTTCACAAGTTCCTCTACTAATAACTCTAAGTCTTTGAATGTAAACTAGATCTATTCTATCATTAAAACTTGTACAGCCCTCTAAATACCAATTAAGTATAAAAATATGAACTATTACTATACACTATAGTTACTGTTGTACCGATCTTGGTTGTTCACAAGTTCCTCTACTAATAACTCTAAGTCTTTGAATGTAAACTAGATCTATTCTATCATTAAAACTTGTACAGCCCTCTAAATACCAATTAAGTATAAAAATATGAACTATTACTATACACTATAGTTACTGTTGTACCGATCTTGGTTGTTCACAAGTTCCTCTACTAATAACTCTAAGTCTTTGAATGTAAACTAGATCTATTCTATCATTAAAACTTGTACAGCCCTCTAAATACCAATTAAGTATAAAAATATGAACTATTACTATACACTATAGTTACTGTTGTACCGATCTTGGTTGTTCACAAGTTCCTCTACTAATAACTCTAGGTCTTTGAATGTAAACTAGATCTATTCTATCATTAAAACTTGTACAGCCCTCTAAATACCAATTAAGTATAAAAATATGAACTATTACTATACACTATAGTTACTGTTGTACCGATCTTGGTTGTTCACAAGTTCCTCTACTAATAACTCTAGGTCTTTGAATGTAAACTAGATCTATTCTATCATTAAAACTTGTACAGCCCTCTAAATACCAATTAAGTATAAAAATATGAACTATTACTATACACTATAGTTACTGTTGTACCGATCTTGGTTGTTCACAAGTTCCTCTACTAATAACTCTAGGTCTTTGAATGTAAACTAGATCTATTCTATCATTAAAACTTGTACAGCCCTCTACATACCAATTAAGTATAAAAATATGAACTATTACTATACACTATAGTCGGTTTTGTACCGATCTTGGTTGTTCAAAAGTTCCTCTACTAATAATTCTAGGTCTTTGAATGTAAACTAGATCTATTCTATCATTAAAACTTGTACAGCCCTCTACATACCAATTAAGTATAAAAATATGAACTATTACTATACACTATAGTCGGTTTTGTACCTATCTTGGTTGTTCACAAGTTCCTCTACTAATAATTCTAGGTCTTTGAATGTAAACTAGGTACAGTCTTGTAAACAAATGAATAAAACCCACGACAAGATGGAATATCAAGGTATCTATATAATTGTAGGATATACAAGAAGTAATCTCATCTCTTTCTGACTACATCATTCATCTTGGATTCCAACTCTGCAATTAGGCTTTAACAAACTAAATGGATTCATCAACCCAAATTACACGTTTTCTTTGTTCTCATTCAAATTACCATAAATTCCTTCCAACATTCCCGTTTCTATTGTTGTCATTTGATACAAATGGTTTGATAATTGGAAGAGATGTGCAGTATACTGGCTGATTGTTTATCATACGTTTGTACCGTATTGTTGGGATTTGAAATGGAATTAGCGTGTGTACATACAGCAATGTGGTGGTGATTGGATTTAATTAATGTAATTAATTAAGATTTCTCCTATCTTTGTGGCTAATGATGAGTCTCTTTAATAAATGAATTATTTTTTAAAATAAACGATCCATTTATAGTCTGTATTATTCTAGGACAGGGGTCGGTTACTGTGGCTCGTGAGACACATGCGGCTCTTTGGATGTGAAACTGCGGCTATTTATATAGTTCCATATTTTTAAATAAAAAGACATATATTGGATCAAAAAATTCATTTATTTTACCAATATTTCAGTTGGCTGAACGCCAACCTTTATCAAGGTTTCAAGTATCAAGGATAAAGGTTGGCGTTCAGCCAACTTATATATTGGTAAAATAAATGATTTTTTGATCCAATATATGCCTTTTTAATTAAAGATTTATATATGGATTGCTCTATTTTCAAAAAAAAAAAATATATATATAGATGGAAATTTTGCTGGGAGAATATTGTTCTATAGATGGCGTCTAGTCTTGACGTCTATTTTGACGGGAGGGGCAACCCTTTTTTCTTTATTTATGGATTGCTCTATTTTCAAAAAAATAGTTCCATATGTAAATATGATGTATTAAATGTTACTTTAAATATTAGTTACGAACGGAAAAATACGTCCAGGGTAGCCGAGTGGACAAGGCACCTGCCCGGTAAGCAGAAGGGTGTGGGTTCGATTCCCGCCCCTGGACACTTTTATTTTTCCGTTCGCCATTACTCTTCATATTTCACCTTTCCATACGTCATCCAATCATATATAGACCATCACTCCTCATATATTCAACCTTTCATACGTCATCCAAAAAGCTAGAAATATTGGATATTTCTCTTTGAAATTAAAAGATTGATTTTTCACAGATAAAAGAAACTTATGCGGTTAAACTTCAAGTATTGCTTTATAATCATACGCCGCATTCAATATGATGTATTATATGTAAATATTATTTATGCGAGTACTATTTATTGTTGGCAAGAGAAAAAAAATGTTGTTGGCTTTTTAAAAATTTTGAAATTTTGTAAATTGTAATTTTTGACTCTTCTGACGAAAAACTTTGCCGACCCCAGTTCTAAGAGATAACCTAATACTCAATTGAATCTATATAAATAGGAAGATTTCTTTTATATATATTTACCATCTTTATGAATTCTTCTTTAGAATAAAAAAAATTGCATCTTGTTATTAGGTAACTAAACGTTGATGATGAGTTGCACCATCTATCGGAATAAATGTGAGTTAATCGTTGATTTTTCTATTCTCTTCTTTTTTTTTCTGTAGTAATTCTCGAGAGATTAGTGATGAAAGCTTTCAGTGGTTTCACCAGTTTGATCCGTATAATCAGAAAGTGATTAATGTTATTACAAAGCCAATAATAGGGTCGATTAAACTAGTGAAACCGCTGGTTTTAGCAGTGATGAGCCAGGCCCGCTTTATAATTTTACACGTTAATGGCAGGAGAAAGTTTTTTTTTTATTATTAACCCTAGTACAAACGTGGTACAGGCCATGATAATCATGGTGGGTAGTAGTTTGCGACTGCTTTTACTGTAAGTGCACCACATGTCTATACACGTAGAAAGCAGTTCGACTTTTGTACTTACAAGTATGCCAGAGCTCCGTTTGGTTACTCGCAATCACTAGTTGGGTTGGACTTTTTCAAGAATTGGGGGATATTGGAACAATTTTTGTATTAGAAAAAAGTGCCCAATGCGAGATCCGATTTCGGATCATGGTTGTCGTAAACCAACTGTTCATATCACTCGTCTACCGACATCGTTCATCTATTTTAATTCAGGACAAAATAGTTCGTATTTTCACATACAGATGGCGCTCTAATGCCTTCTGTTTAAAAATATAGTAATAAAGGTGTAGGTAGGTAGCGGCACCGACCTCTATGTTAAATAAGCACAAAATAGTTCGTATTTTCACATACAGATGGCGCTCTAATGCCTTCTGTTTAAAAATATAGTAATAAAGGTGTAGGTAGGTAGCGGCACCGACCTCTATGTTAAATAAGCACAAAATAGTTCGTATTTTCACATACAGATGGCGCTCTAATGCCTTCTGTTTAAAAATATAGTAATAAAGGTGTAGGTAGGTAGCGGCACCGACCTCTATGTTAAATAAGCACAAAATAGTTCGTATTTTCACATACAGATGGCGCTCTAATACCTTCTGTTTAAAAATATAGTAATAAAGGTGTAGGTAGGTAGCGGCACCGACCTCTATGTTAAATAAGCACAAAATAGTTCGTATTTTCACATACAGATGGCGTTCTAATGCCTTCTGTTTAAATATATAGTAATGAAAGTGTAGGTAGGTAGCGGCACCGACCTCTATGTTAAATAAGCACAAAATAGTTCGTATTTTCACATACAGATGGCGTTCTAATGCCTTCTGTTTAAAAATATAGTAATAAAGGTGTAGGTAGGTAGCGGCACCGACCTCTATGTTAAATAAGAACAAAATAGTTCGTATTTTCACATACAGATGGCGCTCTAATGCCTTCTGTTTAAAAATATAGTAATAAAGGTGTAGGTAGGTAGCGGCACCGACCTCTATGTTAAATAAGAACAAAATAGTTCGTATTTTCACATACAGATGGCGCTCTAATGCCTTCTGTTTAAAAATATAGTAATAAAGGTGTAGGTAGGTAGCGGCACCGACCTCTATGTTAAATAAGCACAAAATAGTTCGTATTTTCACATACAGATGGTGCTCTAATGCCTTCTGTTTAAAAATATAGTAATAAAGGTGTAGGTAGGTAGCGGCACCGACCTCTATGTTAAATAAGAACAAAATAGTTCGTATTTTCACATACAGATGGCGCTCTAATGCCTTCTGTTTAAAAATATAGTAATAAAGGTGTAGGTAGGTAGCGGCACCGACCTCTATGTTAAATAAGCACAAAATAGTTCGTATTTTCACATACAGATGGCGTTCTAATGCCTTCTGTTTAAAAATATAGTAATGAAGGTGTAGGTAGGTAGCGGCACCGACCTCTATGTTAAATAAGCACAAAATAGTTCGTATTTTCACATACAGATGGTGCTCTAATGCCTTCTGTTTAAAAATATAGTAATAAAGGTGTAGGTAGGTAGCGGCACCGACCTCTATGTTAAATAAGCACAAAATAGTTCGTATTTTCACATACAGATGGCGCTCTAATGCCTTCTGTTTAAAAATATAGTAATAAAGGTGTAGGTAGCGGCACCGACCTCTATGTTAAATAAGCACAAAATAGTTCGTATTTTCACATACAGATGGCGTTCTAATGCCTTCTGTTTAAAATATATAGTAATAAAGGTGTAGGTAGGTAGCGGCACCGACCTCTATGTTAAATAAGCACAAAATAGTTCGTATTTTCACATACAGATGGCGCTCTAATGTCTTCTGTTTAAATATATAGTAATAAAGGTGTAGGTAGGTAGCGGCACCGACCTCTATGTTAAATAAGCACAAAATAGTTCGTATTTTCACATACAGATGGCGCTCTAATGCCTTCTATTTAAAAATATAGTAATAAAGGTGTAGGTAGGTAGCGGCACCGACCTCTATGTTAAATAAGAACAAAATAGTTCGTATTTTCACATACAGATGGCGCTCTAATGCCTTCTATTTAAAAATATAGTAATAAAGGTGTAGGTAGGTAGCGGCACCGACCTCTATGTTAAATAAGCACAAAATAGTTCGTATTTTCACATACAGATGGCGCTCTAATGCCTTCTATTTAAAAATAGAGTAATAAAGGTGTAGGTAGGTAGCGGCACCGACCTCTATGTTAAATAAGCACAAAATAGTTCGTATTTTCACATACAGATGGCGCTCTAATGCCTTCTGTTTAAAAATATAGTAATAAAGGTGTAGGTAGGTAGCGGCGCCGACCTCTATGTTAAATAAGCACAAAATAGTTCGTATTTTCACATACAGATGGCGCTCTAATGCCTTCTATTTAAAAATATAGTAATAAAGGTGTAGGTAGGTAGCGGCACCGACCTCTATGTTAAATAAGCACAAAATAGTTCGTATTTTCACATACAGATGGCGCTCTAATGCCTTCTATTTAAAAATAGAGTAATAAAGGTGTAGGTAGGTAGCGGCACCGACCTCTATGTTAAATAAGCACAAAATAGTTCGTATTTTCACATACAGATGGCGCTCTAATGCCTTCTGTTTAAAAATATAGTCATAAAGGTGTAGGTAGGTAGCGGCACCGACCTCTATGTTAAATAAGCACAAAATAGTTCGTATTTTCACATACAGATGGCGCTCTAATGCCTTCTGTTTAAAAATATAGTCATAAAGGTGTAGGTAGGTAGCGGCACCGACCTCTATGTTAAATAAGCACAAAATAGTTCGTATTTTCACATACAGATGGCGCTCTAATGCCTTCTATTTAAAAATATAGTAATAAAGGTGTAGGTAGGTAGCGGCACCGACCTCTATGTTAAATAAGCACAAAATAGTTCGTATTTTCACATACAGATGGCGCTCTAATGCCTTCTATTTAAAAATATAGTAATGAAGGTGTAGGTAGGTAGCGGCACCGACCTCTATGTTAAATAAGCACAAAATAGTTCGTATTTTCACATACAGATGGCGTTCTAATGCCTTCTGTTTAAAATATAGTAATAAAGGTGTAGGTAGGTAGCGGCACCGACCTCTATGTTAAATAAGCACAAAATAGTTCGTATTTTCACATACAGATGGCGCTCTAATGTCTTCTGTCTAAAAATATAGTAATAAAGGTGTAGGTAGGTAGCGGCGCCGACCTCTATGTTAAATAAGCACAAAATAGTTCGTATTTTCACATACAGATGGCGCTCTAATGTCTTCTGTCTAAAAATATAGTAATAAAGGTGTAGGTAGGTAGCGGCACCGACCTCTATGTTAAATAAGCACAAAATAGTTCGTATTTTCACATACAGATGGCGCTCTAATGCCTTCTGTTTAAAAATATAGTAATAAAGGTGTAGGTAGGTAGCGGCACCGACCTCTATGTTAAATAAGCACAAAATAGTTCGTATTTTCACATACAGATGGTGCTCTAATGCCTTTTGTTTAAAAATATAGTAATGAAGGTGTAGGTAGGTAGCGGCACCGACCTCTATGTTAAATAAGAACAAAATAGTTCGTATTTTCACATACAGATGGCGCTCTAATGCCTTCTGTTTAAAAATATAGTAATGAAGGTGTAGGTAGGTAGCGGCACCGACCTCTATGTTAAATAAGCACAAAATAGTTCGTATTTTCACATACAGATGGCGTTCTAATGCCTTCTGTTTAAATATATAGTAATGAAGGTGTAGGTAGGTAGCGGCACCGACCTCTATGTTAAATAAGCACAAAATAGTTCGTATTTTCACATACAGATGGCGCTCTAATGCCTTCTGTTTAAAAATATAGTAATAAAGGTGTAGGTAGGTAGCGGCACCGACCTCTATGTTAAATAAGAACAAAATAGTTCGTATTTTCACATACAGATGGCGCTCTAATGCCTTCTGTTTAAAAATATAGTAATGAAGGTGTAGGTAGGTAGCGGCACCGACCTCTATGTTAAATAAGAACAAAATAGTTCGTATTTTCACATACAGATGGCGCTCTAATGCCTTCTGTTTAAAAATATAGTAATAAAGGTGTAGGTAGGTAGCGGCACCGACCTCTATGTTAAATAAGAACAAAATAGTTCGTATTTTCACATACAGATGGCGCTCTAATGCCTTCTGTTTAAAAATATAGTAATGAAGGTGTAGGTAGGTAGCGGCACCGACCTCTATGTTAAATAAGCACAAAATAGTTCGTATTTTCACATACAGATGGCGCTCTAATGCCTTCTGTTTAAAAATATAGTAATAAAGGTGTAGGTAGGTAGCGGCACCGACCTCTATGTTAAATAAGCACAAAATAGTTCGTATTTTCACATACAGATGGCGCTCTAATGCCTTCTGTTTAAAAATATAGTAATAAAGGTGTAGGTAGGTAGCGGCACCGACCTCTATTTTAAATAAGCACAAAATAGTTCGTATTTTCACATACAGATGGCGCTCTAATGCCTTCTGTTTAAAAATATAGTAATAAAGGTGTAGGTTGGTAGCGAAGTAAATTCAAGCAGTTTGCTAATGGACAGAGAGAGGAAGTTCTTGTAATCGACTTTGATCATGCGAACTGGAAATTATCCACTTTCCCTTCTCATTATAAACCTTTTATAAAAGGTAGGAAACATCATTAATTATCTCCTTGTTTTAATTAATTACCTGAAAACAACTAAATTTGATTAGCATGCACTGTACTTGTGTGTATGGGTATGGCTGCTTAGTCTCCGGAGATATACCTCAAAGTTTCAGCGACATACAAGAACTTTCAGTAATGAATTGATAACTAGATACCGCAAAATAAATCTTTTATTTTATGTTTTGGTGAAAATCAAAACTATACTTTTTTCATCTCTGTGGATTGAAAAAAAGATATTGAATTAAACTATTTAACGATATTTAAATCTTTTGAAAATAGAGCAATCCATAAATAAATCTTTATAAATTGATCTATAACAATATCTATTTCAATCTTTGTATTGTGGAAACAAGCGAGATTTCTCTCGTATTTATATTTATTCTGTATTTAACCTTATATAATCTTATATGGACATTGAAATAAAGTAGTTTCAATCTCAATCTCTTTTTTATATATATGTATATTTATCAATTATTTTATATATTTTTTACCTATTTATTCATACATTTATCATTATATAATCATATTTATTCTGTATTTAACCTTATATAATCTTATATGGACTTTGAAATAAAGTAGTTTAAATCTCAATTTCTCTCTCTCTCGAGCAGAGTCTTTCTCTTCGATTGGTTTATCAAAGATAAAAAGATGTAGGCTATTACAGGGGGTCGGTGGAAAGATGGTCTAAACCGTTGGGTTTTCGACCGCTACGACCCGGGTTCGATTCCCGCATTGGGGACTTTTTTTCTTTTCACTTAAAAAAAAAATGATCCAATGGCCCCCGATTCTTTCAAAAGCTCAACCCCACTAGCCTTGTTTGGTTACTTGTACTCACTGGTGGGGTTGGACTTTTGCATTATTCGGAGGCCATTCGAATGAATAGGGGCTCTGCTGGTATAAAAAAACAAACTTCAATACAAATTTTTTGAAAATAAAATAAACGCTTTACAGAATAAGATGTCTTATGACTAATGCTATTTTTAATTCTGATGAAAGTAAATTACACTTCTGGCAATACCTCTGAAAGATATTACTGCGGCCTCCATTGAATACACATGAGATAACCAAGATTGAACAAAATATCTTTTATCTCCTTCAAAAATACAGACGACCGGCGACATAAAAGACTTTCCACTTAAGTTTTGTCTATGAGTGTATATATATAAGACAATTGTGGGGAACACTAGATAAATATTCGGTTTAATAAATGATAAATCATCGCTGGTACAAACCGCCCATTTGATGTACACATATGCAAATGTGACACACAGCTTATCTCCATTTATGAATAAATAAATACCTCTCTCAATTAATATACCTCGCTGGAGAATTGTCAGTAAAATGGCGCCAGCATTAGCACTCCTACTTGAATAGGTTTGTAAATATATGTAATTATGTATGTGGAGAATCTCTGTTGTCGTCCAATAACATATTTGTATATATCCCTCATTGTAATCCTCCGTGTTTATCAATAGATAATTTAAAGTGTATATTAGATACATGGTGTATCTCCTATTTAAATACTAGCCGAATGACCCGGGTTTTACCCGATTAAATGATTTTATTAAAATACTATTCGTTACAATTATAAATTGGCGCCGTGGATGTCATTCTTGTATAATATATAAATGAGTTTTAAAAATTGTAAAAAAAAAAAAAATGCATCGGCCGGGAATCGAACCCGGGCCGCCCGCGTGGCAGGCGAGCATTCTACCACTGAACCACCGATGTTTATGAGAAATGGCCATATTTGGGTATTTATTCTATTCACAAAGCAAACGGTGACAGAATTGATTAAGAAAGAATTGATTATGACGCTGATAACTGTATCAATAGATTATATAAATTGTATATTAAATACATGGTGTATCTCCTATTTAAATATATAGTATCACACACACAAAAAAAAACTTTATTAACACACAGGTCTTACAGAAGATTCTCCTTGGTGTTAAAAGACGGAGAAACCTATAAAAGTGGGAAATATACAAAGGGGTAAAAATGGAGAAAGATTATATACACATGGTAAATATATACAGATTATTATTTGAATAATCCTATGGAAAATAAGAATATGGATTTGGAAAAAAATATATTTATGTGGCAATATCGTTGCGGGGTTTCTTGTTGTTGGATGCGAATGGTGAGATTTGGTTGAAGCGCAGCCGTTTGAGTGGAAGTTGCAGCATACAGTTAGGAATAATCAGGACACGTGATTGGGTTTGAAAATAAAAGGCAACTGGGTTGGAGGGAAGAAAGCTTGAGAAGAGTTGAGCGATTTGACTTATTAATTAGTTGATCACATGGCGATGATGGGATTTAGATGAAATGAGCGGAGAGAGAGAGATCTCTAGAGTAGATGTTACCTTGTTGGAAGCGAAGGAGCAACCGACTATTCTTGTTTTTCGATTTAACACCAAGACTCAGTTTCTCTCTGATTGGTCGAGAGATGTCACATGATCTTTTCCTATTGGTTGACCTACTTAAGGTGCTGTCTTCTGATTGGTCGAGAGATGTCACATGATCTTTTCCTATTGGTTGACCTACTTAAGGTGCTGTCTTCTGATTGGCCCGCGGCTCTCCTTGATGAAAGATATGGCCTGCCTGACAGGAAGTGTCGAGTGCCATTTCCACTTTATTTACTTCCGCGTTATCAAAATACGTCCTGCTTTGTCAGGAAGTATTGTGTGCATCTTGACGAATATAACTTCTGCGGTCACTAGATACGTCCTGTTTTTCCAGGAAGTGTTGGTTTAAACTTAGCTCGCAGGGACCCGGGGTCAGAAGGTTAACTGCGACGTTATTAATAAATATGTTCTCCTCTAGATTTACTTCCTATGTCTTTTGTTACTTTCTTTCCTCCAGTTACCTTATTCTTTTATTAAATCTTTGAAAATCATACATGATACATACATAGTGGGTCGGGGTTGCATTTAATTATATACAAATTATGACAGATGCGCCCCCTACATGTGAAGAATTCAAGAAGGGGTTAGCCTGAGAGAATTCTGTAAAGTGAAAAATAATTTTGTGGGAAAATTAGTTGTGGGTATTGAATCTATATACAAGCATTGGTGGCGATATAATAAGTAAAATAGAATGGTGTTGATGATATAGGTTGAGTATAATTAATAGAAATCAAAAATTTTTTAATTGTAAGAAATCAATGAATGTTATGGTACATAGTGGGCAAAAAAGAAAAAAAGAAAATGCGCCTAAACGAATTCTACTCGAGTTAAGAAATGAATTCGAGGGAGTTCTATTAAGGCTTTTGAAATCAAAATAAAATAATATAAAATAGTTGAATGAAATCAAAATTGAATGTTTTTGGTTGAAAAAAAAATATTTTATTGCATGGTGATAAGGGAAAATGCCTAGTTACTTTTTGCTTGAATTTTGGAAAAGAATTCGAGGGAATTTCACAAGGTCTTTTGAAATCAAAATAAAATAAAATAAAAGGTTTTTGAGCGAAATCAAAGTTGAGTGCTTGGTTGAATGGTGAGAAAAAAAAAGGAAAAATGCCTAACCATATTCTATTCGAGATTGGGAATGAAATCGAAGGAATTCTATTAGGTCTTTCGAGAAATCAAAAATAAAAATAAAATATAAAAGTTGAATGAAATCAAAGTGAAGGCTTGGTTACACAAAAAAGAAAAAGCCTTGTTGTATGAAAAAAAAAGAAAATGCTTTGTTGCGTTGGTGAAAAAAAAAAAAGAATTGCCTAATTACTATCCTACTTGAGATTGGGAATGAAATCGAGGGGGTTTCATTAGGTCTTTTGAGAAATCAAAATAAAAATAAAAATAAGAGTTGAACGAAATCAAAGTTGAGTGCTTGGAAAAAAAAAGAAAAATGAAAAATAAAAAGGTTTCAACAACAAAGGGTGATTTAATGTTTTTAGTTTAATCGAAAGCCAGTGAGTTTTCGTTGATAATTGAGTTGTGGCAGTATAAGCTAAGTGGTAAATAGAATGATAATTGATAAATAAAAATGATAATATAAACTAATTGGAAAAAAAATGATAATTGATGATTAAAAGTGCTAATAAATTGAATAAATTGATAAATTGATTAAATATTTAAATTTTAATTGAGAGAAAATAATGAAAATGATTGATATGAAAAATAAGGTGTATTGGTTGGAACCCTTTGGTATCTACATGCCCTGATCTACATGTATTGGTTGCTCCATTTTGCCCTATAAATGTTTTACTTGCTCAATTATGCCCTATAAATTTTTTGTCTCATCTGTAGCGACACTTAGGTGAAAAACGTGATTCTAGCCCTCAAGTGCGTTTATGCTGTGTGTACAGGAGACATGGAAATCTATATAACCTTTATGTGTAATTTTTTGTCTTTGTGTGTGTGTTGTGAAAAAATGTTAGAAGTCTGTTGTGTAAGAAATGTGTGAGCTAGTTCTATGTGTTGTCTCGTGGATGTGGAATTGGGTGGTAAAAATCGATATGTAGACTCGAACTGGAATCAAAAATCGGTGGCATAGCGAGGTTCCCAGTTGACCTCAATAGGGGATCTTCTCATTGTAATTAGAGATACGGAAGTGGGGTGTGTCGGGCAAACGAGAGGGAATGAAATTGGAGATCGGACGAAGGCGTTCCGCTTTGTTTACAGAGGCCGAATTTATCGCCGCGGACTACACTTCCTGTCGTGGTGTCTCAAATTCTCATTTCCTGCCGTCTATTTATTTTGGGGTGTGGCTCGGGGCTTGTTTTTGGAGCGTGATTTCTCCGACACTGGTTGGTCATCTTTCAGTTACTGCTATCTTTTCGGAGTTTATTTAGATTTTCTGCGAAGATGGTTCCTAAAATTATGAGAAGCTTTATAAATGTTTGTCCACAATGAAAAACTGCTTGTCCAAAATTAAAAACTACCTCTTGTAGTTCGAAGATTTTCTGAGCGGGCATGGCATAGATAAACAAGTAATTAATGAATAAAATTGGGATACAGTTGTACGGTAGAACTAATAAACAAAGGATAAAAATCAGATGAAAGATAGGATATTGCCCCATGTTCGTCCATATTTTTGTAACTGGGGACTCTGAAATATTTGCTTGAACCTTATTAATTGTAGAATTTGAATGATTGGTAGGTTCGCATTTCTCCTGTTTGATATCTTTAGGGAGTGGTGTGATATGATTGAGCTGGTTGTCAGGTTTACAGTTCTCCTGTTTGATCGTCAATGGTTTTATTAGAGATATGTCGGCGGTAATTGGTTTAGGTTGAGATGTGTGATCGTTTCTCTGACGTGGGTGTGGTAATTTTGACATTGTTTGTGTGGTGTGTACGCTGTGCTTTATGTACGAATCTTGTTTTGCTTTGGTGCCTGTGTCGGTATTTTTACGTGAAGGTTGGTTGTATTCATCGATTCTTCTAGCGAATCGGCAGGTGGGACAGGTTTTTACCTGTTTTGCGATGTCTTGTGTCATGTTCTGCCAATAATATTGTGATGAGATGAGTCTCGTCATCTTGGAGATGTTTGGGTGGTGGTGTTGTGTGTGTACGGACTTAAGAAGTCTGGTTGTAAGTGAACTTGGGACTATAGTTTTCAGTACTCCTTTTCGGGAGACGGTGCGCAGTTTATTGTGATCCATAGTCACGCGAGATTTTCTCGGTGGAGAAGATTGTTGGCTCTGTATGAGTGGCGCATCTAGAAAGCCACAAAATGGGATACGAGTTCCAACGCCCGTTTCATATTGTTGTACTCCATTTATGTTACGGACCTCATATTCGTATCTTGACAATCTTAACCTCCATCGAAACAATCTGCCTGACGGAGCTTTGATCTCTTTCAACCACTGCAATGCAGGATGGTCAGAAAGTATCGTAAACTTTCTGCCATTTAGACAGGTGCGGAAATTATCCACACTTTCCACAATGGCTAGGCATTGTAGTTCCAAGTCTGAATAATTTCGCTCGTGACTACGCAGAGATCGGCTGAAATGTTGAACGGTGTATGTCTTCCCATCAGGGTAGACTTGTTTAAGAATACCTGTAATGCTGAATGTTGAGGTGTTACAGTACACCTGGCATGGCAGACCTTCCTGGTAAAGGTGTAATGTGGGGTGTGTGGTAAGGTTTTCTTTCAGGTTAGTGAACGCTTTCTGGCATTCGTCATCCCAGACCCACATGACATCCCTTTTTAGAAGGTTGACAAGTGGCGTCCGCAAGCGGGCGTGGTCCGGAATGAACTCTTTATAGGTGTTCACAGCTTTTAGGAAGGATCGCAATGTTTTTCGATTGTGTGGTTGTTTGGTGGCGTGAATTTTTTCTATGTTTTGTGTAGATGGGATGATTGTATTATTCTTAACGGTTGTGCATGCGCTTGTTTGTCGTTGTTGTTGTCTTTTGGCGTGCGTGTTGCGTTTGTTGTGCGGGTTGTGTGTGTTTGTCGCGTGGTGACGTATGGGTGCGTGTATGTTGTGAGGTACATTTGCGTAATTATGGTGTGGCGAAGTGTGGTCATGTGTGGATTTTGTGTGGTAAGTGGGTGAGCTGTGTCGGTGTACGGACACTTTTTTGGGCATTATTGGAATGGTAGGTTGAAGTCGTGGTGGCTTTACATGTGGTGGGTATAAAGTATTGGCAATTGGGTTGAGTGAAAAGTTGCGTGGTGTGAGATTAGAATGATGGCATGTAAATATTTGGGGTTTGGGCAATGAATGCAGGCAAGGGTTTCCATGTGTGAAAGCTTTGGGTGCTGTGCGAGTCCTTTGGGACAGATTTTGGCCTAGCCCGTGCTTGCATTCATTTGACACATGTTTAAAGTGGTAGATAGTATTAGACAATGGGACGCCAAGTTGGAAAATAGTGCCGCGATTATAATTTAGTTTTAATTTATACTGATAAAGGGTTTTTAAGGTAAGAACTCCAAATGGCAAGGATGCATTTACCACGTGGAAGTTCTCTCTACGGGTTATTTGGCCTATTGTCAGAGGGAAAGTTAAATGTCCTATTATTTTCGTAAAACTATTTAGGGTGGATAGATCAAGGGAAGGTTTTTTAATACTTAAGTTGGGAAGTTGTGCTTTTAATCTATTGTATAAATGATACGGCAATATGTTCGAACCTGCGTCTGGTTCAATTAGAAAGGTACATGGTAGGTCCTGGGTCAGATACAAGTCCAAAGTCAATTTGATGGTGTCATTGGGTGGATTGCCTACCTTAATCTCGAAAGGTCTCCACTGTGGCGTCTTCGGCTTGGTGTGGTTGGCTTGGAATATCTGTTGGACCGGGTCGGGACTGTTTGCACTGTCCGCGCAATTGAAAGGGAAATCTAGTCATTTGTACTGCTTCCATTCGAGTGGACCGCGTTGTCGGTACACTGGGCCCGTGTCGCGTGGATTGCTTCCGGGTGCACGGGTACGGCATGGCGGGTGGCGACTCCTCGGTGGGCGTCAGGTTGTTCGGACACGTACCGGCGGTGCGGGCGTCGGTTGCCCCGTGGGTGGCGCTCCGGAAGACCGTTTCCAGTTGCGGGGATCTTGCCCCTTGTAGCGCGGCGGTCAGTTCTAAAATTATCGTCGCCAGGGTATGTCTTGTCGCTTCGTTCGTTGTCAGTTTCTTTCCGTTCGTTGCCAGTTTCTTCTCTCTTGGTTTGTCATTGCCTTTTGTTGTGCTGGCGCCTGGGTTAATTTCCATCTTTAATCCTGATTAAGCTCAATAATCTTTATCCTGTCGACTTAACCGTTCTGTGGCAATATCGTTGCGGGGTTTCTTGTTGTTGGATGCGAATGGTGAGATTTGGTTGAAGCGCAGCCGTTTGAGTGGAAGTTGCAGCATACAGTTAGGAATAATCAGGACACGTGATTGGGTTTGAAAATAAAAGGCAACTGGGTTGGAGGGAAGAAAGCTTGAGAAGAGTTGAGCGATTTGACTTATTAATTAGTTGATCACATGGCGATGATGGGATTTAGATGAAATGAGCGGAGAGAGAGAGATCTCTAGAGTAGATGTTACCTTGTTGGAAGCGAAGGAGCAACCGACTATTCTTGTTTTTCGATTTAACACCAAGACTCAGTTTCTCTCTGATTGGTCGAGAGATGTCACATGATCTTTTCCTATTGGTTGACCTACTTAAGGTGCTGTCTTCTGATTGGTCGAGAGATGTCACATGATCTTTTCCTATTGGTTGACCTACTTAAGGTGCTGTCTTCTGATTGGCCCGCGGCTCTCCTTGATGAAAGATATGGCCTGCCTGACAGGAAGTGTCGAGTGCCATTTCCACTTTATTTACTTCCGCGTTATCAAAATACGTCCTGCTTTGTCAGGAAGTATTGTGTGCATCTTGACGAATATAACTTCTGCGGTCACTAGATACGTCCTGTTTTTCCAGGAAGTGTTGGTTTAAACTTAGCTCGCAGGGACCCGGGGTCAGAAGGTTAACTGCGACGTTATTAATGAATATGTTCTCCTCTAGATTTACTTCCTATGTCTTTTGTTACTTTCTTTCCTCCAGTTACCTTATTCTTTTATTAAATCTTTGAAAATCATACATGATACATACATAGTGGGTCGGGGTTGCATTTAATTATATACAAATTATGACATTTATTTTTTGGAAATATGGATGGGAGAAGTGGAGAGCGAAAAGAGAAAAGAAAACAGGTATTTACATATGGAACATACATATAATGGAACAAGTCAATTTAAGCTCTTCTGCTCACACAGCACAGGTGGACCATGGCTTTTTTTCAAGAAATCTTAAAGAGATTTTCCAGGAAAATCCGAGTAATATATAGTATCTCTAGTTTTAAATTTGTATAATATTCTCAGATGATGAATGAAGGTTATAAGAATTTGAAGCGTAACTTTTTTACAGTATTTTAATTCATAGAAAGCGAAATATAAAATATAGTTAAACCTGTCTATATCGCCCCCCTCTTGGGACTCACTAAAATAGGGTGCTTTAGAGAGCGGGTGCTATACACAGGTCACTTTTAATGTAAAATGTTTACATTTTAATGTTTAAAATCGGGCGCTATAGAGAGGTAGGCGCTATTTAGAGTGGGCGCTATAGACAGGTTTAACTGTAGATTAAGGCAAAGAAATAAGAAACATTTTATCGTGTCAGGTCTTGTTGAATTATTTGGAAGCAGCTATGGGACAATCTAACAATCTCTTTGTACCATGGGGTTATCTCGCCGACAGATGTCAGGTAACAGTTATAGGAAATTTGTATAATATACAAACATTCATGTGTAGACAAAACTTAAGTAAGGGGTACCTTTTAGCATGTATATCGGGATTCAGACAATAACTCTGAAAGATACACTTATGGGCAAAACTTGAGGAAGTTGTACCTTTTAGCATGTATATACCGGGATTCAGACAATAACTCTGAAAGATACACTCATAGACAAAACTTAAGGAAGTTGTACCTTTTAGCATGTATATCGGGATTCAGACAATAACTCTGAAAGATACACTCATGGACAAAACTTAAGAAAGGTGTACCTGTTAGCATGTATATCGGGATTCAGACAATAACTCTGAAAGATACACTCATGGACAAAACTTTAGGAAGTTGTACCTTTTAGCATGTATATCGGGATTCAGACAATACCTCTGAAAGATACACTCATGGACAAAACTTAAGGAAGTTGTACCTTTTAGCATGTGTATCGGGATTCAGACAATAACTCTGAAAGATACACTCATGGACAAAACTTAAGGAAGTTGTACCTTTTAGCATGTGTATCGGGATTCAGACAATAACTCTGAAAGATACACTCATGGACAAAACTTAAGTAAGGCGTACCTGTTAGCATGTATATCGGGATTCAGACAATAACTCTGAAAAATATTACAGTGACCTTTATTGAAGACACACGATATAACAAAGTGTGGAAAAGTTGCTTCAGTCTCCTTGATAAAATTAGACGACCAAAGATATCAAAGACTTTCCACTTCCCTAAGTTTTGTCCATGAGTGTAACCTTATTTAGCTAAAACCTGTTGCATACAGTAGTATTTCTTATTCAGTTTCTGTGTTCTTGAGCAAGGAGACTTCAGTAGCGCCATAATTCTCTACCTTGAGTATTCTTTATTTCTTCATAGCTTCCCATTCTGACCAATCGGTTCAGTTCTTCTTCTTCAGTTTCTTTGTTCTTGAGAAGGTCCAGGCCTCCAGTAGTTCAACAATTCTCTATGTATAGTTTTTCCTCTTTATTTCTTCATAGCCAGTCCATCAGTCTAATTCTTCTTTTTCAGTTTCTTTGTTTTTAAATGGTCTTGATCTCCAGTTAGGCCATAATTCTCTATCACTGATAATCAGAACTATATATTTTATCGCTACTTGTATTTTTAAATACATATAATACAAATCTATTTCTACAGCCCTTATACTTCAATGATTAAATATTGAGAGAGGTATGTTATGGCTATAACCAACATACAAGTATCTTCTAATATGTAAAATTAAAATTACAAATATTTTCTCATAATGAGTATCTTTTTTATTAAAAAAAACGCTAGTTTTCGAGTGTTAATCGCTCTTCAACGGGCTTACTATAATATCGACTTTATCCTACCAATAATATTTACAAAAGGTTTTCGTAAATATTTCTGGTGGGATAAAGTCGATATTATAGTAAGCCCGTTGAAGAGCGATTAACACTTGAAAACTAGCGTTTTTTAAATAAAAAAGATACTTATTGTGAGAATATATTTGTCATTTTAATACTTTTTTTCACAAATTTATCATGAATATGTAAAATATAGAACAAAAAGTTTATGACTTTAGAAAGATGATTCCTTTGTACAAGATGTGAATATGATATGCTATTATGACAATACAACTAAGAAATAAATTCTAGAATACGAGAACATTTTATTTTAGAAATTGAATTTTATAAACGAAATCTGGTTTTTATTCCTTTTTTTTTCTCCTATTTGCATATTATTCTGTAATATCAATGTGTCGAGATTGTTCTCTATGATCTGATAAATTTTATTTATTTTTTTATGGTTAAACATTATTTGAAGTGTTTTAATATCGATTTATAAATTTCTATTTTTTGAAGAAAAAAAAAAAGAATAAAGTGACAAATGGGGTTGGCAACATGGAAAGAATTTCAGAAGACAATTCAATACAAAACATTTTAAAGCCCATCTAAACCAGCCATTTGTCAAAATTCAATAACTTGTAGAATTTTTTATCCCAGCTTGAGCGCTCCTTTCAAAATGAGCTACCCTCAACTTAAAAATAATTCTAATTAAATTTAGTTTTTTTTTTGTTTGTGTGTAGAATAATATCAAATCCGTGTCTTCTATAAATTTATAATTCAGGTAATTTTATAATGTAAAATTCTCAATTTTGGAAAAGCTTATTAGCGAAAATCCAAGAAAATAAAAATGTCACCATTTTATCAAATGTATTAATTAATTTGTTACCATTCTATAATTGTTCCTTTATATGAGTTGATTATGGCATAACTGGATGTAAATCTAAAATTAATGTTTTTATTTAAGTATTTATCTAATTGTGGATTATGTTTCAAAGGATTAAATTATTTTTGTGAATGTGGTATTGTTTTTCAAATTACGTGGGAGTTTTTACCCCTTTTTAATAAATCCGTTTTTAAAATGTCTATAAACGTATATATAAATGTTAAATATTAGATATTATTTGTGAGTAGTTACAAGTCATGATAATCATATGGGTTATAAACTCCGCCTTTGCCGGTCCCAAGCCCGGATGAAAAAGGAGGAGGGGGAGCAGCAACAAGCTCACTAAAAAACCTGGGCTCAGCTGGCCTGGCTGATAGTACCCTGTAAGGGCTCCTGATCCAGGGATACAGGATGAGTTTGTACTCCATGTTAGGATCAGCTGCACATGGTGTCTGTTCCTCATGTCAGAGGCGGCCATTTCATATTGGAGCTAAGTCGGCCTGCCACTGAGTAGTGCTCCCAGTCTTAATGACAAAAGCAGATGAATTCTACTTCACCCAGTCATGATGGTTGTGAACTAAGTGCAATACTCAACCTGTAACCCCAAAATATATTATTAACTGTATTGACTCATCCATTAATGGGTTCTACTTACCCCCAGCAGACACCGTCAACAAGCTCTACAAGGTTGATACCCTGATATGATTGAGTGGAGATAAGAAAGAAGAAAAGGAATATGAGGGTAGGAGACTTATATTGTAAGCATATTTCATGTTCCCAATAGCAGTACGTACTTAGAAATTGATGACTTTGTTGAAATCTTTATTGATGGAAATATTTTACTAGGAAAGAATGGCTCATCATTGGCGGACCCTTTCAGCGGTTTCGCCAGTCCAATCTTCAGACTATTCTATTAGTTAATATAGGGCAATAACGCACCATCCACATATAGCAAATGAAAACATTTAGCCGCGAATGATTTTTTCACACATGTATTAAACTTCTGAGACTCCACCCTTCAGTATTAGAGCTCTAAAGAAGCGGTCTGATGAGCTAATCCCTCCCAATATATTTCTTTTCGTCGTAGTAAGGGCAGTAGAAGTTTTTATTATGTGTGAAAGAAACATTCGTGTCTAAATATTCTAATTTGATATATTGTACTAGTGTAGAAGAGATTGGGTTTTCTTATATAGTATGTAAATATTGTAACAAAATATTTATTATTTTATTAGCACAGTATTATTTTTTATGTTTATAGTTTGCTATACTCTGTACACTTCCCTCTTTTGTTTATCACTCATAGTTTGTTCTTGTCTGATATAAATTGTCTCATCCCGAAGTTGGTCTTTCTTAATTTTCCACGTGGCAATATTATTGAGGGGTATACAGGGTTTAAGTAAACTACGAGCATAAGAGATTCAAGCATTGCATAAATATTTACATTAAATATATTACATAATTGTCACACATAGAAAAAGAGAGAAGACAAACATGTAGTTAAAATTTATTTTGATCAAAACAATTCGATCTTATTTACATAAGAGGCAAAGAGAAATTTTCTGAACAACAAAATGTCAGAATTAATATTTTGTGAATATAAATATTCGGTTATACAATATTGAACATTATATTTTTTATTATTTCTAGTATACACATGGTACAGTTCATGATAATCATGGTGAAAGGAGTAAGCGACTGCTTTTACTGCAAGTGTATTACATTTCTATACATGTAGAAAGCAGTTCAACTTATGATCACGTTTTGTTGCTTATCCCTAGTACACGTGGTACAGGCCATGATAATCATGGTGGGTAGAAGTAGGTGACTGCTTTTACCGTAAGTACACCACATGTCTACACATGTGAAAATCAGTTCGACTTTGCATTTACAAATGTCTCAGAGCTCCGTTTGGTTACTTGCACTCGCTGTTAGGATTGGACCTTTGCAAGAAACGGAGGCCATTGGAGCATTTTTTTAAATCAGAAAAAGTTCTCAATACGGGAATCGAACCTTGGTCATAGCGATCAAAAACCAACGGTTTAGAACATCCTTCCATTGGCCCTCCATGATAACGATGATGAAGTAAATCTTGACAATATTAATAGGTAACGATAAGGCACAATTTGGATTATAGATTATAAACTTTACAAGGTAATAAAACCAAATCCAAATAAATAGTGTGTGATGTTTCGGTAACAGTGTTGTTACCATCTTCAGACAAAAGTACTGAATGAGAATGAAGATGGTAACAACCGCCGGTTTAAAATCACATTAATAGGTATCGCTCAACAAGAGCAACCTAGTTCATGATAATTGAAACAATGAATAATATGTGAAGGTTATTCACACATTAAACAAAATGTTAACGCGGGATTCAATCCCGGTTCATGACTGTCGGGAATCGAGGGGGTTACCCTCTCGTCCACCGACTTAGATGGTAACAACATTGTTACTAAAACGTCACACACTATTTATTTATTTGGATTAGGTGTCTTATTACCTTTTATTAATAGGTAACGTTTTTTGTCCGTAACATCAATGATAGATGAATGTATGTATGGAGTCTTTTGTCCCAATACTTCTCCCATCTAAGAGGTTTGTTCCCCAGGGAAGTACAGTAGAGGCAATATTCCCCTGGATTACCTCTGACTTAGTCGTGTTATCATCATCGAGTTTTCTTATCATCATCATCCTTGTGATTTCTTTGGTGGAACGACGGGAAAATCTCGGGAGATAAATTACGTCTTTTTTTGTTTGTTCTACTTATTTCTTTGATTGACCATCTCTCGTTTATATATATTTGCTTTATTTTTAAAACTTCCTTCCTTCTACTCATTTAGTTTTTTATTACTCTTTATTAATTTCTATTTATATATCAAATCACATAACTAAGTACACATGATTCTCTGTTAAATATATATTTATTAAAGAAAAGGAGCATAGAGGTATAATTTCACTTTAGTACGGTTATATGTATTGCTATATTTAAATATATATATATATACAAGGGGGGATCAATAAATAAGGCGAATTATCTTATTTCTTAAAAATTAAAAAAGCAAAAATAATTTAAACCACAGAATATTCTATTTACAGTTACGAGCGTCATGCGTGGCCTCTGTCACGGTTTGCCGTGCAAGATCACGCCACCGAGATATTTGGTCAAACCAATTTCTTGATAAATCAAGCTAAATAAACGTTTAGTTTATTTTTGCTCCTCTAGATGGCGCTCTGCCATCTAAAAAGCACATGTGCTTGTGGTCAGGAGATGCCTTCTTTATTTTTAATATCAACACCTGACCCACTTATCTTTTATTTTTTCCTATTGTATTTTCATATAGATATATGTTAAATTAAAATATTTTATTTAAAATTGTTATATCAAAATATTATTTTATTTAAAATATTATTTTATTTCATAGATACAAATACTCTGCTGAATCGACCGCCAGAGGTCACGCTTCCACTATATAAACTCATTGTTGTTTTATCCCAATTTTCAAAAATCATTCATTTTGGTTAGCAGCTCCGTAAAATAAAGATATTTTCTCTATCCCAATGGCCAGCCCAAATCTTTTGTACATTATGTAAATAAGCTTTTCCTTTTTTATTCTTACGCCTTAAGCCAGGCAGTAATTTTATCGAACTATGTTGTTTTTTTTTATATATCGCATAAGCTCAATTAAAGCAATATCTGATCAAGACTATTTTTATTATTATTCTTTCAAGAAATTTAAACACGACTGCATCACCATAGCATAATCATCAAGATGATCCAAAATTCAAGCAGAAAATATCATTTCTATTTTTATTTATATAAAATATATATATGTAGTAATGCAGTTGTTGTTGCTGTAGGATGAGTGTGGCATGTTGGTTTGCAGTCGTGGTGGCCACAATGATTAGAGTGGGTTCAGGCGTGATTGGGATTACACAAAAAGACGAGACATGTTGGATGGCACCATAGAGATGGCGAGAGAGTAAGTGTAGCCGACACCGGTCAGGGGAGAACTGTCAATCGTGTCTCAAAGCAGACTAATCTGTTTGCGTAAGAAGAGGGCATACCCGACTTGTTTTTCGGACCCTTTTCCGGCTTTCCGGCGCCGACAGTAACTCACTCGATTTTATTTGGCACTTTGGCAATTACATATACATCTATACAATACATGGAGACATAGATATATATTGGATTATATTACAACATATATATAAATATATACAAGTCTTCATTGGTGACGCCCACCTCGAGAAAGACTCCGCCACCGGTGGACTGCGAGAGTTCTTAGAGAGAGCAATCCATATATCCGTACTAAAATGAAAGTGTACCTGTGTGCCCCTTTTCTTTAATAAATATATATTTAACAGAGAATCATGTGTACTTACTCTGTGATTTGATATAAATATAAAATAATAATGAAGAGGAAGAGAAACAAAATGAGTAGAAGGTAGGCTATATATATATGTTATATTAAAGTATTATTTTATTCAAAATTATATTTCATAGATTCAAATACTCTGCTAAATCGACCGCCAGGGGTCACTCTTCTCCTATAAAAACTCATTCTTGTTGTATCCTGCTGGCCGGCTCAAATCTTTTGTACATTATGTAAATAAGTAAAGGGGGTAAAAATGCAAAAGGTAGATACAAGGTACCTTGGAAGGGATGATTCTGGCTGGAGTTGATTACCGGAGATGGCTGTTTGGAAGAAGGCAGCTTGTAGCTTGAAACTGGAGATGGAGATATCCGGAGTTGTTTGGCGATGTTTTCTGGTTGCGCTGGAGCGGATAGCTTTTTCAATCAAAAATAGCTTATTTCAACCAAAAATAACCTACTTTAACAAGACATAACATACATATATATTTTTATTTATGAGGTGAATAAATTCCAATAAATGTTCAAAATGTTTAACATCAAGTTTTAACAACAGAACCAAGTTTATTAATCGGCTTTTACACGTCATACACTTGTTTAAAATACAAATATCAAATGGGGTAACAAACCATGTACACTATGTATACCATAAATATACAGTTAAACCTGTCTATAGCGCCCCCTCTAAATAGCGCTTCCCTCTCTATAGCGCCCGATTTTAAATACGTAGTACGATGTGATTTACATTAAAAGGGACCTGTTTATAGCACCCCCTCTCTATAGCGCCCTATTTTGATGAGTCCCAATAGGGGGCGCTATAGACAGGTTTAACTGTATTTATATTATAATCACTTCGGTAAAATTATAATTGAAGACATTTCGCTCTGAGGAAAAAGTTTATTTTTTTTTATCACAACAAATAAAGCTTTCGGGCGTATCAACCCTTCGGCAGGTTTAATTACGATACTAAAACTTATAAATTAAAACAAATCTATCTATATACAGTAAACTCTCCTATAACGCGATTAATGTGTTCCGTGTTGTATGAAATCGCGTTATAGGAATTTGCGTTGTACGAAATAAAACTTGTATAACGCAAATATTATTAGGGTAAATGGTTGTGACAAATATCATGTATTTTATTTTATAACGCGTTATACGAAAATTCGCGTTGTATAAATATATTTGTCGCAATTTTTTTTATCGCGTTGTACGAAATCGCGTTGTATAAAACTCGCGTTATAGGAGAGTCTACTGTGTGTATGCAGATAACAATAAGTAATAAATATGTGAAATAGATATATGCACAAATATAGTAATTAACATAATACAGTTAAATTCATGAAACTATGGATTATAAGTCAATACTAATGTACTATATAGTTTTATAGTTTTAATTGCATTCATCGGTGGGGTTGGTGGAAGAATCGGAGGCCATTGAAGTATAAAATTGTTCAATGTGGAATTCAATCCGGGGTCCTTGTTGTTGAAAAAGGACTTTGTGTAACAGACTGCTCCACCATGTCTTCCAATGATAAAATGGCGAGAGAAAGTATGACGTAGAGTCAGTGTGTTGGGTCAGTGTAATGTTTTAATTAACCTATAAATCAAGCTCAGTTAATTAATGTAACAGCTCGCCATATTTTACTTTTGGAGGTTAAAAAGTGGCGATTTGACTCTCAACCTTGACTAATTAGTTAATTTCTACGCTGTAAGCTGTGAGTACAGTAAATTTATCTTACGATAGGTTGTGTCATTATGTAACTTGTTTGGATTGATATTGGAATACACGAGAAATTAGTCGCTTTGTTTTATGCCATCGCGTAGAGAATTGAAGAAAACTAGTTAAAATAATTAATAGTGAAAAAATAGTACCAATGTGATATTGTACTGGGATAAGGTGTATAACTTAAGAAAAAGGCATCTCCTTATCGTGCAACTGAAAGTTGCTGATGGCAGGCGCCATCTATCGGAATAAATATCAACTATTCTCGTTGATTTTTAATTATTACAGAATTGCGTCGAATTCGCCCGAAACGCGTCCGTGGTTAGCTTTTCTTGATTAATCAAGAATGGGTATTTGGCCAATTCTGTAATAATTAAAAATCAACGAGAATAGTTGATATTTATTCCGATAGATGGCGCCTGCCATCAGCAACTTTCAGTTGCACGATAAGGAGATGCCTTTTTCTTATAATTAATAGTGTACACCTCACAAAATGTTTTATTCACCAATTTATTAATATTTGCAAACTTTCGAGTTGAAAACTCCTCTAATGACGTTTACCCTAAGTATAAACATATCCAAGAGCTGTGTAAGGGCTTTTACATATACACTCATGTACAAACCTTAAGTGGAGAGTCTTTGATGTCGCCGGTCGTCTGTTTTCTTATTTCTATTTTTTTTTTAAGGAGACAGAGGCAATTTTGTTAACACTTGGTTATCTCGTGCGTGTGTCTACAATGAAGGTCACTGTATCAAGTATATTTCAGAGTTATTATCTGAATACCGCTAAATATGTTAAAAGGTACACCTTACTTGAGTTTTGTACATGAGTGTTCGCCATTACTCTTCATATTTTCACCCTTTCATACGTCATCCAATTATATATAGACCATTACTCTTCATATTTTCACCCTTTCATACGTCATCCAATTATATATAGACCATTACTCTTCATAATTTCACCCTTTCATACGTCATCCAAAAAAGTTAGAAATAGTAGATATTTCTCTTTGAAATAAGTATTGATTTTTCATAGAAAAGAAACTTATGCGGTGCAACTTTAAGTGTTATTTTATATTGAATGTTTATACTTATGAGAAATAACTGTGAAAGCATTTTTAACTCGAAAGCCTGCGAATATTAATCAATTAGTGAATAAAACTTTTACGGAAATGATATTAATGTTTATTTTATCTCTGAGTTAATCATTGTAGCTATGTTTCTTATCGGTGACGACCGTTTCGCTATCGGTATTTTCCTTCGTTATCGGTTTCGCTATCGGTTCTTTCGACTCGGTTCAGCCAACTGTGGTTGTTGAGACAGTGGGATTCTTTCTTTTTTTCGGTTCCTTATGAAGACTGATTTTATGTAGGTGTCCCCGTCCCAATAAATGTCGGTGTCAGAAATAAAACCATTGAACTCGATTTATTTTTTTCAAATAAATAATACTTCCTATCTCATCTTACTGTGAGGGCGCTGCTCATCAGTGGTGAATCCTTCCAGCGGTTTCGCCAGTTTAATCTACCAGACTCCTTTTTAGAGTTCTAATACTGTATTGGGGACACGATCCTGCTTATAAATTAGAAACTGAAGAATGGAATCTTGGTTATGGTATCCAGGTAAACTATGAACATTAACTTATAGGACAGTAGAATTACATTTTAATAAACGTATATTCTGGGGAGTTGAACGGTACAAATTTGAAGAGGAAACTTCTTTGTACACTTTTGATAAAGCACAATTTGAATTATAGATTATAATAAAAGAAAATAAGACCTAATCCAAATAATTTATTAGTGTGTGACGTTACGGCAACATTGTCATCATCATCAGACAAAAGAATAATATAATTCATTCTTTTGTCTGATGATGGTGACAATATTGTTGCCGAAACGTCAAACACTAATAAATTATTTGGATTAGGTCTTATTTTCTTTTATTTGCACACTTTTATAAACGAAAAGAAGTTTTAAAATGTAATGAGTTGGATATTAAGCAATAGTCAACCCATATATGATGTATTCTTTAGTATATTGGGATAAGCACTCAGGCATAATTCTCTCTCCACATCTCCAGTTCTAAAACTAACTGGAAGAAAGACATGGTCCCAAGAAACCAATATTAGGAAATACCTCAGCTCGTCAACCACTGCCTAAACATTCAATGGTTGAGTTCAACTATATTCCGGGATATTGGATAACCCATTTTCTTTATGAATCGAAAAAAGTCAAAAACGTTCATTTCAGGCTACTGGTCTTCGTCAGTGTAGTATAGACTTTACCTCAACGGGCAAAAAGGCTGATCCTTGAGACTTTATGAAAAGTCAAGAAATAGGTATTTAAGGCTCGACCTCTCCTCTCTTTATTTTTCAAACATAAATATATTTGCATATCTTATAAATATATATACTTCAATAATAAAACTTAGCGCCATATATAGATGAAAACTATAAACATACTTTAATATTATTTTTCTTTTAAATAAATACAACTATTTCTGCAGTCCTTATTTTGCGATGATTAAAAATTGAAAGAAGGAGGTTATGACTCATCAGTGGTGAACCCTCCCATCAGTTTCGCCATTAAAATATTCACATTTATAACTTATTTACATATCTCACCTCTATTCACTATGTCTTTTTGTATGCCAATACAGATGTTGATTCCAAATGACATTCGAGAGAGCCAAGTTGGAAATCTCCATTTCAAGTATTTACGCATCTTCTAAGAGAAGCTGTGATTTATGGAACATCCATAATATTCGATCATTTTTTGCGAATATTCTGAACACCAATTCCAAAAACGATTACGTAATATCTAAAAGTTCCACTCCAAATAATGGCGGGAGCAAGACCATAAACAAATCGCCAATCTCTATGGAAGCTCTATCCAATCCCATATATTCCCATAGGATACCATGGCATCAATTGAAGTGAGAGCTTTACCTATTACATTAGTCTTCGTAGTGTTTCTTTGGTTCTATGGACATTGACGACATGCTGGGTGTTGACCACTTTTTTGTTTTATAATACATGTTCATCCTTGACTTTACAATATAATGCAGCGGTTGATTGTAGAACGGAATTTGGTAATTATACCGCAAATGTTTTTTTTTTTTTGAACGAAAAATCGAAATTTATTTTAAAGAGAAATAACGATTATTTCTAACCTTAGGGAAAAAAAACGCAAAGAGGGAAACTGTTGTGAAGTGGGAGAAATGTGGATGATTAGCTGCTACAGGCCCTACAAACTTCAAAGATTTGCCAATTTCACGGTCCTGGTTCTAGCTCTGCATATCTTCGAAACATCCTTAAGGTTGGAAATAATAGTTATTTCTTCTTAAAATACATTTTGAATTACGTTCATAAGAAACATTTGCGGTATAATTACTGAATTCCGTTCTACAATACAGGTCTAAGTTTTTTTACTATTTTTATTTCTCTAGCCTTTTTTTCTGGCCAACATGTCTTTTAACGGGAAAACTAGAAGTAATGACTTACAGATAATCCATTGTATAGTTATCAATAGATGGAATCGTAAAAATAGAGGCTGCATGGCCGGTATTCATATTTCTTGAAAATAAAGATATTTCGGTCAGTAAATCTTTTTTAACGATTTTTAAAATAATTTTTAACGCCTTGCCAAATGTTTTAATTTTTGTTTGATTTTGACGAGGGCAAAAACTTTTTGTCGAAACGTCGAGGTTGTTGTTGTCGTGTCCAATGAAGAGCCTCAGATGTCTTAGTGCATCTCTATCACAGCAGCAGCAATGTCCTCTATCTTGGGTGTGTAAATTTCGGGGTCCATGTCAATTTTCTGTTGTTGTTGTCGTGTCCAATGAAGAGCCTCAGATGTCTCCATACATCTCTATCACAGCAGCAGCAATGTCCTCTATCTTGGGTGTGTAAATTTCGGGGTCCATGTCAATTTTCTGTTGTTGTTGTCGTGTCCAATGAAGAGCTTCAGATGTCTCCATACATCTCTATCACAGCAGCAGCAATGTCCTCTATCTTGGGTGTGTAAATTTCGGGGTCCATGTCAATTTTCTGTTGTTGTTGTCGTGTCCAATGAAGAGCCTCAGATGTCTCCATACATCTCTATCACAGCAGCAGCAATGTCCTCTATCTTGGGTGTGTAAATTTCGGGGTCCATGTCAATTTTCTGTTGTTGTTGTCGTGTCCAATGAAGAGCTTCAGATGTCTCCATACATCTCTATCACAGCAGCAGCAATGTCCTCTATCTTGGGTGTGTAAATTTCGGGGTCCATGTCAATTTTCTGTTGTTGTTGTCGTGTCCAATGAAGAGCCTCAGATGTCTCCATACATCTCTATCACAGCAGCAGCAATGTTCTCTATCTTGGGTGTGTAAATTTCGGGGTCCATGTCAATTTTCTGTTGTTGTTGTCGTGTCCAATGAAGAGCCTCAGATGTCTCCATACATCTCTATCACAGCAGCAGCAATGTCCTCTATCTTGGGTGTGTAAATTTCGGGGTCCATGTCAATTTTCTGTTGTTGTTGTCGTGTCCAATGAAGAGCCTCAGATGTCTCCATACACCTCTATCACAGCAGTCGCAATGTCCACTATCTTGGGTGTGTAAAGTTCTGGGTCCATGTCAATTTTTTGTTGTTGTCGTGTCCAATGAAGAACCTCAGATGTCTCCATACATCTCTATCACAGCAGCAGCAATATTCACTATTTTGGGTGTGTAAAGCTGCGGCTCTGGGTCTAAGTCAAATTTCTGCAAAGCTGCGGCCATTGCTGGGCATGAGAATATGTGAGTAGGTGTTAGTTCCACACCAGGACAGTTGTTGCATGTCCTATAGGTTCTTGTGCCATCTGAATGTATTGTCATTCCTTTAAAGTGTTTTGTTCTAAGTCTTGTTATAGTTTTTGTCAGTTTTCTCTCAGAGTTTATTTCACATATTTGATATTTTTCTTATTTTTATTTGAAAGTTTGAAAAAGATTTACTGTGGCCGAGAAGTATCTTTATTTTCAAGCAATAGAAGTTATACCTCTAGTTATCCTGTTGTAGGACATGTTGGCCCGAGAGCTAGAGGAATAAAAAAATAGTAAAGAAACATATCCCTGGATTTCTTGTTGATTCTTTTAAATTTGTTTGTTTGATAAAGCGACCATTACAATTCCAGTTGTATACCTGTAACGTGTTAAACAGAAACCTCGTTCTTTCTATATTTCAGATATGTCAACTAAATGTTTAACTATTCATTTTTTTTAAACCATAACACATGATATATCATTAAGAAAAAAGTCAAATCTTGAATAATTCAAAATTAACAATTAATTTATATTTATTCCGATAGATGGCGCAAGCTATCAGCAAATTTTACTTGCACGATCAGGATATGCCTTCTTTAAAAATATATCCACTTTATCTAGTACGATTTCACTTTTATACTTTTTTTAACATGATATTTCATTGTAAAACGACATTTGAAAATTATCCCGCATGTGTTTCTTTTGAACGAAAAATCAAAATTTATTTTTAAGGAGAAATAACGATTATTTCTAACCTTATGAATGAGGTATGAAAGGATGAATAGTGATGAGTAATGATAAACGGAAAAATAAAAGTGTCCAGGGATGGGAATGATATTTCATGTTAATTTTATGTTAAAAAAAAATTTTTTTTTTTCTGTTTTCGGAAGAGCATTGCTTGAAGCATGTTATATATTTATAACTATGTTTTCTCTAGACTGTCTTCAAGGCTTATTTCTCTATATTTCATTTAAAATACCTTTTACAAGAGTTTACCTTTATTATCGGGGTACAGCCCAATGCAATATTACAGCGGTATGGTATATTAAACTGACAAAACCGCTGGTAGGGTGTACCACTGATGAGCCAGGCACTCCCATTAATTTATTATTACAGTAAGGGGAGTAGAAAATTGTTTTTTTTTTTAAATATACACATGCGCTTCAAAATACTTTGAATTTATTAAAACAAATCCGTTCTTTATACCGTTGAACCCGGTCAAGTTTTGAAGCCAAAAGTCATTAATTCTAGACTCTAATACAATATAAATCTATTTGAGTCCTGAAGAAGAGCCTTTTGGATTGAAATCTCGTCCAAAATTATTCTGATAAATAAATGAAGAGTCTGTAGCTATTGTGTTTTAAAGAACTGTAGTGTGCATTGCTTGTTTTTCATATTCTCTGTAAATAAAACGAAATACGACTTTTTTTCTTGGGTCATAACCATTCTACAGTATTTTTGACTTACCTGGATGAAACTTTGACTGAAGATATAGAGGTAGGAGTGTTTCTGGAGTTATTTTCAACCCAAAAATATGCAAATACGATTTCGGAATAATTTGCATAATTTGAGTTCATTGATGTTATTTCATTAAAAAAAACATAATATTAACATGATGCATTAGCGTACCATTTTAATAAAAAATTTAAACTATTTAAACTGGCGAAACCGCTAGGAGGGTTCACTACTGATGAGCTAGGCCCCAGTTAAAAAAAAAATAACTGGTGATTTGGAATGAGCTTCAACACCAGTTTTATCAAACTCAGATAAAACTCTAACCGGTAGGCTATGTTGTGCCTCATTCCTAATCGCCACGAGTTAATCAACAATCTACCGAGGAAAAACAAAGTCCAGTAAGACAAATAACCTGTCGAATTATAGGGATATAGATTTATATTGAGAAATTCGAAATATAATCTACATTTCTGCAATATAAATATATTTATAAATAAAAAGAAGGCATTTCCTGACCACGAGCACATATGCTTTTTAGATGGCAGAGCGCCATCATTTTTTTTCTATTGTTTTTTCATATTTATAAATATATAATATATTCCATTTATAAAATATATTTCAAATGCAGAATTATTATAAGAAAAAGAAATCGTCAAAATAATTTTAAATATACATATAAGAGAAAAAAATAAACCAAATCCTTGATTCCTTATTGATTATCAGATTGTAAAAGCAGGTAAGAATTATTTTATACATAAAAATTTAAATATTTTCGAAAATAGATCAATCCATAAATAAATCTTTAATTAAAAAGACATATATTGGATCAAAATATTATTTATTTTACCAATATTCCAGCTGGCTGAACGCCAACCTTTATCAAGGTGTTATAACATTTTAAAGTGAGTCAACAACAAACTCAGCGCTACACCTGTTAGTTGCAGACACACCTTAAAATGTTATAATACCTTGATAAAGGTTGTCGTTCAGCCAACTGAAATATTGGTAAAATAAATGATATTTTGATCCAATATATGTCTTTTTAATTAAAGATTTATTTATGGATTGATCTATTTTCGAAACAATTTATAAATACATAACATATTCCATTTATAAAATATAATTCAAATGTAGAACTAGTATAAGAAAAAATAAGATAATAAATCGTCAAAATATTTGTAAACATAAATATTTATTAAAAATAAGACTATAATAATAATAACAATAGGTAAAGTTAAATCTATACAGACACAGAGAGAGAGACAGACACAATAGGATATATATATAATAAATAAGATGTATATAAGGTATAGATAAATAATTAAAGGTAAACAATGAAATTTTCATATCTGGATTTATGACAATGTAAAGCATTGGATTTTCCTCCGCACAAATGATCTTTACATATTATTCTCATACTTACATTTTGGTATTTTCCTTTGTTTAATAGATGTTGTGGAGTATGTGTTCTGACCTATGAAATATGGACGATACCCTATGTTGTTATCGTGTCCAATGAAGAGATGTCTCCATGTATATCTATCACAGCAGTCGTTCTCTATCTTGGGTGAGTAAAGTTCTGGGTCCATGTCAATTTTCTGTTGTTGTCGTGTCCAATGAAGAGATGTCTCCATGTATATCTATCACAACAGTCGTTCTCTATCTTGTGTGTGTTCTGGGTCCATGCCAGTTTTCTGTTGTTGTCGTGTCCAATGAAGAGTCTCAGATGTTCCTATGCTTCTCTATCACAGCAGTCGTTCTCTATCTTGGGTGTATAAAGTCCTGGGTCCATGTTAATTTTCTGTTGTTGTCGTGTCCAATGAAGAGCCTAAGATGTTTCCATGCATCTCTATCACAGCAGTCGTTCTCTATCTTGTGTGTAAAGTTCTGGGCCCATGTTAATTTTCTGTTGTTGTTGTTGTCGTGTCCAATGAAGAACCTCAGATGTCCCCGTGCACTCTATCACAGCAGTCGTTCTCTATCTTGGGTGTATAAAGTTCTGGGTCCATTAAAACAATAATAAACAATAAGAGGAGCTTCTTGTGTAAATTTCTTTAATACCGCAAGCTTTCGAACAGAACGTTCTTCAACGGGCGTGGATAGTAAAAACGTACTAACATGGGTTCTGGGTCCATGTTAATTTTCTGTTGTTGTCGTGTCCAATGAAGAGTCTCAGATGTCTCCATACATCTCTATCACAGCAGCAGCAATGTCCACTATCTTGGGTGTGTAAAGTTGCTGTTCTGGGTCCATGTCAATTTTCTGCAAGACTGCGGCCATTGCTGGGCATGCGACTATGTGAGTAGGTGTTAGTTCCACACCAGGACAATTGTTACATGTCCTATAGATTTACGTGCCATCTGGATGTAATGTCATTCCTTTAGAGTGTTTCATTCTGAGTCTTGTTATAGTTTTTCTAATTATTATCTCAGCGTTTATTTCCCATATTTGATCTTTTCTTATTTTTTGTTTTTAAGGAAAGAACAAATGTCAGTATTTGAAGCTGATGCTTTGGAAAAATACGAGATAATTATACGATACCCTATCTATCCCATATATAGAAATACTAATAGTGATAATCCAATAAAACAATCACCCCCTTGTGTGAATCAATATTAAGATAAAAACATCAGACTTCCAAGTATAAGTTTCTTTTTTATTTAATTCTGTTAAATCGTTTTTTGAAGACAACTCTCAAATTTATAAAATTAATTTATTAAACTTTAAACATTTTTAGATATAGAGAGAGAAACGAGGAGTTAATTACCTCGTATTTAAGGCAACAAAAGAATCATCTAATTTACATACATCGTTCTAACCAGATTCAACTTGTGAAAACAGACGACAAAGCAAAGAATAAACAAATTAATAATAGAGGGTAAGTTCCTGTTTTTTACAAGCTTTCACACACTCAAAGAATATTCAACTTCTTGCTTCAAATTCTTTGTTCGAAATTTTATGGTATTTATGAATATTTCTGGGCAAGACTCATTACCATAGTAAAATGCATCCTTAAAGATCAAACCAACTTCAGACCCATTTATAAAGAATAATAAAATTCAAGCTCACTCTTTATTCAAAAAAAGAAATTTGAAATATGAATAAAGGACATAAAATTCCAAAGAATTTAAAGACTTCTTATCTAATATGGAAACCTCTTTCATGTCACCTGTCGTCTTTTCTTGAAGGAGACAGGGACAATTTTTTTCACAATTTGTTATCTCGTGTGTCTTCAATAAAGGTCACTGTAATATCTTTCAGAGTTATTGTCTGAATCCCGATATACATGTTAAAAGTTACAACTTCCTTAAGTTTTGTCCATGAATGTATTTTTCAAGGTTATTGTCTGAATACCGATATACATGCTGAAAGGTACAACTTCCTTAAGTTTTGTCCATGAGTGTATCTTTCAGAGTTATTGTCTGAATCCCGATATAAATGCTAAAAGGTACAACTTCCTTAAGTTTTGTCCATGAGTGTATCTTTCAGAGTTATTGTCTGAATCCCGATATAAATGCTAAAAGGTACAACTTCCTTAAGTTTTGTCCATGAGTGTATATATCACAAGTGAAGACTATATAAATAAAAGTAAAAAACAGAATCAACATGCAATAGTTGCAACGATCTGGTATTTTAATTTTGTGAAATCGCTAAGAAGATTCGTCACTGATGAGCAAAGCATTTCCAAAACTCTTTAATCATCTGTTTACTAATTTTAGAAAATCATATTTCATGCTGAGAAGAAATTGCGTTGAAGGACTCATCCTTATCAATAGAAAAGGTTTAAATGGCCAATTTATAATAGATAATGCTTAATAAAAGATGTAAAAAGAGTAAATAAAACAACGAGAATATAAAAAAACTAACGTATTATTCGAATGAAAGTCGCGTGAGTACTTTTTCAAATATTAAAAATATATATTTAGTACAATTTTCGATCGATAGATGGCAGTAGGGAGCGCCCTCACATATAGAACAATGTAACGTAAAAACAAAGGCGTTCATTGGCTGGATCTGTGAAAGGAAGCCTTCAGCCCCCTCCCTCCCTATACTGAGAGTGAATTAAAAAAAACGTGATTTTTTTGTTTCCACATTTTCCCCATCTCTCCAGGCCGAGGCGAGCGGCGAATAAATCGTCTTTTTGTTCCCAGAGATCACATTTCCATAAAAAGTGGTTTAAAAAGTAACGAACCATTATTTTACTTCGAGATTTCTTCAGCTTTCTTTCACACTCTTTCTGCTAGCAATCTTTGGAAATTATGAATATCTCTTTTTTTTTCTACCTTTTGCTTTTTGTTTTTTTTATTTTAATTTTTCTATTTGTAGATTTTTGCGATTGTTTTTAGATGGTATAATTGTTTCTTTTTGTTCTAATCAAAAGATTAATTATAGAAATTAGTATGGAAATCTTTTTGAAAAAAAAAAAACTTCTTAATCAATTAGTATAATTGATTACAAATTGGACAGAGAGTAATAAAAGAAAAATGTAAAAAAAAAAAGTTTTTTTTTTTTGTAACGAGAGAGGTATATTTGTAGAATACTCGTATATTAATTAAATTTATCTACTTTCATCTTTCAATTGAATTACAGTAATATATATGCAGAATAAAGGAATTGACATTTATTAAAATTTACCGAAAATTAAGCACCAATGTGGTGTCTTGGATATAGACTCATGGAGACAAAACTTAAGGAAGTTGTATCTTTTAGCATGTATATCGGGATTCAGACAATAACTCTGAAAGATACACTCATGGACAAAACTTAAGGAAGTTGTACCTTCAGCATGTATATCGGGATTCAGACAATAACTATGAAAGAGATTACAGTGACCTTTATTGAAGACACACGAGATAACCAAGTGCGAACAAAATTGTCTCTGTCTCCTTAAAAAAAAATGACGAGGGAATATAAAAGACTTTCCACTTTCTCAAGGTTTGTCCACGAGTGTAGCTATTGTACGAAGAGGTTTGCAGCTGGAATCTAAGGTGTTCTAGCACAAAGAAGCAACTTTATATTCAAGTTAAAGTAAAAATTGCTCCATAATATCATTCTTGAGATAATTCCTTTATCTAGTATTATATGATATTACACTAGAGCTTATAGAGGTGCCCATTTCGCACATGAACATTTTAAGTGAAAGAATCCCACGTAAAAATGCGTTGATTTATTAAAATCATATTTTTCGTACGCCCCTAATATTTACCTGTACTCATGAAATAAAGTAATTAAGCACAAATTTTGCTTTTCAAATAAAACCAACGAATACCTATTACTTTCAAAAATATCAGCAAACAAAAATAAGGCAATAGCTTATTATATTTTTTTTAGATCATCATTATGTAAGGACCAGTCAACAAGTGAATGACTTTGAGATGAAGAGTAAAGCCAGTTCAATTTCTATGTAAATAACACAAGATGATTATTACCTTACCCAATTGAGAGAATCTGTATGGGGCAAGTCCCTAATAAAGGCTTTTGTGTGTGTGTGAAACAAACCACGGACTATTCTATTCACGGCCTAAAATTATTGTATATATATATATATATATATATTTAAAAATGCCTATTTTGGATCATAAAGTTTTTATTTCCGATATTTCGTGAGGCAACTCGCCAAACTTCCTCTGGGAACAAAATGGCTTTAGAGAAGCTCGTGTATCATTTCGCGAGTATATACAACCGCTATAAAATTTAAATATCTAGAATCTACAATATGCATGCCTCTATGAATATAATAATTAATAATAATATAATATGTAAAACATTAATATATAGAGTATTAAGTAAATATATACATTTAAAATAAACGAATTGAAAATCAGCAATTTGCCATATATATACATATATACGTGTATAGTAGTGGGCTATGTGGTTTTAAATTGTAAGTATAGTTGAGGAATGTCTATTTTTCGGTTGATACTGTTTTTATCTTCTATTGAGCTCCAGCTTTCTAGAAAAAGTCTTGAATGTTTATCCTTGATATTTTGATATATTATTTCTGTTGAGTCGAAATTTGGTATGTGGTCCTGTTTCAGTGCGTGGTCTACTAAAAGCGGTTATATATACTTTTATAGCGGTTGTATATACTCGCGAAATGATACACGAGCTTCTCTAAAGCCATTTTGTTCCCAGAGGAAGTTTGGCGAGTTGCCTCACGAAATATCGGAAATAAAAACTTTATGATCCAAAATAGGCATTTTTAAATATTGTAATATATGGATTGCTCTATTTTCAAGCATATATATATATATATATCAAAAATAAAAATGGCATATCTTTACCAGGAGCACATGTGCTTTACAGAAGGCAGAGCGCCATCTGGTGGAACAGAAATCAACTAAACCTTGATTTAGCCTGTTCCCTGATATTTGGCCAACCCAATTTCTTGATAAATCAAGAAAAGCCATCCACGAACGCGTTTCGCGCTTTTTGGCGCTCGTCAGCGTGGAGTAGTCTGTACCACTGCGACCAGAAAATATTTTGGCCCCGGGGGGTTCTTGATAAACCAAGAAATGGGTATTTAAGGCCAAACTTGCGTAAATACGCTTAACACATGAAAAAATGAAACAATATTTTTTTTTCTTTCATTGTTTCATATATATATATGTGTGTATAGACAAATGTAATGGCATACATGTATGACAAGTGTCCCTAGGGAGACATAGCGCTTTAAATTGAAATAAAATATAATAAAACAAACTTTCTACTGTCTTTACTGTGATATGAAAGCTATTATTGGAAAGGCTTGGTTCATCAGTAATGAACTCTCCCAGTAGTTTCGTCAGTTTAATCGCTCATACCGTTTTTTAGAGATCTAGAGACAGAGTTAAGTTATACATCTATCTCTATATAAAATAGAACACCTTATTGCCTATCCACTTTTTGGAAACAGATTCTAAAAGTGGATGAACTAAGTCATCCTGTATCCCTAGAGCCCTTACAGAGTACTATCAGCCAGGCCATGTGAGCCCAGGTTTTTTACTGAGCTTGTTATTGCTCACACTCCTCTTTTTTTTCATCCGAGCTTGGAACCGGCAAAGGCGAAGTTACCCCTACTAGTAATTGTAAAGGTCGACCTGCTTTCTAGATTTGTAGACATTTTTCAGGATGCCTTAATGACCAATTTTATTTTTGGTCGTTGAGGTACAGCTTGTACCACGCTTATGAGAGCCAACAGCCCGAAACGTGTCCGTGGTTAGCTTTTCTTGATTAATCAAGAAAGGGTATTTGCCCAATTCTGGAATAATTAAAAATCAACGAGAATAGTTGATATTTATTCCGATAGATGGCGCAAGCCATCAGCAACTTTCAGTTGCACGATAAGGAGATGCCTATTTCTAAATGTGTAGACATGTAATGCATTTACAGTAAAAATCAATCTCCAATTACTACCTATCATGACTATCATGACATGTTCTACGTGTACTAACATAGGTCAAGAAGTAGAAACCGTAGATTTCAGATAGCCCCACGACTCGGGATCGAATCCACTCTTTCTTCTTCAGAAGAAAAAAAAAAGCCTTAATGCTCTCTGATTTCTTTCAAAATTCTAACTCCACTAGTCTTCTTTCTTTTCTCCTCACAATCATATTGGGGTATAAAGCTTGTGAAGCTTGTGATTTATAATGGCGTCTGCTGATGATGAGTAGATCTCATCAAATATAATTTGACATCCATAATGACTGGGTAAATGTGTCTGTCATTATGACTGGGAGCACTATTAAGTAGCAGGCCACTGACTTGGCTCCAATATGAAATAACCGCCTCTGACATGAGGAACAGACGCCATGCCCATCAATTCCTAACATGGAGTACAGAGGCTTCTCATCTTGTATCTCTGGATTAGGAGCCCTTACAGAAGGGTACCATCATCCGGGCCAGCTGAGCCCAGGTTTTTTTAGGAGCTTGTTACTGCTCCTGGGCTTGGGACCGGCAAAGGCGAAGTTTACCTCACTAGTAAGTGCAAGTAAAGGGCTCTGCCACATTTTTAAATGCAAAAGTCTACCTTCTTTCTACATGTATAGACATGTAGTGCACTTACAGTAAAAATCAGACTCCAATTACTACCTATCATGACTATCATGGCCTGTTCTAGGTGTACTATGGATAATAATAATAATAATAAAGCCATTAGGTCAACGATATATGGATGTAGAAAGCAAGGAGACACCACCGCATTATATTTTCTCCCACAAAAATCCTCAATGAATGAGCCTAACTAAACCAAAGCGATATCTTACTACATATCGATTCTCCAATATCTCTATTTAATATAAACTCCCGCTAATATTTGAGTAGAAAGAATGAATTAAAAGAGTCGGTAGGTTTGATTAAGAAATTACATAACGCTCACCACGGGACTCTATTTACATGATGGCAATATCCATTTTTCTCCCTTCAATACCTTCTCAATAAAACCCCAAGTTTATTTTAAATAGAGAAGACGGCGGCTGCCTTTTCACACTGCACTAATGGTTCCAAACTTTGACACCGCGCGCCTTTCAATTTCCTTTCAAATTAAATTTTATATTTTTATACCTTTCATTAGGGCTACATAAAGGAGTAAAAGCTCAATTTTAAAACTTTCTTTACACTACTCTCATGCTTCAATAGAAGCTGTGTTTGTTTACCGAAAGATTTCTTCTTATTTTTGATATGTAATTTTAAACACAAGATCTGTATAGTAATTTACATATTTCTACCATTATCATTTGTGTAAACTCCGAGTTTTGGAACGTGGTGCTGAATTGTTGGAGACATTTTCAATGGGAAATATGCAAATGAAAGAAGGCATTAGAAAGTTGTTTCTAAGGGTAAATATAAATTTAAAAAAAAATGTGTTGATAGGATCAGGAATAAGAAAAAGTCTTTTAGAAGATTGGGAGATTCCTTTTGATTATTGTCAGTTAAAATAAACGAAGAATCGGCGGATTGGACCTTTATTCGAGAAGGAAATGGATTGAGGAATAAAGTACTAGAGTAAAAAAATGATGGGAAGAGAACGGTAGGAAGTAGGCGAATTAAATTTATATACTGGATAAATGAAGAGAATAAATCAAGATAGAGAAGTATGGTATCAACTTTAGACCAGGGCCTGATAAGAACAAAGAAACTGAAGAAGAAGAATTGGACTGATGCACTGGGCGAGAAGCTATGAAGAAAAAAAAGAGAAGAACTCAAGATAGAGAAATATAGCGTCACTACTGGAGACCTGGATCTTTTCAACATTCAGAGAAACTGAAGAAGAATTGGACTGATGGAGTAGATCGGAAACTATGAAAAAATAAAGAGAAGAGCTCAAGATAGAGAAGTATGGCGTCACTGGAGACCAGAACCTGCTCAAAAACAAAGAAACTGAAGAATTGGAACAATAGACTGGATTGGAGGCTATGAAGGGGAAATAAATATTGTTACGACGCTTCTCAGCCGTCGATGTTTGCGTTCAAGGTTTACTGAGAAGACACTGTGGATTCTTTAGGATACAGCTTAGTGCGGTATATTTATCACAAGAGCTTAAAAGAGTAGATAAGTAACTATACAGTAGAAGATTAACTTGCCTTCAATGCCCGCCACTAGAGGGATCCTTCTCCGCTACCGCCTTCCCGGTCAGTCCATACGGCCACACGTTCGGAGCCCACTTCTCAGACAGACTTCTCTCCCCAGACTGCCATGTCTTCTCGGCACACACAAATCCTCGGCAGGCCGGCCAGCTTCCTTCCACTGCGGCACCAGCTGGGCTCGGCTGATCCCTTCCCCACGGCGACGCCAGCTGGACTCCCTCTCCGACTGTCTGCCACCCCCCCCCCCCCCTCTGGAATTTGTCAATCAACACTTCCGAGAAGGGGCCCTTCTTCTCTTGGCGTTCCCACTTCTTCCCTGCTACTTCTCTGCTGCATCGTTTCACTGCCCCCTTCTCAATCCTTTTCGTCCCGAAAAGGCTGATTTCACCAGAGGCGCTGATCGGCGGCCCTTTGATCTCCCTGACGTCTCTGGCCACATGAGGGTTGTCCGCCTCCCGGAAGCGTAGCGGCAGGGTTAACACCAACCCTTGTTTGCAGAACCACATCTCAGCTCGGGCTTTCTTTCCACTCTCAACCAGTGCCGACGCCATTGATTGGTCTCGCTGTCTAGCACAGGGCGGTGGTTCTCCACAAGATGGCGGCCATATTTCACTGTCTACGATGCTTCCATCTGCACCTTGTCGGGCGAAGGAACGAAGATGAATGGTACGCATTCTTGGCACATCTCTTCAGCTTGCATTGCAGACGACGGCGCTGACACATTGCGCGCGACTTCCGCGTCACAGACATTGTCGTCGGACTTCCACAGAGCGTCCAATGCTCTATCCCGTTCAGTCGGGTTGCCGGCTCCAACTTCAGGGTGCTTCGACCATCTAGCCTTGTCGCACTTCCACGGAGCATCCAGCTCCGTCCCGTCCAGTTGGATCGCCGCTGTAGTCCCTGACAGTCTGACACTGTCGCTGAAGTCAGCCACGCTGTCGCACTGCAGCTCGCCAAGATCGTTGCTGTTCTCATGGATTATTTCAGAAAGAATCTCAGGGGTTGAATTTTCGCTCTGTATATCACCTTGAGGGCATTCTCCTTCCGTCCGCTTGATTTTATACAAAACACTCGTGCCACAGCCGTTGTCGGAGGCGATCAGCTCACCCTCCTCCGCTACACAACCAGTCTGGATCATTTCCTGCTGTCGACACTCTTCGGACTTCTGGATCACGGGAGAATCTTCTAACGTAGATTCTGGCAGTTCACTTACAACGTCTCCTGACGTGATGATCTTTGTTGTGATGGTCTTGTCGGGATCTTCATCACCTGGGATCGTCTTTTGTCCCCTCAGACATTGAATACGTGGGCTATTGGCTGCTGTGATTGCTTTTGAAAAGCCATCCGGACTTTCTGGCGGTAGTACATTGAACTGAACTTCGCAAGACATGGGTGTGGCAGAACGTTTAACATTCCGAATATGCTCGAGTCGGCTCAATCGAGAATCCCAGTTTTCTCCGAGCACATCTAATTTCTGGCTTATCAGACGGAGCAATTTTGTGAATTTTTCGATTTCGGGGTCGGTTAGTTTTTCCATTTTTCTTTTTGAATTGGCGCAAAATAAAATCTTCAATTAAAATTAACTAAGCTGTATCCCACTTCTGACACCAAGTGTTACGACGCTTCTCAGCCGTCGATGTTTGCGTTCAAGGTTTACTGAGAAGACACTGTGGATTCTTTAGGATACAGCTTAGTGCGGTATATTTATCACAAGAGCTTAAAAGAGTAGATAAGTAACTATACAGTAGAAGATTAACTTGCCTTCAATGCCCGCCACTAGAGGGATCCTTCTCCGCTACCGCCTTCCCGGTCAGTCCATACGGCCACACGTTCGGAGCCCACTTCTCAGACAGACTTCTCTCCCCAGACTGCCATGTCTTCTCGGCACACACAAATCCTCGGCAGGCCGGCCAGCTTCCTTCCACTGCGGCACCAGCTGGGCTCGGCTGATCCCTTCCCCACGGCGACGCCAGCTGGACTCCCTCTCCGACTGTCTGCCACCCCCCCCCCCCCCCCTCTGGAATTTGTCAATCAACACTTCCGAGAAGGGGCCCTTCTTCTCTTGGCGTTCCCACTTCTTCCCTGCTACTTCTCTGCTGCATCGTTTCAATATTAAAAACTCAATATAGAGAAATGTGGGGTCACTGGACACCAGGATCTGCTCAACATTCAGACGAACTGAAATGAAAAAGAAGAAGAATTGTACTGATGGACTGGAGGGAAAGTTATGAAAAATATAGAGAAGAACTCAAGATAAAGAGGTATGGTCTCGACCTAGACCTGGTCAACATTCAGAGAACCTGAAGAATTGGAACAATGGACTGGATGAGAAGCTATGAAGAGGAAATAAAGATTAAAAACTCAAGATAGAGAAGTATATTATGTCATTGGAAATCAGAACCTCCTCAAAAACAAAGAAACTGAAGAAGAGTTGAACTGATGGGTTGAATGTAAAGTTATGAAAAAGAAATAAAGAGACGAACTCTCTCAAGATAGGAATTATGGTGTCATTGGGGACAAGAGTCTTCTCAAGAGCAGGGGAACTGAGAAGAATTGAACGTATGGAATAGATGGGAATCTATGAAGGAATATAAATAAATGCTTAAAGATAGAGAAGTAAGAAGTCAATGGAAACCAAGACCTGCTCAAAAACAAAGAAACTGAAGAAGAGTTGAACTGATGGGTTGGATGTGAAGTTATGTAGAAATAAAAGAGAAGAACACTCTCAAGATAGGAACTATGGTGTCATTGGGGACAAGAGTCTTCTCAAGAGCAAGAAAACTGAGAATAAGAATTGAACTTATGGACTGGATGGGAAGCTATGAAGGAATATAAAGCTTAAGAAGTATGACGCCAATGGAAACAAATACCTCCTCAAGAATATATAAACTGAAGAATCATTTTTATCTTATCAATAGTACTATTTGATATAGTTAGCATCGTGTGTTACGGTGAAAATTTTGAAAAGAGTTTGAACTATTTACAGAATCGATCATTCTATCGATATATCAACTTCAAAATGTATATGAAAATGCTTGGCTCATCAGTGGCGAACCCTTCCAACAATTTCTACAGTCTAAACTACCTAACCGTAGCAATTATTGTATTGGCTTGTTCAATTAATAAAACTGCCATTTAAAAGCGACCTTTGTTTGAAAATTGAATTTAAAGACGCAATTAGGATTTCTAATTTTTCCATTTTTAATGAACAAAAATTCAAAAATGTATTCTTTTGAAATTATTTGAGTAATACTCTATTAATGCATTCTTTAATATGCCTATCCTACTATGTGATTTAAGAAAACAAAATGAAACTAAAATAATACAATTTTCTCAATTCCTTCTATATTCCTACACAAATATTGATCAAGAAATTTTCTATTAGCTATTATGATTATAGGATTTATTTATTATCCGAAAGAAAACGTTTAGGGACTAACAAAAGGCTTATCTGCGTGCGCATAGAAAAATTTTATATTTAGAAAGAAAATATGGTTATCGATTGAATGGCCATTTTCCACGGGGATTTAAGGACAAAAAGGGGATAACAAAAAGAATTTACTAATCGGCTTAGTCTGCGAATGGGGAGCGTTCGCTACTGTCAATCTAACAAGCGACATGGTTTCCGTTTTTCTGTATTTACATATTTACCTGGTTGTTATTGTCACCTTACTTACATATTGGCAGCTCGGCTCTATAGCAGGTCCTGATCTACTACAGTAGCGCCATACTTGAACTATTTATTTCTTCATTGTCTTCCATCCAGTCCATTAGTGTAATTCTTCAGTTTCTCTGAATCTTGAAAAGGTCCAGGTCTCCAGTGACGCCATACTTCTCTATCTTGAGTTCTTCTCTTTATTTCTTCATAGCTTCCCATCCAGTCCATTAGTCTAATTCTTCAGTTTTCTATTCGAGAGCAGGTTCTGGGCTCCAGTGACGCCATACTTCTCTATCTTGAGTTCTTCTCTTTATTTCTTCATAGTTTCCTATCCAGTCAATCAGTCCAATTCTTCAGTTTTTGTTCTTAAGCATGTCCAGGTCTCCAGTGAAGCCTCGCTTCTATCTTGATATATTCGCTTCATTTCTTCATAGCTTCCCATCCAGTCCACTTATTCAGTTTCTCTGTTCTTTAGTAGGTTCTGGTTCATACTTCTCTATCTTAAGTTCTTTATCTCTTCATAGCTTCCCATCCAGTCCACTTCTTCAGTTTCTCTGTTCTTGAGTAGGTTCTGGTTCATACTTCTCTATCTTAAGTTTTTCTCTTTATTTCTTCATAGCTCCCCATCCAGTCTATCAGTCCACTTCTTCAGTTTCTCTATTCTTGAGTAGGTTCTGGTTCATACTTCTCTATCTTAAGTTTTTCTCTTTATTTCTTCATAGCTCCCCATCCAGTCTATCAGTCCACTTCTTCAGTTTCTCTATTCTTGAGTAGGTTCTGGTTCATACTTCTCTATCTTAAGTTCTTTATTTCTTCATAGCTCCCCATCCAGTCTATCAGTCCACTTCTTCAGTTTCTCTATTCTTGAGTAGGTTCTGGTTCATACTTCTCTATCTTAAGTTCTTTATTTCTTCATAGCTCCCCATCCAGTCTATCAGTCCACTTCTTCAGTTTCTCTATTCTTGAGTAGGTTCTGGTTCATACTTCTCTATCTTAAGTTTTTCTCTTTATTTCTTCATAGCTTCCCATCCAGTCCATCAGTCCAATTCTTATTCTTCAGTTTTTCTGTTCTCAAGCAGATTATAGTATCCAGTGACACCATACTTCTCTATCTTGAGCTCGTCACTTTATTTCTTCATATCTTCCAATCCAGTCCATCAGTCCAATTATTCAGTTTCTCTGTTCTTATCAAATTCTGGTCGCCAGTGACATCATGATTCTCTATATTGAGCTATTTATTTCTTCATAGATTTTCCTATTCATTCTATCAGTCCACTTCTTCATCATTTTCTCTGTTCTTGAGCAGCTCCTGGTTTCCAGAAAATGAATGTTCTCTATTTTAAGTTCTCAATTTATTCATAGCTCCCCATTCATTATATCAGTTCAAGTATTGAGTTTCTCTGCACTTTAAAAGGTCTTGGGATCCAGTGGGCGATGATTTTTTCTTTATTTTTCAAATTCTTTATATATTCATAGTTCCCCACTAATTTCCCCATTTCTGGTCATTAGTTTCTCTGCTCATAAGAAGGTCCTGATATCTAATGGTGCCATACTTCTCTATTTCCAACTTTTTTAAATTTTATTTATTCATAGCTGCTTATCCAGGCCATCAATACAATTCTTCTTCTGCTTCTGGCTTCTTGAGTTAATCCTGGTCTTCAGTGATGCAATACTTCTCTATCTTGAGCTCTTCTATTTATTTCTTCATATCATCTCATCCAGTCCATCATTCCAATTCTTCTTGAGTTTATGGACTCTTGAGCTAATCATGGTCTCTAGTGACGCAATACTTCTCTATCGTGAGCTCTTCTATTTATTTCTTCATAACATCTGTCTTATCCAGTCCATCAATTCAATTCTTCTTGAGTTTATGGACTCTTGAGTTAATCCTGGTGTTCGGTGATGCTATACATTTCTATCCTGAATTCTTCTATTTATTTATTCATATCATCTCATCCAGTCCATCAGTCCAATTCTTGAGTTTCTGGACTCTTGAAATAATCCTGGTCTCTAGTGACGCCATACTCCTCTATCTTGAGCTCTTCTCTTTATTTCTTCATATTATCTCATCCAGTCCATCAATCCAATTCTTCTTGAGTTTCTGGACTCTTGAGCTAATCATGGTCTCTAGTGACGCAATACTTCTCTATCTTGAGCTCTTCTCTTTATTTCTTCAAATTATCTCATCCAGTCCATCATTCCAATTCTTCTTGAGTTTATGGACTCTTGAGTTAATCCTGGTCTCCAGTGACGCAATACTCCTCTATCTTGAGCTCTTCTATTTATTTCTTCATATCATCTGTCTTATCCAGTCCATCCGTCCAATTTTTGAGTTTCTGGTCTCTTGAACCAATCCTGGTATTTTTAGTGATGCTACACCTTTCTATCCTGAATTCTTTTTATTTTTCTCCGGTAATAATGAAGGGTGATATGCAAAAAGGACATAATCAAGGGAAGCTGATAACTCGATCTTTCTGGAACTTCCTCATTCGACATGGGCAATCCTCAATACAAATAACTTGGAAAGTTTCTTTAAGAAAAATCATTCCAGGATGCATTAGCATGCCATCTGTTATAAAAAATTTAAACTATTTTTTGACATGTATGAACTTTTCAGAAATAAACGTTAACCAAGTATTTATCATGTAATATTTTTTTATCAGAAATATCCTCTGAAATATAAATTACAATGAAGTGCAGTCTCCGAGAATGAGTTTTTCAATTTATTAAACGTTTTATCAAGCCTTTGGGTACTGTAAACCTTTATACAAGAGTATACAACGAAATGAATCTCAATTATTTAACTATAAAATATACAAGTATCAGAGTCATCAACAATCAATTCTGTCATCGTTTGCTTTTGTGAATGGAATAAATACCCAAATATGGCTATTCTATATACAGTTACGAGCGTCATTCTTCGTCGCCTCTGTCACGGTTTGCTTTTTTTTTTTTTGGAATGGCGCCCTCCTATTGGTCGGCTACGATCACGCCACCTTTGCCCACCCCCCCACTCGCATTTTCGTTTTTGTAACTATTGTGTTGGAGCGGGTCGCTCCTTAAATAAATGCATATATTAGTTGATAACCAAATGGAATCCTCGCTTTCTTTTTCCCAGTAAGAGACACGCCTACGGAAGCCAACAGTACATAGACAGATAAAGCACATAGGCTATAGTTATTAACTAATATATGCATTTAATTAAGGCGCCAAATTATAATTGTAACAAATAGTATTTGAATCAAAACATTCAATCGGGTAAAACACGGGCGTTGCCCGGGTCATTCGGCTAGTTTCTTATAAGCATCGGTGGTTCAGTGGTAGAATGCTCGTCTGCCACGCGGGCGGCTCCGGGTTCGATTCCCGGCCGATATATTCTTTTTTTTTTTTGCAATTTTTAAAAACTCATTTATATTATTATAGTTTTTTATATTATTTTGTTCGAAGAACAAACAGGGTCTTCTTGTTATTTATATCTTATAAATTATTTACATATTATAAGCTTCAATAAGACATATATTGGATCAAAATATCATTTATTTTACCAATATTTCAGTTGGCTGAACGCCAACCTTTATCAAGGTGTTATAAGGTAGGTATTATAAGCTATAAATAGTATTCAAAAATTTGATATTCATTTCGTTCTATACATACCTGTAGAAGGATTTACAATACAGGAAAGCTTGATAGATCTTTTAATAAAGTGAAAATATCATCCTTGGAAGCTGCGTTTTATTGTAATATTTGTTTATATTTCGAGGAATGCTGAGATTGAGATTGAAGCTTCTTTATTACAAGGCTCATATAAAGTTATATAAGGTTAAATACATAAATATGAGCAAATAAGATCATGCAATGATAAATCTATATGAATAAATAAATGTAAATACATATAATAATTTACAAATATACATATATACAAAAATATATACAAGTTCTTTATTGGTGTCGCCAACCGCAGGAAAGACTCCGCCACCGGTGGACTGCGAGAGTTCTTTCCCACAGAGTGGGCAGGTCTAGGTGTTGGCCAAGGTGTATCCAACTCAAGACCAAGATGGTACTTGTAGATGGTAGCCTTCGTTACACTTGTGCTGAGAGTCCTAGCAATTATTCTTTTTTCCCCTGCTTCTTATTTCTTTTTTTTTAGATTCATTTCTAACAGGAGAATAATCTGTATAAGGCTTGTGTGTGTGTGCTAACAATATACAGCTCGATGTTGGAGTATATTGACATTTTGTTAAGGCGATGTTCAAACGATGATAAAGAAAGCAGTTTGTTCTCTGAGAGAGAGAGAGAGAGAGAAAGAGTTTCTATGAAGGAGATTTAGAGAGAGACACAAAAAAAAGTGTGTTTCCACATTTTAGCAATTCTAACTGGAAACCCTGTGTAATGGGACGGGAAATCTCATCTCACGTCTGGATGGTTTTGTCGAGACTTGGTCTAATTTACCCTTTTTCGTCCCTATTGTAGCACATGTGTGTGTGGTGAAGCTTTCTTGTATCTCTCTATGGTAGCACAAGTATGCACATATGTGCGTGGTGAAGCTTTCTTGTATCTCTCTATGATAGCACAAGTATGCACATATGTGCGTGGTGGAGCTTTCTTTTTTCTCTCTATGATAGCACAAGTATGCACATATGTGCATATGGGTATACAAAGATGTAATGCCTCGATAAAGGTTGGCGTTCAGCCAGCCGAAATATTGGTAAAATAAATCTTTTATTGAATCCAATATATGTCTTTTTATTATCTAATATGTATATATGTTCAATAAAATATCTCCTTGTATCAATATAAGGTTAAATTATCAGGTTTCCGGTGGATAGGTTTCGTTTAAATCATTTTTAATTTACATATCTCCAGCTTTAGGACACGAAAGCCCTTCTACAGAAGAAAATATGCAAAAATAAATCGCTAATGGGATAAGATTTAGAATTGAATCAAATACAGAGAGTGCTTATATGCAAATTTAACGTGAGCCCTCCATTGCATCGGATTTACTATCCCCTCTGAATAACAAATCAGATAAGCCTGTGCACACAGTGGAAGCCCGCGTTAAATCGACATTCAAATAACTATAAGCACTCTCCGTATTAGTTGGACACGACAACAACACTCTCTGTCGTAAAAATAGAGGCTGCCTGGCCGGCATTCATAGTTCTTCAAATAAAAGACACTTCGACCAGTAAATCTTTTTTATATATAAATTAATAATAAAAATATTTACTGACCGAAGTGTCTTTTATTTGAAGAACACTCTCTGTATTTTATTTTAACTGTTGTCCTATTGGAGATTTTTCGTAGCGTGTTTTCTTCTGTAAAAGGGTTTTTGTGACCGAAAGCTAGAGATATGTAAATTAAAATATTTTACAAGAAACTTATATCACTGGAACCCTGATATTTTCACTTTAATATATGTATGTGTTTTTCACTTTAATATATGTATGTGTTTATATATATGGCTTAATATCAGATATAGAAATGAATCTTATAGAGATATTCAAATAAAGACAATCTGTGTGAAAGTATAAGGAGAGGAAAGTTGGCTAGTAACCCAACCCTAGTCAACCATAGGCAGGTTGAACACATATATTGGTCAAATGTACAATTTTTTAATCCAAGAACTTATAGAGAAAAAGAACAATTCTGGACAGTAACTGTTATAAATAAAGAAATGGTGAGTTGCATACCTATCTTGGTCAAATGTACAATTTTTGTTATCTAAGAGCTTATAGAAAAAAACTACTTTGGATAGTAACCGTTAGAAATAAAGAAATGGTAGGTCAGGCACCCATCTTTATCGAATGTACAATTTCTGTTATCTAAGAACATATAGAAATTAAAAGAACGGTTTATAGGACAGTATAACCGTTAAAGGTAAAGAAATTTCAAGTTGCATATCTATCTTGGTCAAATATACTAATTTTTCATCTAAGAACCTTTAGGAAAAAAAAAACGATTTAGGACTATAACCGTTACATATAGAAATATGGCAGGTTGGGCACCTATTTTGGTCAAATGTACAAATTTATCTATCTAAGAAATTTTAGACAAAAAAAAAACAAACAATTTTTAACAGTAACCGTTAGAAATAAAGAAATTGCAAGTTGGAAACACATATCTTGATCGAATGTACAATTTTTTGCCATCGTAGAAAATAAAGAAAAGAAAAAAGGGTTTCAGTAAAAAAAGGATGGTCTCGTTGACAAATCCAATTCTATCCCGGGTCTGCAAACAGCGACGTTGTGTGTACATTCCCTCTACTGTTTACAATATGGAAATATTGTAACTTGTCACACGTATAGATTCCCCCCCGTATATACCCAGCCAATAGTACCCTGGGGTGTAGTTCATACATTTACTCCTTTATTTCATCATTGATTCTCTAGGTTTGAGAGAAATATATTTTATTATAATACAATGAAAACTTTGGAGAATAAATTATGATAGAAATATTTTCAATCGTTGTAGAGTTACCCATAATAAAGAATATGGTTTATAATGAGAAAGAGCATCTTTTGATTATGAAGCTATTGGCATGAATATCAACTCTATGTTGATTCTTTTTATATTTATATTTATTTGTTGTTCTGAAAATTAATCTTAATGATTGTAGAGGCAACTTTGTTCACACTTGGTTATCTCGTGTGTCTTCTATAAAGGTCACTGTAATATCTTTCAGAGTTTTTGTCTGAATACCGATATACATGCTGAAAGATATAACTTCCTTAAGTTTTGTCGATGAGTGTATCTTTCAGAGTTATTGTCCGAATCCCGGTATACATGCTAAAAGGTACAACTTCCTTAAGTTTTGTCTATGAATGTATCTTTCAGAGTTATTGTCTGAATACCGATATACACGCTAAAAGGTACAACTTCCTTAAGTTTTGTCGATGAGTGTATCTTTCAGAGTTATTGTCCGAATCCCGGTATACATGCTAAAAGGTACAACTTCCTTAAGTTTTGTCTATGAATGTATCTTTCAGAGTTATTGTCTGAATACCGATATACATGCTAAAAGGTACAACTTCCTTAAGTTTTGTCCATGAGTGTATCTTTCAGAGTTATTGTCTGAATCCCGATATACATGTCAAAAGGTACAACTTCCTTAAGTTTAGTCCATGAGTGTATCTTTCAGAGTTATTGTCTGAATTCCGATATACATGTCAAAAGGTACAACTTCCTTAAGTTTAGTCCATGAGTGTATCTTTCAGAGTTATTGTCTGAATCCCGATATACATGATAAAAGATACAACTTCCTTAAGTTTTGTCCATGAGTGTATCTTTCAGAGTTATTGTCTGAATCCTGATATACATGCTGAAAGGTACAACTTCCTTAAGTTTTGTCCATGAGTATATCTTCAGAGTTATTGCCTGAATCCCGATATACATGCTAAAAGGTACAACTTCCTTAAGTTTTGTCCATGAGTGTACCTTTTAGAGTTATTGTCTGAATCCCGATATACATGCTAAAAGGTACAACTTCCTTAAGGTTTGTCCATGAGTGTATCTTTCAGAGCTATTGCCTGAATCCCAATATACATGCTAAAAGGTACAACTTCCTTAAGTTTTGTCCATGAGTGTATCTTTTAGAGTTATTGTCTGAATCCCGATATACATGCTAAAAGGTACAACTTCCTTAAGTTTTGTCCATGAGTGTATCTTTCAGAGTTATTGTCTGAATCCCGATATACATGCTAAAAGGTACAACTTCCTTACGTTTTGTCCATGAGTGTATCTTTCAGAGTTATTGTCTGAATCCCGATATACATGCTAAAAGATACAACTTCCTTAAAGTTTGTCCATGAGTGTCTATTTTGTCATAGAAGTTGTGCTGAGAACATGTAAGAAAACATCTACCTATGTTTCCCCACGTGACGCAGCGAAGCGTGACCTCGGCTGCACGGGTGAGTCAGTTGTTGTTTGGCTCTCTGTATAGATGGACATTAAAACATGGTGGCAGCGATAGCTGGATAAAATATGAACCCGTATATTGCAAAATATCGATTTTTGCCTACCTTGGAAGATAATTCAACATGGCTCAGATTCAACCTCCAGAAACTTTCGACTTCTCGACTCCCAACGAATGGCCCAAATGGAAGAAAAGATTCGAACGATACCTCGTGGTCAGTGGAATGAAGAAGAAAGAGGAGGCGGACAAGATCGATTTGTTCATGTACTTGATGGGCGACCGCGCGGATGATATATTCAGGACCTTCAAGTTCGAAAAGGAGGAAGAGGCAACGAAAATTGATTCCGTCCTCAAGGCGTTCGACAGCCACTTCTGTGTCAGAAAGAATATTATCTACGAACGTGCGAAATTTAATTCAAGAATCCAAGAGGATCGGGAGCCAGTGGACGAATTCATCACTTCATTGTACAAATTGGCTGATAGCTGCGAATTTGAGGGTCTTCATGAGCAGTTGATCCGTGACCGAATAGTGGTTGGAGTGAGGGACAAAGCTTTATCTGAAAGAATGCAGTTGGACAGCGAACTGACTTTGGAAAAGGCGGTGAAAATGGTTCGACAGCAGGAAGCCGTTCGACAGCAGCAAGTCGACCTGCAGCGTCCCTCAACAAGCCAAAAGGTCAATCAGGTGAAGTTCAACTCGAAGAAACAGTCACCGAAACAACAACAGCAGCCTTCGAGGAAGAAGGAGAAGTCAGCCAAAACAAGATCACGATGTCCAAAATGCGGAGGTTTCACCCACAGGGAAGGACAGGCTTGCCGTGCTGAAGGACAAAAATGTAACCTATGTTCAAAAACTGGCCATTTTGCAAATTGCTGCCCAGATAAGCAGGCGAAGACTGCGGAAGTCAAAGCTGTTTCTGAACTTGATGAAGAAATTGGTTTTCTCCTGGAGGTCTCAGCTGTGGAGGATTCATCTAATCTCGATGATGATGAAGGCGAGTGCAGGAGGCGATGGACAGCAGAAATCCAAGTGAACGGGAAACGGGTGAAGTTCAAGCTCGACTCCCAGGCGGATGTTACATGTGTTCCTCTGTGTCTCTTCAAGAAGATAATGGGACAGCAACGACTAGTGGAAAGTGATATCAACCTTAGAGCTGCTGAATTCTCCGAACTTCAGACTGTGGGTATGTTTATATCAACGCTGCGAAATGGCAATTATGAAATCAAGGAGAAGATTTATGTCATTCGTCGTTTGATTGAACCTCTTCTGAGTCGCCGGGCATGTGAGCTCTTGAACCTGGCGAGGCGGATTGAAGTGGTTGCGACGAGAATTAACCCGATCAAGGAATTTCCCGAAGTATTTGAAGGACTGGGACAGATCGGAAACCCTTACGAAATCAAATTGAAACCTGGAGCAAAACCATATGCTGTGCATACTCCTCGACGGGTACCAATACCTTTGATGGAAAAGCTCAAAACAAGATTGGAAGAGCTCGACAAAGACCAGATCTTGACGAAGATTTTTGAAGCTCAACAACAAGATACGACCCTGAAAGCAGTAGTCAACTACCTTGAGAAAGGCTGGCCAGATAAGAAGAAGATGTCACAGGCTCTGCTCTCTTATTGGCATGTCAAGGATGAACTCGGCGTTCAAAATGGACTACTGATGCGTAGCTGTCGTCTTGTTATTCCAGCAAGTATGAAACTGGAGATCCTAGATAAGTTGCACGCTGGGCACTTCGGGATTACAAAAACAAGACTTCGCGCACGTGAGACGGTATGGTGGCCTGGAATTTCGGAGGAGATCGCGGAAACGGTCAGAAAGTGCAGTGTCTGTATCCAGGAAGCCGTCTCAAAACATGAACCTTTGATACCAACCAACTTTCCTACACGACCGTGGCAAAAGATTGGAATGGATTTGTTCAAGTTCGAGAATAAGTGGTATCTAGTCGTCATTGACTATTATTCTCGCTTTCCTGAAATGGTTCAGCTGGATCGGCTCACAGCCAGTGTGGTGATGCGTAGTTGCAAATCCATATTTGCCCGACATGGAATACCAGAAACTGTTGTAAGCGATAATGGGACGCAATTTGGAGCTGCTCGTGAATTTGAAAATTTCGCAAGGCAGTACGGATTCCAACATGTCACTTCAAGTCCTCGATTCCCGCAGAGCAATGGGATGGCAGAAGCAGGTGTGAAAATTGCTAAGTTGATCCTCAAGAAAAATCAAGACCCATCGCTTGGACTCCTGGAGTATCGATCGACCCCTTTGGAGAACGGTTACAGCCCTGCTGAGCTTCTCATGGGACGTAAACTCCGAACGACCTTGCCAATTGCACCAGAGAATCTTAATCCAAGGTTGGTGGACTCTCAGACCCTTAAAAGAAAGGAGGGGAGAAGGAGAAAGGATATGAAATCCAGATATGATCGACGCTGCGGAGCTACGGACATGGAGGAGCTATCCGAAGGTGACACGGTTTGGATTACAGATATGCGAACCTGGGGGATTGTAAAGAAGAAAGCATCGACACCAAGGTCGTATATGGTTGATACTCCAGTTGGGACTTTACATCGAAACAGGTTCCATCTACGAAAAGGATATGCAGTGCAATATCCAGCCGACCCATCGACGCCGACCTTTTCGGGGGAGGAACTGGTTGAAAATGAAAAGACCCCAGTTGTGGATTATCCCTCTAACGACTCAGAAGACGGCCAGATAAGAACCCGGAGTGGACGAATTGTTAAACCTGTGGATCGCCTTCATTATTAATTATATTATGCATTTAAAGTTTGTAATGTATATATATATATTTCAAGTCTTAAAAAGGGGGGTGTGCTGAGAACATGTAAGAAAACATCTACCTATGTTTCCCCACGTGACGCAGCGAAGCGTGACCTCGGCTGCACGGGTGAGTCAGTTGTTGTTTGGCTCTCTGTATAGATGGACATTAAAACAGAAGTTATTTAGTTTTTAAATAGATAAGTTCTCAGGTTACGTAGAGCAAGAGATGCAACTATGTTGTACATATTCAAACGCTGTATGCAAATAAAAGTGGCCGGAGAGATACAGAGAGATCCTTTCCTTGTCAGGGAGATAAATTCTTGCGAGACGCGAAACACCCTTTCCACCCTTTTCTACAGAATGTCATGCCTCCAGGATTTAAACTGGCTCGCTTTTAAGTCAACTTTGCATATGTCACACTTACCCGATGAAGATTTCAAAGTGTTCTATATATAAAACGTATAAATTGATCGTAATAGATTCTATATACTGCCTCTTCATTCTTTATTGTTTGTCTAAAAGACATAAGGTGCTGCACAAAACAAGACATGGTGGCGAGCCATGGTTGTCTATGTTTAAGAAGCAGATTTACTAAGACTTGATAGACACTTGATACATATACACTCATGGACAAAACTTAAGGAAGTTGTACCTTTTAGCATTTTTATCGGGATTCAGACAATAATTCTGAAAAATACACCCATGGACAAAACTTAAAGAAGTTGTACCTTTTAGCATGTATATCGGGATTCAGACAATAACTCTGGGAAGATACACTCATTAACAAAACTTAAGGAAGCTGTACCTTTTAGCATGTATATCGGGATTCAAGGATCAAGGATATCGGGGTTCGAAAAGACGACCGACGACATCAAAGACTTTACAATTTATTAAATATTTTCTATGAGTGTAGATATATAGGACATATAAGGTGATACAAAATTCCAAGACCTGCTGCTTATTCTAGCCATCAAGGACAAAATGCTCGTAAAACGCATCAATAGACAATGCCTCTTCCAAGCAGCTTAATGCCTGTGACCTCCAAAGTCTACTTATCAAAAACACTTTATGAGAAAGATAACCAGTCTCGAAAGTTGCATAACGCGCCCTTGTTCGGCAGTCAATCAACCTTGGCCTTGCCTACGCCTCGAGTACTCGTCCGTTATGTTAAGTGCCAGACGAGTCGAGTACCTCTTAACACGACATCTTGGGGACACTTCCGCACTTCTTCAGAATTCTTGCTGAAGTCGTGATGACTCTCCAGATATCGCTATACTGATTCAAACTGAAAATACAAAAATATTTGCGGAGAAGTCACTGATGTGCGAAGATTGAAGTGATTTCATTCAATTATTGTTTTTGTTGTTGTGCCCAATGAAGAGTCTTAGAGATCTCCATACGTCTCTATCACAGCAGTCGTAATGTCTCTATCTTGGGTGTGTAAAATTCTGGGTCCATGTCAATTTTCTGTTGTTGTTTTTGTGTCCAAAGAAGAGCCTCAGATGTCCACGTACATCTCTATCACAGCAGTCGCAATGTCCTCTATCTTGGGTGTGTAAAGTTCAGAGTCCATGTCACTTTTCTGTTGTTGTTGTTATCGTGTCCAATGAAGAGCCTCAGTTGTCTCCATGCATCTCTATCACAGCAGTCGCAATGTCCTATATCTTGGGTGTGTAAAATTCTGGGTCCATGTCAATTTTCTGTTGTTGTTGTCATGTCCAATGAAGAGCCTCAGATGTCCCCATAGATCTCTATCACAGCAGTCGCAATGTCCTCTATCCTAGGAGTGTAAAATTCTGGGTCCATGTCAATTATCTGTTGTTGTTGTCATGTCCAATGGAGAGCCTTAGATGTCTCCATACATCTCTATCACAGCAGTTGCAATGTCCTATATCTTGGGTGTGTAAAATTCTGGGTCCATGTCAATTTTCTGTTTTTGTTGTTGTTGTCGTGTCCAATGAAGATCCTCAGATGTCTCCATACGTCTCTATCACAGCAGTTGCAATGTCCTATATCTTGGGTGTGTAAAATTCTGGGTCCATGTCAATTTTCTGTTGTTGTTGTTGTCGTGTCCAACGAAGAGCCTCAGTTGTCTCCATGCATCTCTATCACAGCAGTTGCAATGTCCTATATCTTGGGTGTGTAAAATTCTGGGTCCATGTCAATTTTCTGTTGTTGTTGTCGTGTCCAATGAAGAGCCTTAGATGTCTCCATAGATCTCTATCACAGCAGTCGCAATGTCCTCTATCCTAGGAGTGTAAAAATCTGGGTCGATGTCAATTTTCTGTTGTTGTTGTTGTGTCCAATGAAGAGCCTTAGATGTCTCCATAGATCTCTATCACAGCAGTGATTGCGATCATTCAATTCCTAAAACGATAGTTTCAAAATGTTATTCAAATAGGTGTTATCCCCATCTTCATATAATGTCATTTCATTTTTATAGTTGGGGCTTATTTTTTAATGTTATTAATTAATTTTCCTATGCATATATATTTATACTAAATATACTAGCAGCCTAGGGTAGATGAAAAATCTACAACACCTAGTTTGTCGCGTGGTTCAATAGATCGCGTCTTGTTTTTGACATCTATTTTGACAGGAGAGGTGACCTTTGCTTTTATAGATCTATTTCCTCCCGAGATATTTCATATATATTAAAATTAAAAAAAGACATATCCTGACCACGCTCAGGTGAAGATTTTAGATGGCAGAGCGTCATCTAGTGGAAAGAAAATACACTAAACGTTGATTTTGACCATTCCATAATATTTGACCAACTTTATTAATTGATAAATCAAGGAAAGCAAACCACGTACACGTTTCGGGCTGTTGACCCTTGTCAGCGTGGTGCAGGTTGTACCTCTACGACCAAAAAATCTGGTTCAAGAGGCATCGTAAGAAATTTAAAAACAAATGGGTATTTAAGGCCAAATTTGCGTAAATTCGATAATAATTTGACAAAGTTTTTTATAAAATATATATATATAACAGAGTTACGAAATAATGGTATCCATATACCAAAAGTGGTACCTCTCCCTTTAAAAGGGTATTAAAACAATACATTTAATTTTCACCCCAGTACAAAAGGTAATGGTGGTTATAAAGAAGTAACACCAGTAAACAAAATGTATTTCTTTAATTTTTTTTTTGCTTATCCCTAGTATACGTAGTACAGGCCATGATGATAATCATGGTGGGTAGTTAGCGACTGCTTTTACTGTAAGTGCACCATATGTTTACACATGTGAAAAGCAGTTCGACTTTGCACTTACAAATATGCCAGAGCCCCCCGTTTGGTTACTTGCACTCGCTGGTGGGGTTGAACCTTTGCAAGAATTAGAGGCCATTGGAGCATTTATTTTTAATCAGAAAAAGGTGCTCAATGCGGGAATCGAACCCGGATCGTAGCGGCCGAAAACCAACAATTTAGACCATTCTTCCACCGACCCCCGTATTGCTTTAATGATTTATTAAAGAGTAGAGTGCCATTTTTTTTTTTGGTAATTGAATACCATTCTTCTTCAACTTTATGTTAATCTTACTACGGGTTTATTCGTCCATCTTTTACCAGTTTATTTATTTTTTTTTAATTTATTGTTGAATTATCTAAAATACTCCATAACTAGAAAATAGAGATATCAGGAATGACTTCATATATTCGGAATGTCTTTTCAGAGGAGAGTTTATTGATATATGATTATATAATTTTCTTTCTATCGTATTTACATATCACTAACTAAATATGTAATATATATGCAAATTTATTTAATAAATATTGTTTTTCTCATAATTTTCAGAAAAGTCATCATTTCGTTGTTGTTGTCGTGTCCAATGAAGAGCCTCAGATGTCTCCATGTATCTCTATCATAGCAGTTGCAATGTTCTCTATTCTAGGAGTGTAAAATTCTAGGTCCATGTCGAACTTTTATACACAACACAATGTAAAAGGCACATATTGGATCATAAAATGGTTTTACTTATCAAGCTTCTGATTGGCTGAACGTCAAACTTTTATCGAAAATTTGTTTAAGTTGAGTTGACCGATTGACCAACTCTACCGTGTTATAGTTCGCTGAGCTGGCTAACTAACTCAAAATAAATAGGTTATTCACACTTTGATAAAGAATGGCGTTCAGCCAATCGAAATATTACTAAATAAAGTACCTATATAATTCAATAGATGTCTTTTATTATTTGAAGATTAGCCGAATGACCTGGCTTCGCCAGGGGTCTCTCGGAATGAATATTTGGCGAAAGAATTTTGTTATAACAAATGCTATTTATTATTATTGTATTATATTATATTTATACATCACACATAATATAATAGTAGTTGTGATATAAAGTAAGCTATTATTATAAATTTAATTGCCATCTATCGGTAAAATCTGTAACAAATATTTTATTTTTTGCCAATGTGTTTATTTTTATCTCTATATACAAATAAAAACTGGCGAAACCGCTGGGAGGGTTCACCACTGATGAGCCAGGCCCTCCCTTTAATTTTTCATCGCAGTAAGGACAGTAGAAATTGTTTTATTTTAAAAAGAATAATACGCCACTAAAATAGTTTTATAATTTGATATACAAACCTTACTGCAATAATAAAGGTCATTGAATGAGAGGGCTTGGCTCATCAGTGGTGAACCCTCTCAGCTGTTTCGCCAAATTAATCTCAAGACTGCTCTACTATTGTATTGAATTGTTTTTCTTTTATACCCTACATTTACTAAAAAAGACAGCTTATAGAGGTGTTCAGGAAAGCTATAAACATAAGCTTATAGGTATGTAGACAATTTGACAATTAAAATAATTTTATTGAGATCTTGTCAATACATGCAAAGTGCACAGTCTGTACTATTTAAAAAATATAGGTCTGTAGAAGTACATACATATAATTTCAAGGTATTGCATCAAGCAAAGCTCTTCCGCAAATATGATTTCATATCAAAACTATATCATCAAATTACATTTATTAATATAATTGACATATATCTAAAAAATATGCAACAATTTTTTTTTGAAATGTGTTTCTTTTTTATCTCTATACAAACCATACTGTAATAATAAAGGTTATTGAGGGCTTGGCTCATCAGTGGTGAACCCTCTCAGCGGTTTCGCCAAATTAATCTCCAGAGGGTTCACCACTGATGAGCCAAGCCCTCTCATTAAATAATCTTTATAATTGCAGTAAGGTGTGCTTTAGGGAGCTTTTAAATGTTTTGATAACGTTATGCACGTATGCAGGTGAAAATGTGTTTTATAAACCGTTTGTATTTTTTCTACTTGTCATTGTTAAACCAGTAAGAAGAGCGTCGTTGCTCGAGAAAGTTCGATTTTCTAATTAAAAAATAAAACTTATTGTTAATTTTTTAAATTAATATTTGAAGATATTTGAGATTGATTGAATAACTTTGAGGTGGAACTTGTCAATAGAAAGTGATCTATGGAGAGCTAGTTCTAAATATTGAAATATCTCCAATAAATTCTCTCCTTCCCATCTCATACCTACCGCCATATTTAGACACTTGAGGAAACCCATTCAAACGGAAACTGGAATCTCCCTGAATTCTTGAAAGATTTGCTTGTCGATTTGGCGCAGGTTGAATTTTCCGTGGAGGAAATATTACTGTTGGTATTTTTTATATCACAAATTTATGATTTTTTTTTTCAGAAATGGAGGACAGGTTTATGCCCCGATTTCTTCTTTTTCGACTTTTTTTTTTTTAATATCCAATTCTGTAGCGATGGCGTATTTTTGAGAAAAAAAAAAAACTAATCCTATTTTGATGTTCATTCATGAAATATATGAAGAGAGTTGAAATTTTTTCTTTAATATAGTTTTTCTGTATATTCATTTTAAACTTTGTATTTAGAAGAATATCGTTGTGAAATTAAAATTTGAAAAGTTTAAAGTTGAAATCGCGCTAATTGAAAAATCCTTCTCAAATATTTGAATTGATTTTTTTCTACTTTCTACGCCCTAGATTATTATTAGTTTTAAATTTATCTGGTTCAAAATATCACATTAATAGGTACCGCTCAACAAAAGCAACCTAGTTTATGATAATTGAAACAGTGAATAATATGTGAAGGTTATTCACACATTAAACAAAATGTTAACGCGGGATTCAATCCCAGTTCATGGCTGTCGGGAATCGAGCGTGTTACCCACTCGTCCACCGACTTGTATAAATTTATCTAACGATGAAAGCTTCCTGTATTTAACTTTATTAATATCCTATAACACGATATCCCAAACTCAGAGATATTTGCGTTAATACATTTCTTTACATCATAACAAATTGGATATATACAAGCTTATACAATTCAATTTTTTTACATAATTATCTGAAGAAATTTGGTCAAGGAGAAAAAAGACAAACATACAAAAGCAATTCTTTCAAAATTTCCTTCCCTCTTTTTCCCAGTTCAAAAGATAGTTATATATATATATCTACAAATTTGTTTAAAATTTTTATATGTTTTTTTCTCATCTATGAATTCATGTAGCTGTCTGATGTCACCAAATTTTCTTTCCCTATAATCCCGAAAAATTGGACATTCCAGAAGTAGATGTTTCAAGTCTTGAATATTTCTTCTCCGCATTTCTCGATAGAAAAAAGAAAATATTTCATTAAATATGAACTCTTTTTTGAAAAACATATTCCAAGTAGACATGGTATAGGTCTTAATATTTATTGTGGGTAGTTAAGTGCTCTATGATTTTACTATAAGTGCGTCACATGTCTACACCTCATATAAGATAGAACTCCTTATTTTTCCTTTAATATTTTAATATATTAGATAATAAAAGGCATATATTGGATTTAATAAAGGATTTATTTTGCCAATATTTCGGCTGGCTGAACGCCAACCTTTATCGAAGCATTACATTTTTTTTTTTTTTTTGCTTATCCCTAGTACACGTGGTACAGGCCATGATAATCATGGTGGGTAGTTAGCGACTGCTTTTTTTTTACTGTAAGCGCACCACATGTCAACACACGTGAAAAGCAGTTCGACTTTGCATTTACAAATGCCAGAGCCCCGTTTGGTTACTTGCACTCGCTGGTGGGGTTGGACTTTTGCAAGAATCGGGGGCCATTGGAGCATTTTTTTTTAACAGAAAAAAGTGTCCAATGCGGGAATTTTAATATATTTAACTTATTCTGATTGTAATTATAAAAAAAAAAATTCATGCACAAATTTTCCCCACCTACTTTATATTTTAAATGATTTCAACTGTGATATTATAACACTATGCGGCGCTGAGTTTGTGTATACAAAAATGTAATGCCTTGATAAAGGTTGGCGTTTAGCCAACCGAAATATTGGCAAAATAAATTTTTTATTCAATCCAATATATACCTTTTTATTATCTAATGTTTACACATGTGGAAAGCATTTCGACTTTTACAAGTGTGCCAGAGTCTCGATTGGTTACTCGTACTAACTAACAATTGATTAGATAATAATGTTGACTGTACATATTTCAAGCTACTATTTCTAATTACTATATGCAAAATTTGACATCGAACGTGTAATTTTCATGCTTCCCAATGTTCAATTGTGTTAATTGTATATAATTTAAGATATACACGCAATTATCTTAATTCTGGATATGGCGTGTCTCTCCCAACTGTTAAATAAAATGAAATAAAAATTATAGAATAATTAACTCATTTGTTTGATGTTTTGGCATCTCACTGTAATTTTCAAAGATGAGTAACAGTGGGTGACCGAAACTCTAAATTCTATAATTATAAACAATTATGCGAATTAATTAAAATACAAAATTTTAATTATTTTTTCACAATTTTCACAGAACGTACATCGTAATTGTTCATATTTAAGCAATAAGAAATTTATTAATTGGCGAAACCGCTGGGAGGGTTCACCACTGATGAGCCAAGCTCTCCCATTATATTTTTTCATCGCTGTAAGGGCAGTAGAAGTTTGTATTATGTATAAAAGAAACATTCGTGCTTTTAAGTCCTTTCATTTTATATGTATAGATGGTGCGTTATTGCTTTGTATTAAGAATGTTTTACTTAGCTATTGACACTACCAGGATTTAATAACTTTGAAAACGTGAAATTTTTTCAAAACTTTCTTAAACCTTTAGGAAACTAACAAAGAAAACGTTGAACATATCATTATTAACTTAGCGTCATATATCAGCAAAAATAATATAATTGAGAGAGTATGCCTCATCAGTGGTAAACCCTCTCAAATTTTATTTAATGAAAGGACAAAGAGTTTGTAGAAATAAATATCTAATTACGTATCTATTAGAAGAAAATCAACGTTAAAAATTAATATATACAGTTATCAGCGTCACAATCAATTCTTTCTTAATCAATTCTGTCACCGTTTGCTTTGTGAATGGAATAAATACCCAAATATGGCCATTTCTCATAACCATCGGTGGTTCAGTGGTAGAATGCTCGCCTGCCACGCGGGCGGCCCGGGTTCGATTCCCGGCCGACGCATTTTTTTTTTTTTACAATTTTTTAAACTCATTTATATATTATACAAGAATGACATCCACGGCGCCAATTTATAATTGTAACGAATAGTATTTGAATAAAAGCATTTAATCGGGTAAAACCCGGGCGTTGCCCGGGTCATTCGGCTAGTAGGTTTATAATTATCAAAGAAAACTTTATAATGTCTTTAACCAAAACATAGATATCACTAGTGTATCTAAAGAGAGATTGAAACTAATTTTATTAAAATGTCTATATAAGGTAAAATACAGAATAAATGATATGAATAAATAAAATTAAATAAAGATAAATATAAATAAATGAATGTTAAATATAAAATTAATGAATAACACACACAGATAAACAGCTTTATTAAGACCATCGGTCTTATACAGATTCATCACAGGAAGATATCATAGATGGAGCTTCTATACTCCAGGCAGCGCAGAACAGCCTCTAGGTCCGACGTATGTCCAGTGGCCACACCGTACATAGGTTAACGTATTTTCCTTTTTTAATATTGATAATCGACGTATATTTATTCCTTGTGTTTTAACAGATTCTAAACGGTCCAAATCGTTGTTCGATTTAGTATATTCTGCCAGAGTTTCTTTCGTGCTCTTTTTCGTTATGTAGTACTCATGATCAAACCAAGGGTTCGACATTGAGTTATCTGTTTTGTATCAATTTGCATACCAGTGGATACATATATATGTTATATAAAAATATATATATTTTTAAATTATACATAGTTTCATAGATTCAAATACTCTGCTAAATCGACGGCCAGAGGTCACTCTTCCCCTATAAATACTCATTGTTGTTTTTTTCCGTTGGTCGGCTCAAACCTTTTGTACATTATGTAAATAAGTTATTCATTTTTTTAATTCTTACGCCTTAAGCCAGGCAGTACTTTTTACCAAATTATGTTTTTATATATTCCTTTAGCACAATAAAAGCAATTACTGATCAAAACCATTTTTGTTATTATACCTTCAAGTTTTTAGCCACGACTGCATCACCAATACCATTTAGTACTAAAAATAACCAGCAAATAACTGCATTACTATAATCCTCAACATGATCCAAAATATCAAGCAGAAACTCTCAACTTTTTTTAAAAATATAATATATATATATTTGAAAATAGAGCAATCCATAAATAAATCTTTAAATAAAAATGCATATATTGGATCAAAATATTTATTTTTACCAATATTTCAGTTGGCTCAACGCCAACTTTTATCAAGGTATTATAACATATTAATGTGTGTCAACAACAAACTCAGTGCCACATAACGTCAATAGAATTAAGTTTTAAAATAATTTTGTTTATATTCAACGGGGGGATAAAAAATTGATATATAAATTTATATTTAAAACATATACACCTATCCCCCGATTTACACGGTAGATACGTTCCTGAGAAAAACGTGTAAATCGGGGGATAGTTGTACACAGAAATAAAAATAAAATGCATTGACAGGTTAAAATATGTAGTCAGCACATAAGCTCGGGATTCCTCGTGAGATGTGTACACAGCGCATGTGTTCAATCACAATAGCATTTAGTATAGTGCGATAAAAACAACAAAAAAACAACTTATTTGGAAAACCGTGTAAAAGCGAAAACGTGTAAAACAAGTACCGTGTAAATCGGGGGATAGGTGTATACATACAATGTCGCCAATGGTGGCGCCCACCGCGGGAAATACTAAAGAGAGAGTAAAGATATTTTGGTTCCTTGTTAAATTAACTAAAGAATGTCTTTTTTTTTTCGATAAATTCGGAGATGAGGATAATTTCAAAGATAAAACCACCAAAATTGCTGTTGGTTTAATGACCCAGGGCGTCATTCGCTCCCCAGAAAATCAATACATTCTTTTACTTCACAGGTGTCCTATATATTCAGAGCTGTAATAGAGTGTAGAAGTAAAGGATAAAGATAGGTACAATTCCCCATCTTGTAACTGGACATTGATGATAGTTGATGCCATCTATCGGAGAAAATATTTATCATAGTATTTCTTATCAATGACAAATTAAATATATACTCCTTTAAACTACAGAGTTTTAAATTGAATATGAAAATCTAAAACCTATAGAATGAGACAATTGTTATATTAATTATACATATCTATAATATAATGAGTGTAAATAGAAATATTATTTTTGTTTAAAGTTTTACTTTTAAGTTTTACCATGACTTTTTAAATTGTATATATGTCATAATATTACTCTTCCAGGAATAATAAAGTAAACCTAGAGTCAGCCCAGAGAGAGACAGCAGCTAATGTCCAGTCATTTGAGACACCAGCGACATTCCAGGGGGCGACCACAGGGGCGTTACTTGGAACCTCAGGACTAATTAAGACAGTTGAGGATTGTTTGCGACACAAACGGCCGCCCGGCTAACTCCCCATCTCTCTCTGGTTGTCTGGGTTATTCTTCCAAATTTGTGGTGTCCTTATTTCTCTTCCCACCTTATTATTTTATTATTGCCACATAAAAAGTCGACAGGATCTTATCACATATATATATATATATATATGCCTTCTTTGTTTTTAATATATATATATATATATTATAAATAAAAAAGAGATTTTCTTCATGAATTTAGATCATGTTGAAGATTATGGTAATGCAGTCGTGGTTAAAAATCTTGAAAGATAAATAAAAATAGTCTTGATCAGTAATTGATTTAATTGTACTAAACGAATATATATAAAAACATAATTTGATAAAAGTAATGCCTGGCTTAAGGCGAGAAGAATAAAGAAAACAAAAGATTATTTACATAATGTACAAAAGTTTTGAGCCGGCCATCGGGAAAGAACAACAACGAGTTTTTATAGGGGAAGCATGACCTCTGGCGGCCGATTTAACAGAGTACGCGTATTTGGATACAGGTTCTTTGATCCATTTTTTTAATAGGTAAAAATCGAAGACGATCCAAAACACCTGCAAGCAAAGCAGCTGTCAACAATTACCAGGTCTATTAGTATGAAACGCGAAAATTTTCAGTGAATTCAAAAGTTCACTAATTCCATACAACAAAAGATTTTTTATTCAAAGTAATTGCCCTGATTAGCTATACACTCGGACCACCTTTCAGGCAATTTTCGAATTCCTTGTCTGAAAAATTCTATTCCTTTTGAGTCGAACCAGTCAACAAGCCATTTTCGGAGTATGTCTGAGTTCGAAAATTCCTGGTTTTTTAGGGCGTGTCCTAAAGATGTGAAAAGGTGGTAGTCCGACGGCGCTAAGTCTGGTGAGTACGGCGGGTGGGGTAAGAGTTCCCAGCCCAAGTCTTTTATGGTGTTTTTGACCACTGTAGCGTTGTGGGCTGGAGCGTTGTCATGCTGCAGTATCAGCTTGTTGTGCTTTTCACGCAATTCCGGTCTTTTTTCATTCAATGCCTCTCTCAAACTGTGCATTTGTTGTTCGTAGCGACTAGTATTGACCGTTTCGCCAGTTTTCAGGAGCTTGAAATATACTACGCCGGTCTGGTCCCACCATACGCAAAGCATTGCCTTTTTTCCTAAGCGATTGGGCGTAGGCTTCCGTTTTGGAAATTGGCCGAGCAGGCCCCACGACTTTTGGCGCATAGTATTGCTGAAGTGGATCGATTTCTCATCAGAAGTTACGATTCGGTGCAAAGATGACTTATTTTCATGCCTGGCGAGCAGCCCTTCGCAGGTTACCAGACGCCGTTCTTGCTGCCTTTCGCTCAACTCGTGGGGGACCTATCTGGAAAGCTTTTGGGTCATTTTGAGGCTGTTTAAACGTAGGGAAACAGAACCTTGAGACACTTGGAGCTGTTTCGCGAGTTTCTCCTGCGTTTGGGTACTGTCGTCATCCAACAAAGCTTGCAGTTCAGCGTCCTCGAACTTTTGGTGTGGTTTTCCACGTGGTTCATTATCAAGTTCGAAATCGCCACTTTGGAATTTTTTAAACCACCTGTAACACTGCGATTTTCTCAGAGCGTGGTCGCCGTGAACTTCCTCGAGCATTCGGTGGGCTTCAGTGGCACTTTTCTTTCAGTTGAAGGCGAACAACAAAACTTCCCGCAAATGGGCACTTTTTGGCTCGGAAATCACCATTTTCCATGGGCTCCAGAAATTTTCCACGATTTGAATTTTTCTAAAACTCCACGCATGCTGATGCCACGTGAATCAAAAAACAAAATGCCTTCAACAGCGCCACCGTCGGCTCAAATAAAGTTGCACAGCGCCCTCTGGCAGCCATTTTCGCGTTTTATACTAATAGACCTGGTAAGTGAACATTCAAGATGGCCGAGCTTGTCGGCATAAGTGAGAGACATGAGTACCAACATAAAGCCACAAAAAGATCGAAATTCGAATATACGTAACCCGCGAAAATTCAAAATTCGCGATACCTTTTGAACACACCTCGTATTTGGATCTATGAAATTATAATTTCAAATAAAATAATATTTTTATATAACATATATATCTGCTTAAATGACCCGTAACGGCCGAGGCAAAAGCGTGAACTTATTATAACCCTATATTGTTACATAACAAATTAAAACCTTTTTGATACCTAAATAATAATATTTAATAATTTGTTTTTAATCATCATTAATTTACAACTATCTTTTATATAAATTGTATTTAATTCTACTTATTCGTTCAGTAATAGCTTGCTATACTGACATTATACTCTCAATTCGACATTATTCTCTTAAATCAACATCGAAATTTTCTATAACTTTCCTTAAAAATATTATAAAACCTTTTTTTAAATATTTTATTTTTTCTATTGTTTTTTCATGTGTTAAGCGTCTTTACGCAAATTTGGCCTTAAATACCCATTTCTTGGTTTTTCAAGAAGCCACTGGGACCAAAAAATATTTTTGGTCGCAGTGGTTACAGCCTACTCCACGCTGACGAGCGCCAAAACGTGCAAAACGCGTTCGTGGATAGATTTTCTTGATTTATCAAGAAATTGGGTTGGTAAAATATCACGGAACAAGCTAAATAAACGTTTAGTTTATTTTTTCTCCACTAGATGGCGCTCTTCCATCTAAAAAGCACATGTTCTCGTGGTCAGGATATGCCTTCTTTATTTTTAATATATATATGAGATTTGTGTAGTACTTCGGTGGAGCGCACATCTCTTAAATCCTCTATTTGCCTTTGACTTAAATAAATAAATAAGGTACTAGAGGAATATAGGAGTTACCCTACTAGAAGGTATTAAAATTACAAATATATTCTCACAATAAGTATCTTTTTTTATCTACAAAACGCTAGCTACCAAACGTTAATCGCTCTTCAACGGGCTTGCTATAATATCGACTTTATCCCACCAGAAATATTTACAAAACCAAACGCGCGCAGCGTGGATATTTATAACTGAAAATTTTAAATTGGTTATTTTTCAGTGTATTTTCAGTTATAAAAAAATTTCAGTTATAAATATCCACGCTGCGCGCGTTTGTTTTTGTAAATATTTCTGGTAGGATAAAGTCGATATTATAGTAAGCCCGTTGAAGAGCGATTAACGCTTGAAATCTAGCGTTTTTTAAATAAAAATGATACTCATTGTGAGAATATATTTGTAATATTAATACTTTTTTCACAATTTTATCATGAATACTAGAAGGGCCCAGATACTAGGAAGGGATGATCCAACCTGTAAACCTCCCAGTAGTGAACTACTCCCTTGAATGGCTAAGCTAGTCTAACAACTTACGTTTGTACGTTCAGAATTAAACTTAACCTGTGTGATCTTCTTCTTTATTATCTCCACTCAATCATATTAGGGTATCAAGCTTGTAAAGCTTTTTGATGGTATCTGCTGGGGATGAGTAGAGCTCATCAATGGATGACCCAATACAATCAATGATGTTATATTTGACAATCATCATTACTGGGTGAAATAGAATGCATCTGCCTTTGTCATTAAGACTGGGAGCACTACTCAGTAGCAGGCCTCTGTCAGGAGGACAGAGTTTCCTGGTATTCCCTCTTATCTGGACTGGTAGGACCAGTTGGGGAAAACAGTGGCGCCACGTGGAAGGTAGAAAAACTCAGTTCTCCCATCTTGCTCTAACTGCTGGGTAGATTTGGCTCATGTACATAGTAACTTTTATTTTATATTTAAAATCTTTCATATAACTAATTAAATAAATATTTTAAGTAAAGTACTCAGTAGCAGGCCACTGACTTAGTTCCAATATGAAATGGCCATCTGACATGAGTAACAGAAGCCATGTGTAGCTGCTCCTAACATGGAGTACAGACATCCTGTATCCCTGGATTCCTTACAGGGTACTATCAGCCAGGCCAGCTGAACCCAGGTTTTTTAGAGAACTTGTTACTGCTCCCCCTTCTCCTTTTTCATCCGAGATTGATACCGGAAAAGGCGGAGTTACCCATGTGGTCCTTTTTTTTTTTCAAACTAAAGATGTTTTCAATAGTTTACATACGACGCGTATATTTATTATAAATTAGATTAATTTGCGCGACATCTATTATCAAAAATTCAAACTATTTTTTAAAATTTTACACAAATAAATGTACTGGCAATGCGTTTCTTTTAAATATCATCAAATATTATCTCTACAGACCTTACTGCGATGATATGAGTTATTGAATGAGAGGGCTTGGCTCATCAGTAGTGAACCCTCTCAGCGGTTTCGCCAAATTAATCTCTAGACCGCTCTACTATTGTATTGGACTGGGTTTGTTATATACCCTGCATTTTCTATGGAAGGCAGCTTAGCTTATATATTGGTTATGAAAACATATTTTGCGGAAGAGCTTTGCTCAATGCAATACCTTGAAATTATATGCATATACCTCTACAGACCTATAAGCTTATGTCCATAGTTCACTAAACACCCCTAAGCTGCCTTCCATAGAAAATGCAGGGTATATAACAAACCCAGTCCAATACAATAGTAGAGCGGTCTAGAGATTAATTTGGCGAAACCGCTGAGAGGGTTCACTACTGATGAGCCAAGCCCTCTCATTCAATAACTCATATCATCGCAGTAAGGTCTGTAGAGATAATATTTGATGATATTTAAAAGAAACGCATTGCCAGTACATTTATTTGTGTAAAATTTTAAAAAATAGTTTGAATTTTTGATAACAGATGGCACGCTAATGCATATTATTTATATTAAGTATATGTTAACTATTTTTGTTGTTTGTGTGTGTGCTTATATAAGCAGCACTGAAAGGTAGAATCTTAGAAACATTTTTTCCAAGCAAACTATGGACATAAGCTTATAGGACAGTAGAATTACATATAAATATTTGCATCGAAGAATGCTCTTCCGTAAACAATATGGTTATTACTCTGTATTAATTTGTAAATAACCTTTAAGTTTATTGTGCGATAAATTGAAGAGGTAACAATCCTTCGAAATAATTTTGAGAAAAAAAACCTGTTTTAGTCTCACAGAGATATCGGTTAACGTCTTTTGTTATATAAAAATATATTTAATTGATGATCATTCAACTTAAAAACCTTTTAAGATTTTGTGTGTGTGTGTGTGTGTTGTTTGGTGGTAAAATGTTAAGGATGTAAATAAAAATATGGAAACGTGTGTGTGTGTGTGAAAGAGCAATTCTCGAAGCATGTTAAAAAAATATAATTATTTGAATTTCACTACTATCCTTAAAGCTATAGTATTATATTTATTGCCCAAATGTATATATTGTTGTGTGGAAGCCTGGAAGTCACAGGGCCGTACTAAGGGATGTAACATTTTATTGGTGTTAGGGTTGGGGCTGGTCCAGGGATGCATCTTGTCTGTAGCTTCTTGGCACTCAGGTCGGTCCTCTGTAGGGTCGGTCGGTGCGGGTCGGGCCGTCTTCATTTTTTTTTCCTCCAAAAAAAGTAAAGAGAGCAAGCAAGAAAGTTGGTCCGTGGTCAAAGTGCAATTTCTCGCCGAACTCTGTTGTTCGATGAATCACAGAGCGAGTTTAAAGCGAGATAGCGGGCGTGTGTTAGTCGCGTCCACGTGTCCGGCGTTCAGGGTCGCGCCGTGGTTACACAACATCATTTAGAAACTGATATTTCCGTAAGAGTTAATTAATATCTATAGTAAAGATAGAGGCTGCCTGGCTGGCATTCATAATTCTTGAAATTTAAAGATACTTCGACCAGTAAATCTTTTTTATTATCTCGACGTTTCAACAAAAATCTTTTGTTCTCGTTAGCAGCAAACAAAAATTAAAACATTTGGCAATTATAGCAATCGTAACCTTTATAAAAGATTAACTAATTAATAGTTCAATCTCCTATAAAAAAATGTTTGAAATATTGAGGAGTAAAAAAGGAATTTCTTCGATAACCTAATATAAAAGTAAATGATATGCTAACATTACGCTATAAATATACGTAATTATATTAAATATATATAGTTAAACCTGTCTATAGCGCCCCCTCTTGGGACTCACCAATATAGGGTGCTATAGACAGGTCACATTTATTGCTATCCTCTGAACAACAGGTGGACAGAACAATTTACAGTTTGGTGCGCTCCAGTGACGCTGATTCTTGGCGTTGAACCTGGTCTTGTTATCGTTCCTCATACACTGGGGGAATGTTCTGTCTTCTTAACCAGCTTCATCTTTATCCTGTGAGACGACATCTCAAATGTTTGAGATTAAAAAGGATTTTATTCTAGGTAGAGAAAAAAAAACAATTCACAAACAGCCAAAGTTGAAATAAAAACTATTTTTAAAAATATAAATGTAATGTTTGTAAAATGTAAAATTAATGTAAAATGTTTACATTTTTATGTTTAAAATCGGGCGCTATAGAGAGGGAGGCGCTATTTAGAGGGGGCGCTATAGACAGGTTTAACTGTATATATTTTATAAATATTGGTGTTTTAACTAAACATCATAATAAAAAAAGAATTTACTAAATGGAACAATGGATAGGTTTTCAAAGCCCTGGGTAAGTTTAAATAAAAAAAGCCCGAGTTTGAAAAATATCCCGGGCCCTCGCAAATCCCTTGTTTTATCTAAAAAGGATTTTTATGATGGATGACTGGGAATTTATAAAAGTCAGTTTACATAAACCCGGCCGCTATGTATATAGGGGCTGATAATTGACTAACACTCTGTTACGTTAGTTTCTATTCTTTGATTTTTGAAAAAGTAGATAAATTACTTACCGCAGGGCGTTCTTTTTTTTTTTTAATTAGAATTATTATGGAGCTTTCGGGTCTTGGTCTTTCTCAACCTATAGTTAAAATTATAATTAGCATAATTTTTCATTTTAACTACTGATTGAGAAAGATCAAGACTCGAAAGCTTGCATAATAAAGTAATTCTTAAAAAAAAGAAAACCTTGAGGTGATTTTACGATTTTTATATTAACAAATTATAGCCTGAAATCGCCAAAATTTGTAAGTTTACCGTTTAATATATATATGAGCTTTTAATACATTTGAATTTATATATATTTTTTCCATTTGTAATTAGAATAGGAATATAAATAGTTTTAAAAAGAAAGTAGAGAAATATTATAATATAGTTTTCTGGTCGAAGCATTTTTTTGTTCAGAAAAAAAAAGTTGACAATTGACAAATAAAACAACTTTTATTGACATCTTGTCTCAATATTTACACTCAAAGAGAGTTATAATAGTAAAATAATATAATAATAAATAGGAAAATTAAAATATGTACAAAAAGTTATATAATAGAGGATGAGGGGAGGCATCCTCGGCGCGCGAGTGTTCTCCTCCAGGCGATGAGCGGGTCCTCCACTCCACCGAGCCAGAAAAAAAAAGTTGCTTAAGGCGGGATTCGATCCCGAGTCTGGCTGTCAAAATTGGACGGTTCATATCACTTTTTCACCGACCCCCAAGAAAGTGGAAGTTGATGGAACTGAAGGATGGTCGATGAAGAGATAGGAATGAGAATCTCACCTGCCTGCCCTAAGTCTGATGGTAGGACAGATGGTGGTTCGGACATAGACAGGTTGACTTTGGTCTGGAAAGTTAGTAAATTCTGACATGCTGCATGTGTAGGACAGGCATGGTAGAAAATAATGCTGGAAGGTATCGAGAATCTGGCAGAGCACTTGAAATAGCCATCTACACTCATTGGACACAACTTATAAGAGTGGAAAGTCATTGATGTCGTCGGTCGTCTGTTTTTTTTTTTTTGAAAGAGAAAGAGGCAATTTTGTTTACACTTGGTTATCTCTTTTACCTTCAATAAAGATCACTGTATATCAAATATCTTTCAGAGTTATTGTTCCGATATACATGCTAAAAGAGGTACAACTTCCTTAAGTTTTGTCCATGAGTGTATCTTTCAGAGTTATTGTCTGAATCCCGATATACATGCTAAAAGGTACAACTTCCTTAAGTTTTGTCCATGAGTGTATCTTTCAGAGTTATTGTCTAAATCCCGATATACATGCTAAAAGGTACAACTTCCTTAAGTTTTGTCCATGAGTGTATCTTTCAGAGTTATTGTCTGAATCCCGATATACATGCTAAAAGGTACAACTTCCTTAAGTTTTGTCCATGAGTGTATCTTTCAGAGTTATTGTCAGAATCCCGATATGCATGCTAAAAGGTATAATTTCCTTAAGTTTTGTCCATGAGTGTATCTTTCAGAGTTATTGTCTGAATCCCGATATACATGCTAAAACGTACAACTTCCTTAAGTTTTGTCCATGTATGTATACCATCATGTATACCACTATTTAGCATTTTTATCTTCATTATCATCACTTTCTTTATCTTCAAAGAGCTTTTTGCTTTTAACTGTAGAATGTTCGAAGGTCTTTGGTTAAATGATCTGTACTATGGACGATGTAACGACTCTGTAAACTTCAGTCTAATTTCATTTTTAAGAGTATATTTCAACAAAATATTTATTTTTATCAATATTAAGTGAAAATATCAAGCTTCCAGTGAAAAGTTTTTTTCCAAAATCTTTAATTCTCAAGCTTTCGGGCACGCGAACGCTCTCCTACAGTAGAAAACACGATACATTTCGATAAATTGTCTCGTTATTTTATACTGTAGAAAAACGTTCGTGCTTGAAAGATAAAGATTCAAAATGTTTTTGAAAAGAAACTTTTCACTGAAAACCTGATATTTTTACATGATAATTGTATATTTGTTCGAAAGAAAGTTCTTCTTTATTGAATAGTAAGTTACTCTTCATGCCAACTTGGCTTATTTTTAAGTGGGATATCCAAATACAGTTAAACCTGTCTATAGCGCCCCCTCTAAATAGCGCCTACCTTTCTATAGCGCCCGATTTTAAATACGTAGTACGATGCGATTTACATTAAAAGTGACCTGTCTATATCGCCCCCTCTAAATAGCGCTTCCCTCTCTATAGCCCCCCGATTTTAAATACGTAGTACGATGCGATTTACATTAAAAGTGACCTGTCTATAGCACCCCCTCTAAATAGCACCTCCCTCTCTATAGCGCCCAATTTTAAATACGTAGTACGATGTGATTTACATTAAAAGTGACCTGTCTATAGCGCCCCCTCTAAATAGCACCTTTTTCTCTATAGCGCCTGATTTTAAATACATAGTACGATGCGAGATTTACATTAAAAGTAACCTGTCTATAGCACCCCCTCTAAATAGCGCCTTCCTCTCTATAGCGCCCGATTTTAAATACGTAGTACGATGCGATTTACATTAAAAGTGACCTGTCTATAGCGCACCTTCTAAATAGCGCCTCCCTCTCTATAGCGCCCGATTTCAAATACGTAGTACGATGCGATTCACATTAAAAGTGACCTGTCTATATCACCCCCTCTAAATAGCGCCTCCCTCTCTATAGCGCCCGATTTTAAATATGTTGTACGATGCGATTTACATTAAAAGTGACCTGTCTATAGCGCCCCCTCTAAATAGCCCCTTCCTCTCTATAGCGCCTGATTTTAAATACATAGTACGATGCGAGATTTACATTAAAAGTAACCTGTCTATAGCACCCCCTCTAAATAGCGCCTTCCTCTCTATAGCGCCCGATTTTAAATACGTAGTACGATGCGATTTACATTAAAAGTGACCTGTCTATAGCGCACCTTCTAAATAGCGCCTCCCTCTCTATAGCGCTCGATTTCAAATACGTAGCACGATGCGATTTACATTAAAAGTGACCTGTCTATTACACCCCCTCTAAATAGCGCCTCCCTCTCTATAGCGCTCGATTTCAAATACGTAGCACGATGCGATTTACATTAAAAGTGACCTGTCTATTACACCCCCTCTAAATAGCGCCTTCCTCTCTATAGAGCCCGATTTTAAATACGTAGCACGATGCGATTTACATTAAAAGTGACCTGTCTATAGCGCCCCCTCTAAATAGCACCTCCCTCTCTATAGCGCCCGATTTTAAATATGTAGTACGATGCGATTTACATTAAAAGTGGCCTGTCTCTAAATAATGCCTCCCTTTCTATAGCGCCCGATATTAAATACGTAGTACGATGCGATTTACATTAAAAGTGACCTGTCTATAGCACCTCCTCTTTATAGCACTCTATTTTGGTGAGTCCCAAGAGGGGGGGTCGCTATAGACAGGTTTAACTGTATATGAAAGTGGATCTATCGTAAGTTTCTTTCATCGTTCCATACTATAAACAATATTTTGAATATTTATTTAGTAAAAGAGGAAAGTGTCAGAATGTGAAACCTTCTTCTTGCATCCAATCTGAGAAATGGAATCCTCTCAAAGTACTGGAGAAAACAAAAGGCTTTCAAGTCTCCCCTCCATATGTCATTAAACCCTCCCAGCCCACATGAATTATGATCCTCCAGTCTTCTTTTCACTGCCAACTTCCATTAATCTGGTGCTGCTGCCACGCGCTCAAATTTAAATAAAACTTTCTAGCTCGAGTTTTTTACTAGAAAAATATATTTGATTGAAGTTGGCAAACTCCCCTTTATTCTCTTTCATATATACTCCCACTTCAAACCCACTTTATAGCCTTATATATTTTATAACTATATCTCTAACACTATAAAGGAATGGCAATACATCCAGATGGTACAAGAACTTATAGGATATGCAACAACTGTCCTGGTGTGGAACTAACACCTACTCACATATTCTCATACCCAGCAATGGCCGCAGCCTTGCAGAAATTTGACATGGAAATAGAACTATACACACCCAAAATAGTGGACATTGCTGCTGCTGTGATAGAAATGTATTGGGACATCTGTTCATTGGACACGACAACAAAAGAAAATTGACATGGACCCAGAACTTTATACACCCAAGATAGAGGACATTGCTGCTGCTGTGATAGAGATGTATGAAGACATCTGAGGCTCTTCATTGGACACGACAACAACAGAAATTTGACATGGACCCAGAGCAGCAACCTTACACACTCAAGATAGAGAAGATAGAGGACATTGCGACTGCTGTGATAGAGATGTATGGAGATATCTGAGGCTGTTCATTGGACACGACAACAACAGAAAATTGACATGGACCCAGAACTTTACACACCCAAGATAGTGGACATAGCGACTGCTGTGATAGAGATGTATGGAGACATCTAAGGCTCTTCATTGGACACGACAACAACTTTATCTCTACTAGAATATACACCCTAGTATATATACGAAATGAAATCCTTGAAGCACCAATGTTTTTCTTTACACATAAAACAAACTTCTACTGTCCTTACTGCGATGAAAAAATATATTGGGAGGGCTTGACTCATCAGTGGTGAACCCTTCCAACGGTTTCGGCAATTTAATCCACCATAACACTTCTTAGAGCTCTAATACTGTATTGGATCATTCTGCTTATATATACTACACTGAAGATGGAATCCTAGAAATGGTATTCAAACAAACTATAGACATAAGCTTTTAGGACAGTAGAATTACATATACATATTGGCATCGAACAATGCTCTTCATAAAATAAACATTTGTGCTTTAATGCCTTTATTTATTATGTATAGATGGCAACTTATATCCTAGGTTTTGATGTATAACATAATTATAGTGTATAATACAATATAATGTGGCTTATAATTATAGAACGACTTTTAACAAGTTTTATGGCAAATGTTTCTTTTGAACGCAAAATCGTAATTTATTTTAAGGAGAAATAACGACTATTTCTATCCTTAGGGATGAAGTATGAAAGGATGGATTGTGAAGAATAATGATGAACGGAAAATAAAGTGTCCAGGGATGGGAAATTCTACGGAATATGCAAATATACCGGCTATCGGAACAATTTGCATACTCTGGGATCGAACCTATGACCGCGTAACTCTATATATACTTCTAACTGTATGGTGCCGGAATTTATCAGTATAGATAAAATATTTAACGAATGAAGACATTAAAACGCGAATGTTTCTTTTCACAAATAAATCAAACTTCTACTGTTCTTACTGCGATGAAACAATATATTGGAAGGGCTTGGCTCATCAGTGGTGAATATTGTGGAGAGACGTATACCGAACAATTTCCCTATTGCAATTGTTGAGTCGCTTTAATCTACCCATCTTTCTTTTTTTTTCGGGAAAAATACAAATTTACACGTTGTTAATGAAGGTTAGTTGTTATTATTTTACATTTTATAACTCTTTATTCAGACATTAACTACATAGTAGTATTTACATAGCATTATTTACATAGTAGTATTTACATGGCATTATTTACATAGTAGTATTTACATAGCATTATTTACATAGCATTATTTACATAGTAGTATTTACATAGCAGTATTTACATAGCAGTATTTACATAGCAGTATTTACATAGTAGTATTTACATAGCATTATTTACATAGTAGTATTTACATAGCATTATTTACATAGTAGTATTTAAAATAAAAGGATTTAAAAGCGCGAATGTTTCTTTTATACATAAAACGAACTTCTACTGTCCTTACTGCGAGTAAGGACAGTAGAAGTTCGTTTTATGTATAAAAGAAACATTCGCGCTTTTAAATCCTTTTATTTTATATGTATAGATGGCGCGTTATTGATTTGTGTTAACATAGTAGTATTTGCATAACATTATTTACATAGTAGTATTTACATTGCATTATTTACATAGTAGTATTTACATAGCATTATTTACATAGTAGTATTTACATAGTATTATTCACATAGTAGTATTTACATAAGAAAATAACAATATACACATCGTAAAGTCAGTTTTACATGAGTCAAAGTTTCAGTTTAGCAAGTAAAGATGAATATAGAGATATTGAGAGAGTATATATTTACACCATTTTTATGTATGTACATTAGACATGAGCCTCTGAAAGTGAGTCAAACTCGATTTTGATATTTATTCTGATAGATGGTAATAGATATCATTTACTTGATACCTGTAGCGAAGGGATTAGTAAAGAAAGGGTAAACATTGTCGATTTTCGGTAACACCAACCTGTGATAGAATCTCGCGCGTTGAAGACGTTTTATTTGCTTCAATGGCCTTCCGATTCTTACACAAGTCTAATCCTAGCAGTGAGGGCAAGTAAACATACGTAGATTTGGAATCCTATAAGTGCAAAAGTCAAAAGTCTTTCTACAATATGTAGCCATGTGGTATACTTTCATTAAAAGACAGTGGCTAACTACTCACCATGATTATCACGGGGCTTATTGTACTTGCGTGCATTTAGATATTAAAATCCACCCAAATTGTACCATTTATTTTAATTTGTCGGTGTAGTAGAAAAGGTAATATGCTAACTACTATGATTATAGTGGCCACGAGTTACACTTGAATAATTGAATCAATCCACAATGTACCATCCATTTTAATTTTTGGTATATTAGAAAAAGGTATTGTACAAACTCACCGTGATTATGGTGGTCATGAGTACTCTTGGATGGTTTAATCAATTCATATTGTAACGTAGAAATCAGGTCTTTGTATATCTGGAGATGTGAAAGTATTTAATGATGACGTTGACTAATCGACAATTATTAACAAATTAATCAAAACTATCTACAGCTAGAGAATATCGAGCAAGCAAGCTAGCCAACTAAATAATGATTTATCAAATGTAAAATTTTAAATCTGTTTTCTAAATATTTTCATTGAATAATTAAATTAAATAATACACCAATACCTCGCTTTGCGTCGTTTCGTTTTGCGTTTTTTTTTTTTCGAAGTTGCGTCGCTGCTTAATTTTTACTGATTTTCACTGTGCGTCGTTAGATTTTCGAAGTTGCGTTGTTTTGGATTCGAGTCTTTAATTTTTTTCCCCTAAAATATGGCAACACCTTTGTTTTTGATTGCGTCTTCACATATTTTCACTTTGCGTCGTTTCAATTTGCGTCGTGTTTTTTTGGAACGTAACCCCGACGCAAAGCGAGGTATGGGTGTAAATTATTTCTTCGCCACAATAATATACCCTCATTTTAATTAGTTATTCCAAGAGCAAAAAAGTGTAGCGCCACCCAACCAGATGTGTTGTGTGTTGACAGAACTGGCGAAACTCCTGGACAGAGCTCTCAGGAAACCAAGTACCATCATGCTTGTACTGGATGAGCTACACCCCCGGCGTAGGCTGCAAGAAGAACAGATTCTCATCGAATCCGACTTCCTGGGGACTTCCAACGAGTTCGCCTTCGTCCTGGAACGTACACAGAAGAGAGGTAAGTGTCTTGGCTCATCATTTAGTCAACTATCTTCTTATTCAGACCAGTGATCATCAACTGATATGCTGCGGTGTGCATACTACCCTGAGGCTGACTGTATAGAATCTGTGAAAAGGATACTTGAAAATGATATCGATAAAAATAAAGGCCTCCTTCACCGTCAAAATATAATCTTAAAACTAAGCGCCATCTATTAACCGTCTTAGGACTCGCGTTAGTGACAAAGCCACAACACCAGCTTTGCCCAATTGAGAAGCGCCCACCTGAGAAAACATGGTTTCATGCTAACGGCCCTTGTCAGTTATTGCTGTGGTTTTGTCAACGACCAGAGTCCACTAGTTTGCGAAGACGGTCAATAAATGGTACTTAGTTTTCAGCGTCTATATTGACAGGAGAGACGACCTTTATTTCTATAAATCAATTTCCTACAGGCAAAGTGTTCCATCGACGCTAAATAATATCCAATTAGTACTCTCTTCAGACAATTTTTAAACAATTAAATATTTTTGATTGGCATCTTGTCAATACATGCAAAGCACACAGTCTGCACTATTTTTAAATATATAATTATATATATATAACACTATGTACAATGAATATGGCGCCTCTGCCAGCGCTGCAGAGTTTGGTGGAGAATCACCAGTATACTCTCTTTAGCAGTATAAAGAAAAGTTAAAAGATCGAAGGTGAAATGTTTATACCATTATAACGTTGAAGCACGAAAAGTTTTAAAAGGTTATAATAAAAAGAGACTCTCTCTCTCTTTCTTTTCTCCTTCTCGCTTTTAAACTGTCCCTTATACTGAAAATTGTCATTGAAACAAGTCAAAATATGCCATTGATTATCATACTATAACTTTATTGTATATTATAGTCAAACACAGACTCTTTCTAACAAGATCAACATTGGCAAATATATCCCTATCTTAAAAAAGTTATTAATAAGTAATTTATTCGATTTTTTTTCACAAGTAAATATCTTCAAATTTTAAATTTATATCTTCGAAAGAAGCCACTATGATAAATAGTTTAAGAAATAAAATCATAATTTCAACTCCCCAGCAATCATGAGACAATACGATCAAATTTCTAAGTTCAGTTGTTAAAGCATGGTGTAATATATAGAGATATTGTAAAGTATACTTCATCCTGACGCAGAAATTTATTTGAAGTAAAACCAAAATAAAACTAATAAAATAGCAGAGAAGCAATGAGAAAATTTCAGAGGGTATGTTGTTGTTGTTTTCGTGTCCAGTGAAAAGCCTCAGATGTCTCCATACATCTCTATCACAGCAGCAGCAATGTCCACTATCTTGGGTGTGTAAAGTTGCTGTTCTGGGTCAATTTTCTGTTGTTGTTATTGTTGTCGTGTCCAATTAAGAGGGTCGGATGTCTCCATGCATCTCTATCACAGCAGCAGCAATGTCCTCTATCTTGGGTGTGTAAAACTGTTACTCTGGGTCCATGTCAAATTTCTGTAAGACTGCGGTCATTCCTGGGCATGAGAATATGTGGGTAGGTGTTAGTTCCACACCAGGATAATTGTTCTTCATTGGAAAATGGTTGCCACGTTAGTCACCTTGGAAACGAACCAGAATTTGGTCAAATATTCCAAGGGTCTAGGGGGGACCACAAGGAGGTGTGGTCGGTGAGAGAGGAGTTCGAATCCCATGATTTTCACTTTTCAAATTTATTTATAGCTTTAAAAAAAAAGACATTTCTACGTTGTAATTATGTATTCTTTCTCTTATACGGTAGTATTGAAAATCTACCTGTCGGTCAGTCTGAAACAAATAATGATGATGATTCTGAAAACATGATGATAAAATATTGTAACAAAGAATTCATTATGAAAAAGGCATCTCCTTATCGTGCAACTGAAAGTTGCTAATGGCTTGCGCCATGTATCGGAATAAATATCAACTATTCTCGTTGATTTTTAATTATTCCAGAATTGGTCAAATACCCATTCTTGATTAATCAAGAAAAGTTAACCACGTAAGCGTTTAAAGTATTTATTATTTTATTAACAGAATATTAAGTTTGATGTGTTTATATATTATATTACTCTGCGTAAACTTCCCTCATTGATTCTCTTGTATTTTATCTTTTTTTTATCTTGTGCTTATGCCTTGAATAAATTTCTGTGTAATCCTGACGTTTTTCTTTCTTAATTTTCTATTTCACAATATTTTCATGTATAGGTAAAACTTCGAAGAGACTTAAGACTAACTGATACGTTCTCGATATGTACATTCGGAGAGGAAAACTAGAACATTACTTTGGCACAATCTTTACATCTCTTTTTTTCACGTCGATCCGAAGGAAAAAAATGACATTATGATACTTTTTATTATCCTATTATATAATTATAAAATGTCATGGAGAATGAATTAATGGATTAAATTTGTAATCTTGTTATGATTGGAATATAGGGCCTGTCTTGAGGTTCCCTTACATTCCAAGAGGTGGGCTCTTTGGTCCTGCAGATGATGCATTGTTGTAAGGTCTTGACATCATCCTGGAAAAGGAGAATTCTTGTATGGCCAATATTGAACCTGGAAATACAGATTTAATCCATAAGTTAGTCTCCATGATGGGTAGAAAGAAATACTGTCGTTGATTGGCTATCCAGGAGGCATCACATGGATTTTTTTCCCATCAGTCCGAAGAAAAATGAAATTGATACATTTTTTATTATCCTATTGTATAAATATACAATGTCATGGATGTTGAATTCATGGATTAAATTTGTAATCTTGGTAGGGTTGTAATATAAATCCTGTCTTGAGGCTCCCAAACATTCCAAGAGGTGGTCTGGTGAGGCCTCTTTGGTCCTGTAGATGGTGTATTGTTGGAAGACACCATCCTTGAAAAGGAGAATTCTTGTATGACCAATATTGAGCATGGAAATACAGGTTTAGTCCATAAGTTAGTCTCCATGATGGGTAGAAAAAGCTGCTGTCGTTGATTGGCTGTCCAGGAGGCACCACATGACAGTCAGACTTTGTCCTCCATTATGATACTGAATAAAATGACGTTTAACCAGTTTTACCGAAAATGTTTCTTTTTACAGAACAAAAAATCGTAATTTTAATTATTTTAAGGAGAAATAACGCGTATTCCTATCCCTGGATACTTTTATTTTTCCGTTCATCATTTACTCTTCACAATTCATCCTTTCATACTTCATTCCTAAGGATAGGAATAGTCGTTATTTCTCCTTAAAATTATCAAAATTACGATTTTTCGTTCTGTAAAAAGAAACATTTGCGGTAAAAAAATTAACAAAACGTCGTTCTATAATCATAGCCGTATTTAATTGTATAACGTTACTAATTAATCATAATAAAAAATCCTTATGACGGGGTAAAAATCCAACAGGGCTTAGAAATAGCTGTTTCATTCTAGATTTATATATTCTGGGGGTAATTCTTAGACACAGCCGCTCTCTTCTCCTCAATCTCTGAAGCAAATAATGATATTATGATAATGATTCAATATTAATAAAAGACAATTCGCCGAGGGAAAATTTATTTTATGTATATCGGCAATACAAGGGCTAAACAGCTCTTCAACAGGTAAACTACGCTACTGAAGTTTTCCAGTATATATGGATTAGATTCGAAAAACCTCAGTAGCGTAGTTATACCTGTCTAAAGGCTGTTGAGCCCGAAAGCTTGTCTTGCCGATATACATAAACGAAACTTTTTTCCCTCAGCGAATTGTCTTTTATTAATAATTATACCGAAGGGATTATATTAACAACTGATTCATTATAATAACAACAACTACTGAAGTTAGGCTTAGCTGTCGTTTTATCTAACTCTATACACTCTGCTGGTCAAATACAGAACTTCCCGATTCATTCGTCTAGTTAGGTTTAGCTGTGAGTACTCGGTCGCAATATATAAGATTCTTATCCTAAAAGGGAAGTCGATATTCGAAAAATAAGTTTGTGGGGAAAATGGCAGACGAAAAATTAACCTGGCCCTCATTGGTCAGCTACTTCGATCGCCATTTTGATTGATAGATAGCCCAAAGTTTCCATTTGGAAAATGGAAAATTTTTACCAATCGAGTTCGAATTCTTTAATGACATGCAAGTTTTTAAAACTGTATTTAAATGATTTTTTCCTTCCCCTCTCTAATGTTTTAATCTTCTCCAGACTCGCCAAGTTTTTATTTTTTTTTTTAAACTCGTTTTTAAAAGGTTTTTGTTAAATAGGTTAAAAGATTTGTTACAGATGCCATCTCTACATTAGTTCGTTTGACATTTTATTCATAAACGTTTGACATTTTATTCATAATCGTTTGACATTTTATTTATTATCGTTTGGCATTTTATTTATAATCGTTTGACATTTTATTGATAATCGTTTGACATTTTATTCATAAACGTTTGGTATTTTATCCATAATCGTTTGGCATTCATTTATAAACATTTGATATTTTATTCATGATCGTTTGTGTCATTTTATTTATATAATATCGTTTGGCATCTTATTTTAATCGTTTGGGATTTAAATAAAATTTAAATAATCGTTTGATAATCTAATTTTGATAATAGAAATATATAAATCTTGAGTATATTTTCGATATATAAATTAAATATATACTTTTTACTAACCCTAATGCGTAATATTTTCCAACTTAAAACAAAGACATAATGCGTATAATTTTAAAATGTCTATTCTTTTATATATATATATTTTTTTCTACTCCAAATATTGAAAAAATATGCAAACAAAATATATTTAACTCCAGCCATTTTATTTTATTCTACCATCAAATTTATTAAGAATACGGCCATTTATTTATTTTAATAGAAAAATGTTAGCATTTAAAGGGAAATCAGCTTTAAAATATTTTTTAAAAATTATACCAAGTTCATTGTGTGTGTGTGGTAGCAAAAATATGAAACACATTTATTCTCTGAAATGTAATTACAATTTTTATAAAATTGTTATTATGGTGAAAAGGATTGTGTGCTTACAATGGAATTTCTCTTTTGTTGTTGTTGTATGTTTCTTTCTATTTTATATTCTAAGAAAATTAGGATATATTAAATTGTATTTTTATATTCTTACCTCTCTCTATTTTGTAAGCCATATCTTACTAATTTGTATATCCTGCATTGGGTACTCTTTTTCTGATTAAAATATATGCTCCAATGACCCCCCCGATTCTTGCAAAAGTCCAACCCCACCGGGGAGGGCAAGTAATCAAACAGGGTTCTGGCATATTTGTAAATACATGTGCCTTTGTAGCAAAAGAAATCGATTTTTAAAGCTACGACTCGGGTTCGAATCTTGCATTGCACACTTTTTTTGTTTTTTTGAGAAAACGAAAAGGTTTCAATGTGTCCCCTAATTCTTGCAGAAGTTAAATTTCCACCAGTAAGTACAGGTAACCAAACATGGTTCTGATACACTTTTGAGTGAAAAGGTCAAACTGCTTTCAATATATGTAGACATTTTCTGAAAACTTCGATGGTTCTACAAGGTGTGTCCAATTAATAATGAGACCGGTCAAAAACAAATAAAAAATGAAATGATAATTTTTTTTAAAAGTATATTTATACAATAGAAAGCTTCAGCTACACTGCGGTATATCACATCACGTGATTGCGCGCGCAGTCGATAAATTGTAAGCTTGTAAAATGAACGCCTTGCATAACAACTTCTAATTTTAATGGATAGAAAATTCGAACAACGAATTTGTATTATATTTTGCTACAAAATTGGGAAATCGGCTTCAGAAACTTTAGATTTGTTGAAATTGGCATTTGGAAATGAAAATGTAAATAAGCCCACTACATTCAGATGGTTTTCACAATTAAAAATGGAGTGGAATCGGTGAAAGATGAGAAGCGTGTTGGACGTCCAATTCTGCACATGAACCCTGAAAAGGTGAGCCAAATTTCAAATTTGATAAAAGAAAATCCACGAATAGGGTTACGGAACATTGAGGAAGAAACAGGGATATCAAAATCAGTAGTTGGATCGATAATTAAAGAAGACTTGCAGTTAAATAAGACACCTTCAAAATTTATCCCTAAAATGCTCACAATCCAACAAAAGGAGAATCACGCTGAAGTTGCCAAAAAATGCTTTAAATGGTGGAAGAAAACCCTAATTGGAAGGAAAAAATAATAGCTGGAGACGAGACATGGGTTTACGGGTATGACCCGGAAACAAAACGCCAATCCATGGAGTGGAAAGGAAAATATGAACCAAGAACGAAGAAATCCCGACTTTGCAAGTCAAAAAACAGTCTTATTGGTCACGTTCATCGACATAAAAGGAATTGTGCATTATGAATATCTAGAGGAAGGTCGAACAATCAATAAGGAGTCTTATTTAAACATTATGAGACGTGTATGTGAATCAATTCGTCGGAAAAGAAGTAAAATGTGGAGTTCAAAAATTGGATTATTCATCATGATAATGCACCACCACACGCCGCTACATCTGTAATGACTTATTTGGCTAAACACGACATCCAAATACTTCAACACACACACAACCTCCCTATTCCCCAGACCTAGCTCCAAATGATATTTTTCTCTTTCCAAAACTCAAAATGGCTCTAAAAGGAAGGAGATTTGACACTAGAGAGTTCATCATAGCGGATTCGAAAAAGGTCTTGAAGAACATCCCGAAAGATGCCTTTTCTTAATGTTTTAAATCATAGGAGAAGAGATGGAAATTATGTATAGATGCGGGAGGGGACTATTTTGAAAAATACAAATAAAATTATTTTTAATCATTCTATTTTTTCTTTATTTTTGACCAGTCTCATTATTTATTGGACACACCTTGTATGTAATTCATCCTTCAAATTCTAGGAAGAGTTGGCACAAGAGTCTGCCCTATGAATGCAGCTGAGCTCCCAAGGATCTAAACAACCATCTTCCAGGGTACTGGTCTTACACATACTTTATTTTCTAATCAAAACTTATATAAAGTCAATTTATACACGTAACCAGATATTCTTGATCACAAATATACAAAATATATACACATACAGTTAAACCTGTCTATAACGCCCCCTCTAAATAGCGTCTTCCTCTCTATAGCGCCCGATTTTAAACATTAAAATGTAAACATTTTACATTAAAAGTGACCTGTCTATAGCACCCCCTCTCTATAGCACCCTATTTTGGTGAGTCCCAAGAGGGAGCGCAATAGACAGGTTTAATTGTATATATATATTAATTAATAATAAAAACTCTAACAAAACACGTGGTATACTTACAGTAAAATCAGACGCTATCAACCATGATTATCATGGATTGTACCAAGTTTACTTGGGATAAATAAAAAAGGCTATGTCACTCAGCCACTATGGAACTGCGGCCAAGAAATGCAGTCGACACATGTAGACGCTCCAGTCACATATCTCTGCAGACGATGTTTCCGGGGACGATGTTTGCTGAGCTGTTGGTTACCATGGCAACTGCCTCCTATTTACATACCTCTGTCGACCGGCCAATCAGATGTCGTTACATCCGCCGACCACTTTGACATAGAATAGCTTTTGGAAGGTTGAAAAAAAAAAGAAGCCCGAAATAAGTGCGTGTGTAAATAAGTGAAAATTATAGAGATTCTTCTCTTTTATAAAAATGTCACAACAAACACTATCTGCCAATCATATATAGATAAATGGAAATTGAATTTATAAATGTAGGAAATTGAATGTATTTGTAATAAATTAAAACAAATCCTTTTTTTATTTTCTAATTAAAATCAATTTCCTACATTTATAAATTCAATATATCGTTTAAAAAAATGTAATAATTATTTTGGCAATGAATTTATTTTCAACTATATCATCAAATATTCTTTCTATATACAGACCTTACTGCAATGATAAAGGTTATTGAATGAGAGGAAGTTTTGTCTTCCATACTAAAAGTGTGTGTATTGTTTATAAGAAAACCAATCCAATACAATAGTAGAGCGGTTTTGAGATTAATTTGACGAAACCGCTGAGAGGGTTCACTACAGATGAACCAAGCCCTATTATTTAATAACTTTTTATCATTACAGTAAGGTCTGTAGAGATAATATTTTTGATGATATTTGTGAAAAACATATCGCCAAAATAATTTCTTGAAAATGAAGATACTTCGGCCAGTGAATCTTTTTATTACCTCGACGTTTCGACAAAAAGCTTTTGTCCTCGTCAGGAGCAAACAAAAATCAAACATTCAGCAAGGCGTTAAAAATCTTTCTAAAGTTCCAAGGGCATTCTCACGCGATATTCAAAATTTGTGTACAACATCTAAAGCACGAGTCAAAAATAAATATTTAACTCACAAAAGACTATGATCTTTGAAATAAATTATAATATACATATATATATAATGAGAAATTATAAAAAATAAATATAAAAATAATAATAATATATATATGTATATTATAATTTATTTCAAAGATCATAGTCTTTTGTGAGTTAAATATTTATTTTTGACTCGTGCTTTAGATGTTGTACACAAATTTTGAATATCGCGTGAGAACGCCCTTGGAACTTTAGAAAGATTTTTAACGCCTTGCTGAATGTTTGATTTTTGTTTGCTTCTGACGAGGACAAAAGCTTTTTGTCGAAACGTCGAGACAATAAAAAGATTTACTGGCCGAAGTATCTTCATTTTCAAGAAATATGAATGCCGGCCAGGCAGCCTCAATATTGCCAAAATAATTATTACATATTTTAATTTCCTACTTGTTGCCTCTACTGAAATAATGGTGTCGCTGGAGACCCGCTGGTGATTCTCCACCAAACTCTGCAGCGGTGCTAGAGGCGCCATGTTCTTTGTACATAGTATGATGCATATATAGTAAGATGTCAATAAAATTATTTTAATTGTCAATTGCCTACTGAAATAATAATGGAGGGGTTTACCACTGATGAGCTAAGCCCTTAGTAAAGACAATAAGAAACGTTTTATTCGTTAAAGAACAAGCTGTGCTATAAATGATATCATACCTTGTCTAGAGAATGTAAACCAATGTTCCACATGTGGTAAATAAACTTACAAAAACCTATTGTAGACTAATCTGTGAAAACTTTGAATTTTGTCAAATATATCCTGAAGACGTTAAGAATTTCAATCTGTGGGTGTGGGCGGAGAACCTGCAGAAAATAATAATATGCATATATAATATGAAAAAACAATAGAAAAAATAAAAATTAAGTAAGTTAGGTGTTGATATTAAAAATAAAGATGGCGCTCTGCCATCTAAAAAACACATGTGCTCGTGGTCAGGATATGCCTTCTTTATTTTTAATATCAACACCTGACCCACGTATTATTATTATTTTTGTTTCTATTGTTTTTTCATGTGTTAATTTACGCAAATTTGGCCTTAAATACCCATTTCTTGGTTTCTCAAGAAACTTCTGGGACCAAAAATATTTTTGGTCGCAGTGGTTACAGCATACTCCACGCTGACGAGCGCCAACAGCGCGAAACGCGTTCGTGGATGGCTTTTCTTGATTTATCAAGAAAATGGGTTGGCCAAATATCACGGAGCAAGTTAAATAAACGTTTAGTTTATTTTTACTCCACTAGATGGCGCTCTGCCATCTAAAAAGCACATGTGCTCGTGGTCAGGATATACTCTCTTTATTTTTAATAAAATATACATATTGCGGCATTTACTGTTATATATGTAAATATTACCTCCTATATCTCGTTTCTTTTATTTTTGTGTTATGCAAATCAGGCTACATACTTGTTGTTTGTACTGAGCTATTTATTCTATCATCTCGGCTGAGTGGATCGAGACTCTTTTACAGAGAATAAAACTTTACTCAATTTTAACATCGACTTCTCTTCTTTAATTTATTTTCTAAGCGACAATATTTATATATTATACAATATTTGTATATTTATGTTATATAATATGAAAAAACAATAGAAAAAAATAAAAGTAAGTGGGTCAGGTGTTGATATTAAAAATAAAGAAGGCATCTCCTGACCACGAGCACATGTGCTTTTTAGATGGCAGAGCGCCATCTAGTGGAGCAAGAATAAACTAAACGTTTATTTAGCTTGCTTCGTGATATTTGGCCAACCCAATTTCTTGATAAATCAAGAAAAGTCATCCACGAACGCGTTTCGCGCTGTTGGCGCTCGTCAGCGTGGAGTAGACTGTAACCACTGCGACCAAAAATATTTGTTGGCCAAATATCACGAAGCAAGCTAAATAAACGTTTAGTTTATTCTTGCTCCACTAGATGGCGCTCTGCCATCTAAAAAGCACATGTGCTCGTGGTCAGGAGATGCCTTCTTTATTTTTATTTTATAATATATATACTCAAAGTGGCAACTTTCTCTTTAATTACGCATCAGAAAGATGCACTATTTTATCAGTAAAAGGGACCATAGCCTGAAACCATGGTTTACAGGTTGGTTGTTTTTGTCATGATTTTTCCATAACTGGTGTTTTTCTCATTCTTTAACATCACTATGTAAAGTTTTACCAGGGTGAAAAAACAGTGCATAGCTCTGATGCTTAATTAAAGGGAGAGGTTCCACTTTAGGTACATGAATATCATCCTTCTAACTTTGTTATATATATATATATGTCGTAGCTAAAATGAAGAGGCGCAGCCGTTATGCCTAGCGAACAGCGCACCCGCGATGTCCGCCACCTTTATTTTTTGTCCAGCTTTTATACATGGATGAATTTACATATTTACATTTTAACACAAGCGTAACATATTTACATACTTATTTTGACGGAAATAAATTATATCTCTTGGCATTAACTATACAAATTATGACATATATATATATATATATAGATAAAATTCTATTTCCATTCTTCTCTATATTCCACTTGGGAAGATGAGAAAACGGGCAATAAGAGTTGTCTATACATTGACAAAATTGGAAACGAGTGATAAAAAATGTTACAAATTTTGAATATTGGTTAAGACAGGACTATCTTTCATTCCCAAGAATTCCTCAATTAAAAAGAATACTATTTTTAACCCATAAACATTTTCATTGTACCAAAAAGTCTAAACAGATAAATACAATGTGAAAAAGAAAATAGTACAAATATGATATTGTATTGGGAACCGTTTCATGATTTTTCAGGATGCCTTAATGATCAGTTTTTTGGTTGTTGAGGTGCAGCTTGCACCACGCTGATGAGGGCCAACAGCCCGAAACGCGTCCGTGGTTAGCTTTTCTTGATTAATCAAGAATGGGTATTTGGCCAATTCTGAAAAAATTAATAATAAACGAAAATACTTGATATTTATTCCGATACATGGCGCAAGCCATAAGCAACTTTCAGTTGCACGATAAGGAGATGCCTTTTTTATAAGATAAATTCAAGTTGAAAAGTTATCCATTTTTAGCTTAAAGGATACACAGCACATGTGTTAAAGAAATAATCTAGAGAGATCGATGAAAGATGTTATTTCAACTTGACACAGATTCAATAATTGAGTTAGGAGAAGTGTAGTGAGTATAAAAACAAAAGTTTAGACAGAATGTTCCATACATTCTGCCACTTTTCATCCCTAACAATGCCATCTGGGGAATATATTTTTGTTAGAAATTGTGTTTATTTATACATTTCTTTCCGACACAAAGCCTCTTGTTGAGAATTGCACCTTGTTAGAAGGGTGCCACTCAAACACCATGTAACACCTTTACCTTTTTTTATCCTTTTTTTATATTGTTAGCATTGTAGTATATCGTGAATTTTTCTAAGGTATTTTTTAAAGAAAATATCTCGTATTATTATATATTTATTTTCCTCGAAGTGATACGACGTAACATTCGGGTGTATAGCTCATGAGACAACTTGTTTTGTGAGCGTTTTCAATTATTGCTCTTTGAAACTGATTGAAAGGTGTTTAGTTTACAGTTCAAGAAACTTGAAGACAAATACATCTATGTCTTGGGTTGTAGTAATCACTAAGCTGGAATAATTTCTTGAATAAATATTTTCTGCGTCATTTGTATAAATTTCTTCCATATCCGAGCGATTCGAATCCAGTTTTAAAATTCGGTTTAATTGATTATATTGGACATATACTCATGGACAGAACTTAAGGAAGTTGTACCTTCTACCATGTATATCGGGATTCAGACAATAACTCTGAAAGATACATTCATGGACAAAACCTAAGAAAGTTGTACCTTTTAGCATGTATATCGGGATTCAGACAATAACTCTGAAAGATACACTCATAGAGACAAAACTTAAGGAAGTTTTACCTTTTAGCATGTATATCGGAATTAAGACAATAACTCTGAAAGATACACTCATGGACAAAACTTAAGGAAGTTGTACCTTTTAGCATGTATATCGGGATTGAGACAATAACTCTGAAAGATACACTCATGGACAAAACTTAAGGAAGTTGTACCTTTTAGCATGTATATCGGGATTGAGACAATAACTCTGAAAGATACACTCATCGACAAAACTTAAGGAAGTTGTACCTTTTAGCATGTATATCGGGATTCAGACAATAACTCTGAAAGATACACTCATGGACAAAACTTAAGGAAGTTGTACCTGTTAGCATGTTTATCGGGATTTAGACAATAACTCTGAAAGATACTCTCATGGACAAAACATAAGGAAGTTGTACCTTTTACCATGTATATCGGAATTCAGACAATAACTCTGAAAGATACACTCATGGACAAAACTTAAGGAAGTTATACCTTTTAGCATGTATATCGGGATTCAGACAATAACTCTGAAAGATATTACAGTGACCTTTATTGAAGACACAAGAGATGACCAAGTGTGAAACAAAATTGTCTCTATTTAAAAAAAACACGATTGGCGATTTCAAAGACATATTCCACTTCCTTAGTTTTGTGGATGAGTGTATTTATAACACTGGTCTTAAGAAAATACATATATGTATAAAAATGACGTTTATTCTTTTCTTATAAGCTAAGGTTATATATCTGAACCACGAGGGCAATGTTGAAATCCAATTATATATTAGACATATCTTTTCCAAGCTGGTTTTTCACATATATCTTTAAAACCAATTCTGAAGATATTTACGCTATGTTAACAAAATTATTGAAAGTTCTCGGCTCATTTATGATGATTTATAGACACGCTGTAAAAGGTTTTCAAATGCATATTTCGATGAGATTTTTATGAAAAGAAATAAGAGTGAAAAATGTATAAAGTTTACACGTTAAATGCCATTTTAATATTTATAAGGTTGACATTAAAGCTATGGTAGGTTTTCCTTTAAAGTTGCATAGTTTGATTATGAAATAGATACATATCTTCCAGCAAATTCAAGTGTTATGTAAATAGGGTATTTTCTATTGCCACATATTTCAATTACACAGGTTTTATATGTTTACTATTTTTTTTTCACAATTTGTGTACACATTTAAAATATTTCCAACCGTGTTTTCTCAACATAAACTTGGGGGAACATCAAAACCTATTTATTTTACAGCCGAGATAGTTGGATTTTGTATTTATTTATATATTGGATTACTAACTCTGTGATGTTATTTTTTATTACGACTGGTCACACTAGATATTTCGGTGATGTTGGGATCATTTATCGATTTTTATCAATTTAAACCTTTTTTTTTCTTTCTCGATTTTATCGGTAATAGTTGAGACGGCATATTGTTTTTTTTTAATTTACCTCAATATTTTGTTTTAAGAAAGCACATAGAGTATATAGACTCATGGACAAACTTAAGGAAGTTGTACCTTTTAGCATGTATATCTGGATTCAGACAAAAACTCTGAAAGATACACTCATGGACAAAACTTAAGGAAGTTGTACCTTTCAGCATGTATATCGAGATTCTGACAATAACTCTGAAAGATACACTCATGGACTAAACTTAAGGAAGTTGTAATCTTTTAGCATGTATATCGGGATTCAGACAATAACTCTGAAAGATACACTCATGGATAAAACTTAAGGAAGTTGAACCTTTTAGCATGTCTATCGGGATTCAGACAATAACTCTGAAAGATATTACAGTAATCTTTATTTAAGACACACGAGTAAACTAAGTGTGAACAAAATTATCTCTGTCTCTTTAAAAAAAAAAATAAACAACCAGCGACACAAAAGACTTTCCACTTCCTTAAGTTTTGTCAATGAGTGTATCACTGTAAAAAAATAGAAAAAAGGAGAAAAAAGGAGAAAAAAATAATGTTAAAACATTTTATCAAGCTTTTACTTTTAATGAAGCTTTCAGAATATCTCTTTGTATGAGAAACTAAATTGTAAGGATATATCTCAATACCTATCCTAAAGGTAAAGGCAATATCACGCCATCGGAACGCAAACACGATTATTTCCTTTACAAATGAAACAATCTATTCTTACTGCAAATGACGTTTAACAAGAAAAAAGATAAACCAAAAATGACATAGACCTCTAATAAAAGACATCAGGCCTCTAGCAATAATCAAAAGGCGATTAACAATAAAACAAAATGCGTCTAACAATAGGCATAAAGTATCTAACAATAAACAAAATGCGTCTAACAATCGACATAAAGATGTTTAAAAACAAACGAAATGTTTTCAATGTAAAAAATAGATAATAACAATATATTAAAGGATTGAACAACATATATAAACTAAAAATCACCCACTAATACATGAAAGTTAGATAACAATAGAAATAAAACTGAACAATTAAACAAAAGAAGGCTAACAATAGACTGGGGAGATAAACAACAGTATTCCAAAAATGACCAACAGTGAGAGAGAGCTAAGTAAAGTAAGATCTAGCTGGCGTAGAAATAAAGGCCAATATTTCTTCCAGGATTCCAGCCATTCCTACCTTAGAGATACCGCCAGCTCAGGAATCCACCTCCTTCATTTATTGTCGGATTGTCTTTGGCCAGACCTCCTGCATTCTCTCATTCCTTATATATACTTCATATATATATTTATATATATTAGACAATAAAAAGGCATATATTAGATTTAATAAAATATTTATTTGCCAATATTTCGGTTGGTTGAACGCCAACCTTTATCAAGGCATTACATTTTTGTATACACAAACTAAGCGCCGCATAGTGTAATAATATAACAGTTCAAATATATATATATATGTCATAATATATACACTTCCAGGAATAATAAAACAAACCTAGAGCCATCCCAGAGAGAGATGGGATGTAAAGTCCGGTCAATTGAGAAAGCAGCGACATTCCAAAGGGGCGGCAAATGGGGCCCGCCCGTCAACACCTGAGGACTATTTTTGGACAGTTTGCGGGGGGCGTGTGACACAAACGGCCGTTCAGCGGTGGCGCTCCCTCTCTCTCGGATGGCTTCCAAATTCCTCTACCAATTTGCGGCGTGATTATTTCCCTTTCCCCACATTATCACTATATTGTCACATATATATATAAATTTAAAAAAAAGTCAGGTGTGGTTATTAAAAATAAAAAAGGTATATCCTGACCAGGAGCACATGTGGTTTTCAAAAGGCAGAGCGCCATCTGGTGCAACAGAAATCAACTAAACATTGATTTTTAGTTTTAATATTGGAATCGCAATTTAATTGTATCTTATGGTATTAGGGATAGTAAACGTTATATTATGATGCATTAGCGTGCCATCTGTTATCAAAATTGGAAACTATTATAGACGTGTAAGATTCTTTTTAAAAAATAAACAATTTCTACTGTCCTTACTGTAATGGCGAAACCGCTGGGAGGGTTCACCGCCGATGAGCCAGGCCCCCCCTTTAATTTTTCTATTGCAGTAAGGGTAGTAGAAATTGTTTGTTTTTAAAAAGAATCATACGCGTCTATAATTTTTAAAATTTTGATAGTGAACGTTGTTAGCTAGTTATCACAATGATCGCAGATTTGTATTATATTTTACAATATAGTCTTTTGATAAGGTACAATTTGTATTATAGATTATAGACACAAGGTATTAAGACCTAATACAGATAAATAGTGTGTGACGTTTCAGTAACAGTGTTGTTACCTAAACATCACACAATCTTTATTTATTAGGATTTGGTCTTATTACCTTGTGTTATACAGTCTGTTATTCGTTTGATGAACTGTATTTCTAAAAAGAATGATGGTACCTGGGGCAAGTCTACATCTATGATAGATGACATTGGCTCACATTGTGAGATCGCGCGTTTAGCCGTGAAAAGGTTAAACGTGTAGGAGCGGCTGCAGGCGTGTTACAAAATATATTTATAAATCAAGAATTAATTACTAAATCACATTAAATTTAGCTAGTAATTTTATTATCGTTTTTATACGAAAACAAGCGTGTTCTTCATCTACAACAATAACATGAGAATTGATAATGATTATATTTTGCAGAATTAAGCTGTTATTTTTATTTTGGTATTTACAATTATTGACTTAAAATAATAAGAAATAAAATTATATGAAAAAAAATAATAAGAAATAAAATGATATGATTCCCTACAAACGAACATTCTTAATAATATATAAAATACACTAGAATATAATCAGATAGATTTAAACGTGTTATGGTGTGAAATTGGATAAAATCTAAACCTACATTAGCGTATTGTTTTGTTACATTAGCGAGTTCAATAACAGCGAATTTAGCCAAAGCAAATACGTGAAGACATTGATGTTAATGGCCTCTCCATTTGGCGTTGTATATTTTTACCTACTTATTTATTCAACCTGTTTATTACTCTAGCTACATTACTGGCTTTTGTCCGGTTATGCAGAAATAACGGAATATGCAAATCAATCCGTTACCTATCTAATCTGCATATTGTTATGTTTTAAACTATTACATTGGTGTCGTTTTATTTTAGTTACATCTGTATCGTATCAAAATTATATCCGGATTGGTTAAATATTGGAGAATTTGTATGCGGATTAAATGAAATATGCAAATAAGACTGTTATCTTACTAATTAGGTCTTATTTGCATATTTCATTTATTTCGCATACACTTTTCCCAATATTTAGACAATCCGGATGTAATTTTGATATGATACAGAGGTAACTAAAATAAAACGAAACCAATGTAATAGTTTAAAACATAGCAATATGCAGATTTGATAGGTAACGGATTGATTTGCATATTTCGGGGTCTAAACTAACAGTGACTTTTTCATGCCTAATTATGGATGATGTTGAACATCGAAATATTTTCGTTTATTATCAGGCTTTTGGTCCTCGTTATTGTGGTGTAAGCTGTATGATGTTAAAGGATTATTCTTATTGGTTGAATATCATATAAACATATGCGCAAATAATACGTAAACAAAATCCATTCTTCATTGTTCATATATATCATTGAAGACTTATAATATTTTTCTCATTTATATACTTAAACTCCATATCAGACATATCATATACTTCATTAATATTTCTTGCCTCCAGCTATGGATTTGCATCTCTTTAAATTGTCCTCTATAATTATTATTTTACAAATAGTTAAATTACTCATTTGCATGCTTCTTTTCTATAGTTATGTGAATAATTTGTGTATATATATTCATTTCAACCATTAGTTTCGTTCAGAGTGTCGTATTTATACTTTATTGCCTGTTGAAGGGTTTTTGCCCGAAAGCTTACATCGTCGAATAAATAAAGAAACTTGTCTTCTTTCATTTGGTAAAATTCGCTACATATTTTACTAAGAAGAATCTTCTATATCTAAGACTTATAATGTTCACATTTTCCTACATCAACTACTATGGAGTCTAACCTCAACGATTTATTCAATTGACTGTAAAGCGAAGAGTTTCCTAAATGAGAATTCTCTTTTTTCACTCATTTTAAACATTAAGTTCCTTGATTTCAATAATAAAACTTGATATAAATGCACTCTGTGTAATAGTGAATTCAGCCATGACTTTCCATACTACTCGTTTTATTGTCCGGCACTGGAAGAGGAGAAAGAAATTCTACGTTAAAAGATTGGTTATGAAAACAATTCGCCATATGTTTTAATGTCAAAAATAGTGAAAAGCAAACTCAATGCATTAGAATTACACAAATTCTGGAAAAGAGCACAGTTAATAGACGTAATATAGATGATAGATCCAACTTGAAGAAAGGTCGATGTTAATCTTCACTTTCTATAGATAACTGCTATGTTTATTTCTGTTTACACATTTTGGAGAATCCCGTATGGGACGAGTGTCCATAATAAAGTTTTTATATTTGACAAAAAAGGCATATTTTGACTAAGCTCACATGAACATTTCTAGATGGCAGAGCGTCATCTAGTATATATTGTATTATAAGTTACTTTATGTATCATTTACGAACGGAAATATACGTCCAAGGGTAGTCTAGTGGACATGGCATCTGCCCAGTAAGCGGAACATTGTGGGTTCGATTCTCATCCCTGGACACTTTTATTTTCCGATTATCATTACTCTTTATAATTCACCCTTTCATACCTCATCCAAAAAGGTTAGAAATAGTCAATATTTCACCTTGAAATAAAATTTTGATTTTTCACTGAAAAGAAACTCATGCGGTGTAACTTCAAGTGTCGTTTTGCAATCACAGGCCGCAGTGTATTATATTGTATTAAACGTTTATTTAATTTGCTTCGTAATATTTGGATAACCCAGGTTTTGTTGTTGTTGTATAATGTTTATGTAGTTTATTCTCTCCATGTACTTGTGAGGGTCAATCCTGTCGGATGACGTTGTCGATGGTGATGTTGGAAGTTAGGTAGACGTAGGGTGGGACGATTAAGGAAATAGGATCTACCTCTTCAGAACATGGTGACGTCAAGGTGCCGTCTGGACATACTGTCTTCCACAGCTCCATTTTCTATTCTTATATTTGTTCAAACTGGAAAGGACCATTCATTGAACTGTACGTGGGACCTTTTACTAAACTAACAGCCTACTGTAGGAAAGGAAATGTCTGGCTACAGACAATGTTGACTGGCAAATTCTAAATAAATTAGATTTTACGCCTAGATTTCTCTATCTCTTACTGTTACCACAATGACAACGGATTTTTATTTGATTCTAAACAGAATACACAATTAAATTTCAATTTAGGAATTAGGAAGCGTGTCTGTAGTACATATATGTCTAATGGATTTATTTCTGAAAAAAATGATAAATATCTATATATATAAAAATCAATGTTTGTATGTTTGTTCGTTTGTATGTTTGTTTGTTTGTATGTCCGGCATACAAATTCGCAGTAGTTCACTAATTTAAACCAAAATTTCCATACATAGGTTAAAAAATACTAGAAAGACGATAGGCTATTTTAAAAATATATAAATCAATTATTAAAACTATATATTCAAATTATTCTACTTAGCTCACGAACAGCGCCCTCTATCAACGTTAAATTATGCTGATGCAAACAAATAGATAATGCTAATAACAAACAATTATAAAAAAAAATCTTATCTAAATATATATCACTCGGATAGATATGCACACGGGTCAATCCCGTCTAGTTAATAATATAATACATAAATCCATGTATATTGAACACATATCTAATTATAACAAATGTGGGTGGATTATATTCATATACCTAAAGAGGTACCTATCCTTTTCAATATGAACCAGAACGATGACACTGTGAATCATCCTCTAGTAAATAACCTTACTAGTGATGTTAAAAAAGAATGAGCTTCAACACCAGTTTGGAATATATTATTGCGTTTTCACCGCCACTCTGTGTTGTGACGACGATCTAAGTTCTATAGAGGTAGTCGATCACCTCTATTCTTGGTCGGCGGGGTTGAAGGTTCAAAATTAAGGCGTCGCTGCTTATAGCACTATTAAAATATTTGATGAAAACAGGAGGGAAAATTATATTTATTATAAATTAAGAAAATAAGTAAAGTAGTTTTTAATTAATTATATATTTAAATATTTACACTAAAAGAATCGGAGATCAGAGCAAATTCTCGTGTTCGAAAGTTGTTTACAGGTTGTTCTGTTATTGTTTTCTCATTTTAGCCGCTGCATCCCCGTAGCCCCCTCCGTCGGCCTCCCATTGGCTGCTTCGAACTCCTTCTTTCCCAACAATATAATTAGACAGAATTCCAACCTGTAAACCATGGTTTAGGACCTATACTGATGAGGGCCATAGTCCAAAACTATGGTATAAAGAATAGCGTTTTTTGTCTGAATCTGCCAAAACTGGTGTTATAGCTTATTCCTTACCACTAGTAGTTATCACTAGTTGAATTAAAGAAGTTAGTGGACTACTATATACATTTGTAGGATGGTTGTTGCGTGATGTGTTGGTATGGCTTGTGGAAAGGCCGCTGATAAAATTATAATTAAAATTAATTTATTTAAAGCCAGAAATATAAAAATAGAAAAGAAGCAACGGTTGAAGTAACGGCCGTTGGAGCAAGCCTAGATGTTTACCGCGTGAATGGCCAGAGTCTCTGATGACGTCCCGCGCGCATGCGTAGTCAGGTTGACGCTCGCGGTTGCCGATGCCGTCCACTGCCCCCTGTGTGTAGTGGAGCTTTGTCCCAGTTCACGCTCGCTGAAGCAAAGTGTAGTCGCCACACATTCATGGACAAAACTTAAGAAAGTGGAAAGTCTTTGATGTTGCCAGTCATTTATTTTTGAAAGTGACAAGCAATTTTGTTCACATCTGGTTGTATGTACTATAGAATAAAGCGTTAGGAGAAAATAATTTTTAATAATTTAGAATAAAAATTATTTTCTCCTAACGCTTTATTCTATAGTATTTATAATCCAAGGAGAAAGTTCACATGTTTAAATAAATCTGATTGTATGTCTTATTGTATTTCTTATTATTATTATATATGTCATATTGTACGTCTTCAATAAAGGTTACTGTAATATCTTTCAGAGTTATTGTCTAAATCGTTTTGTTCATGAGAGTATGTCTCTAATTACAGATAGAATCTCATAGAACTTGACATTTGCTACCAAGATAAAAGGAATCTATTCTTTAACAGTATAAATGGTCCAGAATTATCTTGCCAGGCTGTCTACCACTAGTAACGTTTTTTTTAAGGTTGTATTAAGGTGATAAGCATAATGCAAATTAAAGAGAGAATAGCCCCCCTCTAGTAATAATCTAGTAATGCCTCTCTATAAATAAAGGAAAAGAGAATGAAAAATTTCAATTTGAAATAAAAATCCACAGAATAATTCTCTATATATTGGAGTTAATACAGAAATGGTATTTGAGAAGAATGGAAGAAATGTGTCGCCAGCTATCTATCTATTCTAATGACGAAGGCGATTGTTAATTGTAATAGAGTTTATTGTGTTGGACCATTCAACAATAGAGGGATCCATTTGTTACCGCCATTATTATCTGCAATAAGTAGTTAATGAAGCCCAACAATAGAGGTTCTCCAACAATGACAAGGTAGATTCCAGCCCTCCAGCTCTATTCCTGAATACGTCTGGAGATCCTAGAAAAATCCTTTTTTCTTTCTTTCACTTTTTTTATCCTTTCATTTCTCTGACAATAGACGTTTTTGGCGGAGAGAGATTTGTGAAGTATATTTTTATACGAATTATTTCAGTTTTAAATAATGTTTTGAGGAATTTTAATCTTTTTTTTTTTCGTTTTTGTTAGAATATTTGTTTTTTTTATTTATTCTCTTTATTTATCTCTCGTTTTTTTAATCTTTATTAGAAAAAAATAGATTTAATTAGATTCCAGATTTCAAATTGGAAAGATAAAAATACATTTTTTTATGATCGTTTCAAATTAGCGTTTAAAGATGTAAAGACGCCATCTATCAGAATAAATATCAATTAGACTTTCATTGAATTATTTTTATTTCCTAGAATTAACACTAAATACTTAGAAATAAATATATATTAATATTCTGTATAGGAATTGAATGATGCAACAGGTTTCTGAATAGACGAATTTCTTTTCATTTTTTATTGAATTCTTAAGATTCCGGGAATTACCGTCTTTTTACGTTAGTACAAAATGAACAATAATGAAACCGCTGGGAGGGTTCACCACTGATGAGCCAGGCCCTCCCATTAATTTTCCCATTGCAGTAAGGGTAGTATAAATTGTTTTATTTTTGAAAGAATCATACGCATCTATAATAGTTTCGAATTTTCATAACAGATGGCGCGCTAATGCATCATAATAAAAAATATTAAAAATTAAAAAAGCATATCCTGACCAGGAGCACATGTGCTTTTCAGAAGGCAGAGCGCCATCTGATGGAACAGAAATCAACTAAACATTGATTTAGTCTGTTCCCTGATGTTTGGCCAACCCAATTTCTTAATAAATCAAGAAAAGCCATCCACGAACGCGTTTCGCGCTGTTGGCGCTCGTCAGCGTGGAGTAAGATGTACCACTGCGACCAAAAATATTTTTGGTCCCAGAGGCTTCTTGAGAAACCAAGAAATGGGTATTTAAGGCCACTTGCGTAAATAAGCTTAACATGTGGAAAAACAAAAGAAAAAATTGGCGAAACCTCTGGGAGGGTTCACCACTGATGAGCCAAGCCCTCCCAATATATATTTTTCATCGCAGTAAAGGACAGTAGAAGTTTGTTTTATGTATAAAAGAAACATTCTCGCTTTTAAATCCTTTTATTTTATAAAAAATATATATAATAATAAAAATTTTAGAATGTGCATTAAAAAAAGAGTATAAATTCCTTAAGTTTTGTCCATGAGTGTATGTAGTTTAAAGCCTGTTTTAGCGTAATTACCCCCATTTAGGTCTTAAATACCCTTTTTCCTGAATTAAACAGAAGTGTTTAAGGATCTTTCCATTTGTGGCGTGGGTCGTTAACAGCCCAGAACAGAGACTTGGCTTTCTTTTGTTAATTCAAGATTTCTTCCTAAATACTCGTATTCTGGGAACAAAAAACAACATTAAGTTGATAATTGTATCATGATTTTAAAAATTGCAATAAAAAAAAATTCGTGAAAGCGAACTAAACTATTTTATTTTATTTCTAGGCAATTTTTATAAAAGAATCTAGTTGCTGAAAAGAGATTTTGTTAAATTTCTATATAATATACAAATTTTCCGATAGATGGCAAACAGTTATCAGTAACGTTGTATGATATATATAACATAAAGTTGCTGGAGGATGGTTTCCATGTGCCAAAGAAGGCACCTCTCCCTTTAAATATGAATTAAAGCAATGTATTATGTTTATCACTATAGTAACGAACTTTACTAGTAGTGATCATAAATGAACCACAACACCTGTTGGAGCTTGGATCCTCACAGTATTAGCTTGGAATTCCGTGTAGCTCCTTAACCTTTGTTTTAGATGTTGACGATCTTTCGGCAGAGCTTAATTTGGACTGTAGTTTTCACCTCGACCTGCGGATTGACTACAGAGAAACTATCCTTGTCTAATTGTGATGTAGCAACAAGAGAATTACCACACAGCCTCACTGATGTTATCTGACACACTATATACTATTATTGTGCCTTCTACAAGCTTCGGTAAGCTTTTTAAGGCATAACTCATAGTGAGGTGTCTCCGAGCAAGCCGCCGCAGAGGAGGGCCAAGGAGAGGGCTTGAGAGGCGACGGCAAGGCCGTGGGCGCCCCGGAGGAGAGGAGGGCTAGTGCACGCCGTTTTGAGGGAACCAAGGCAGCGCCGAGCACAACTCCGGCACTGAAGGCTTCAAAAATATGGGATCATCAGAGATCAAAGGTCTGGCTTTTACCTTTCGACCTCCCGAGGGAAGTGTTAGCTGACACACTAACTTTATTGAATCATCCACTCATTTTATATACATATTTATTTACATAACCAAAAGAAAGAAATAAAAATTTACATCAATGCAGCCTAGCAAGTTATTTACATAACTAGGCGCAAACAACACCTGTTTTGACAAATTCAGACAAAAGCCAACAATCTGTATACCATGCTTTCAGACTATGGCCCTCATCAGTACAGGGACGGCTTCGATACCATAACATTCTCCGAGATACTACTCCTTCAGGATCCTACTATACACCTAGGGGGATCGGTGGAAGGCTGGTTAAACCGTTTGGTTTTCGACCACTACGACCCGGGTTCGATTCCCGCATTGGACACTTTTTTCTGATTAAAAGAAATGCTCCAATGGCTCCCTATTCTTGCAAAAGTCCAACCACAACAGCAAGTGCAAGTAACCAAACAGGGCTCTGGTACATTTGTAAGTGCAAAGTCGAACTGCTTTTCACATGTGTAGACATGTGGTGTACTTACAGTAAAAGCAGTCGCCTACTTCTACCCACCATGATTATCATGGCCTGTACCACGTGTACTAGGGATAATTAAAAAAAAACTATACACCTTCATATTGTATATATTGTAACAAAGTATTTTTTATATTTTTTATACTGATTATTAATTTTGATTTTTATATTATTTAGATTTTGTTACTTCCTAGGACACTTTCCTCATTGCTTTTAACTTATAAATGTTGATCTCTGACAGCCTCAGTTCTATACAACACATGAAAGATATGGATTCTTCCAAAGAAAACAAAAATAATCAAAATCCTCAAAAATAGCTCACAGGAAAACCAGATCACGTTCCAATGGATCATGTTAACATAGACGACAACGAGATGGCTGACCAATTAGCTAAAGAAGGCTGTAAGGGCCAACCTGAAAACTCCCAACTCACCTATTCTGAAATTTCTTCTATCCACAAACAAACCTCTCTCTAGAAATCCACCCTAAACCACCCCTGGGTACACCCCCATTTCTAACAAATCTTCTTTCCACACCCTTACTAGGGAAGAACAAACAGCGATTTCAAGATTACGAACAGGACATCTTAGAATGCTCAAATTTAATGGAAAAATAAAAACATTCCCGAAATGCCCCAAATGCGATTCCCAACCAGCCAGTCCTGAACATCTATTGAATTGTATCAAATCCTCCAAAAAAGACCTCTGGGAAAACCCCAGGACTATAATAGAAAAGCTGAGACAATGGAACCTAATGGAGATCGTTTAAAACGACTTGAAGAATAAGCAACAATATAAATGTTGATTTTGGTCTGGCCTTAAATAAATTGCTGTGTCATTCTGAAGTTTGTCTTTCCTAATTTTCTATGTTGCAATACAACTCTTTTGTTCAAAATCTGTCATTACAAAATCCGACGCGAGCAATAAACAAAAAAACCTTTATTTTCCTACAATAAGATTTACGAATGCGCTATTACCAGTATTTCCAGTCTTGTTGTTTAGTCTTTATTCTAAAATAACACTCTTTTTAAAAATATATACAGTGGTACCTCGACATACAAGCGCCCCAACATACGAGTTTTTCGAGATACGAGCCGACGAGCAAGTGATTTTTTGCTTTTAGTTACGATCGAAATTCGAGATACGAGTACGGTTCGGTAGTGTTGAAGATATTAATCTGTGATTTTAAATGGGAATTTTGTATGGGGAAATTTGCTTCGAGATAGGAGTAATTCAAGATACGAGCAAGGTTGCGGAACGAATTAAACTCATATGTCGAGGTACCACTGTATTTGTTTTCAAAAAGTTCAGTTACCTTTTTTGATCGTACTCATTTTTCCTTTTACAGCTGTCACCCAGAGAGAGGTATCGTGTTTCAACTGTAGAAGGAGGTTTTTCACGCCCGAAAGCTAGAAATTCCAATTAACATTTTAAAAAGAATTATATCTCTCGAAGACCCTAATGTATTTACCTTAATAGTTTCGTTTGCTAAATGGATCATGCCAAGTACTGTACTTGAAGTGTTTTTTGTGAAAGAATAAAGATTAAAATATTGCAATATAATACAATGCGGCTTATGATTGTAAAACGACATTTGAAATACTATCCCGCATGTGTTTCTTTTCAACGAAAATTCAAAATTTATTTCAAGGAGAAATAACTGGACACTGGACACTTTTATTTTTCCGTTTATCATTACTCTTCACAATTCACCCTTTCATACCTCATCCAAAAGGTTAGAAATAATCGTTATTTCTCCTTTAAATAAATTTTGAATTTTCGTTGAAAAAAAAAAACATGCGGGATAGTATTTCAAATGTCGTTATTAATATATTGATTGGTGACACCATCCTAGTGTTAAATACAAGACATATCAACAACAACAAGGCTTTTATTAGAGCCCATTGCCCAGTATGGATTCGTCATACAACAACAAAATAATACAGTAATTTTTTCCTTCCTTTCCCCATGTGCACGTAAGCCTTTGTTTGAAAAGGGATGTATTTACATAGGTGTTCTAAAACTTTCCTCACTACCTCTTTTGTGTATGCAAGACTTATTTTCTACTAGAAGATGTCTACACAAATGGCAACTGTAATATCTTAGACATTATTTTGAGTCGCTAATCTTCTGTGCAGTTGATTTCAATTGGCTTCTTCTCTCTGTACCAAATATCAAGAACACGAGAGGGTGGCCAACAATCCATAAATACTGGCAACAAACCTTTTTCCTTTGTCAACCTTTTTCAAAATACGAAACTACTATAGACGCGTAATATTCTTTTTAAAAATAAAACAATTTCTACTGCCCTTTACTGCAATGGAAAAAATTAATGGGAGTGCCTGGCTCATCAATGGTGAATCCTTCCAGCGGTTTCGCCAGTTTAATCTACCATACCGCTGTTATATTGCATTTTTGTAACTTCCTTTTATAGTGATACTGATACTAGACTCTTGGAATGGCTATTTTAGATTAACTATCTTCCTACAATAAGATTTAAGAATTCACTATTATCAGTATTTCTAGTCATGTTGTTTAGGCTTTATTATAAAATAACACTATTTTTAAAAATATATATTTGATTTTCAAAAAGTTCGATTACCATTTTATTGTACTTTTTACATTAAACCTATATTTGCATATTAACAGTAATCGTAAAGGAAGAGGTTACCTGGCTGGCATTCATAGTTCTTCAAATTAAAGATACTTAGGCCAGTAAATCTTTTTTATTGTCTCGACGTTTCGACAAAATTATTTGCCAAATGTTTTGATTTTTGTATGTGCTTGACGAGGACAAAAGATTTTTGTCGAAACGTCGAGGTAATAAAAAGATTTACTGTTGAACGGCATTTGAAATTTATCCCGCATGTATTTTACTCTTTACAATTCATTCTTTCAAACTTCATCCCTAAGGTTAGAAATAATCGTTATTTCTCCTCAAAATAAATTTCGATTTTTCGTTCAAAAGAAACACATGCGGTATAAATTTCAAATGTCGTTCTACAATCATAAGCCGCATTATATTGTGTTATTTTACACATATAAATTTGACATAGTATAGTTTTAATTCGCCTTATGCAGATCTTTTAGTTTATTTCTTCAGAAATTTCGTACTTTTCCCTTTAGCTTCATATGTAAATTTCTTAATTTTTAAGTAGATCTTAGTTAGTTTTCTTTTATGCTAATTCATTACATATAAATATTGGTTCACTCTTTCTAATCACGCATTGTACCTGATGAAGGGCAGCTGATGCCCGAAAGCTTGTTGTGCGAAATAAAGAAACTTACCACGCTATTCACCTACTTCCTGTTTTACATATAAATTTACTGGCAATGCGCTTCTTTTAAATATCATCAAATATTATCTCTACAGACCTTACTGCAATGATATGAGTTATTGAATAAGAGGACTTGGCTCCTATTCATATATTCAATAACTCATATCACATTGCAGTAAGGTCTGTAAAGATAATATTTGATATTTAAAAGAAACGCATTGCCAGTAAATTTATATGTGTAAAATTTTAACGATAGATGGCAATTAAATTTTTTTTACTAATATATATTGTATTATAAAAAGATTTACTGTCCGAATCATCTTCAATTTTAAGAAATTAACAGCAATGTAGAGAACAGTGACAATCAGAGAAGCAGTATTAGTACTAACTAGATAGAGACATTGTATATAGCGATAGATTTATAAACTAAATAACGATACAATATCCAACAAGGTGATTAATTATACAGAATATAGCAATCACAAAGGGATTATTTGGCCAGCCTGATTAGCCGGTTGATTAGATTACTAATCCTCTTTAATACAGAACCTTGTTGGCACAGCGTTGTTTACATGTGTATCAACTTACATAACCTATTGTTATGTAGTTAAGCTATATCTATTTACATATTGTTATATTTTGTAAATAGAGCAATCCATAAATAAATCTTTAAATAAAAAGGCATATAAAATTTCGAAACTATTTTAAAGGCGTATGATTCTTTTTGTAATTAAACAATTTCTATTGCCCTTACTGCAATGGAAAAATTAATGGGAGGGCCTGGCTCATCAGTGGTAAACCCTCCCAGCGGTTTCACCAGTTTAATCTACCATACCGCTGTTATATTGCATTTTTGTGTCAATTATTCCGCCTTCTACATGCTAGTCAGTAAGCATTTTAAGGCTCTTATGAACACAGGGACAACACATGCAAACAGCCCGCTGCATCTGGAAACAGCGCGCCGCTTGCGAGGGAACCAAGGAAGCGCCAAGCACACCTAGAGCTCCAAAGCACCCAAGGCTTTCAAAAATAGGGGATCATAAGAGATCTGAAGTCATTTGCAGTAGAGCGATTGCTCGAAGCATATTATATATTTATAATTATATGTAATTCTACTGTCCTCAAAGCTTATGTCCATAGTTCTTCTAAAATACCCATTCCAAGAATCTACCAACAGAATCACTATAAAAGGAAGTTCCATATATTGCATTTTTGTAACTTCCTTTTATAGTGATTCTGTTGGTAGATTCTTGGAATGGGTATTTTAGAAGAACTATGGACATAAGCTTTGAGGACAGTAGAATTACATATAATTATAAATATATAACATGCTTCGAGCAATCGCTCTACTGCAAATATCATTTTGTTTCTTTTATTAGAACATTTATAATATGATGCATTAGCGCGCCATCTGTTATCAAAATTCGAAACTATTTTAAAGGCGTAAGATTCTTTTTGAAATTAAACCTTCCCAGCGGTTTCGCCAGTTTAATCTACCATGGAACTTCCTTAATTAAAATATCATTTATTTTACCAATATATCAGTTGGCTGAACGCCAACCTTTATCAAAATATTATAACATATTTAATGTGTGTCAACAACAAACTCAGCGCCACATAACGTCAATAGAATTAAGTTTCAAAATTTTTGTTTATATTCAATGGGGAGAATATAAAATTATTTCTTCCCGTTGAATATAAACAAAAATATTTTAAAACTTAATTCTATTGACGTTATGTGTCGCTGAGTTTGTTGTTGACACATTTTAATATCATTAATCATCAATATCACATTTGTATTATTTTTTCACATTGTGTCGCGGTCTCTCGCAATTCTGGCCTTAACTACCCGTTTCATGATTTTTCAGGATGCCTTAATGACCAATTGTTTGGTCGTTGAGGTACAGCTTGCACCACGCTGACGAGGGCCAATAGCCCGATACGCGTACGTGGTTAGCTTTTCTTGATTAATCAAGAATGGGTAATTAGCCAATTCTGGAATAATTAGAAATCAACGAAAATAGTTGATATTTATTCCGATAGATGGCGCTAGCCATCAGCAACAATCAGTTACACGATAAGGAGATGCCTTTTTTCATAACACATTAATATGTTATAATACCTTGATAAAGGTTGGCGTTCAGCCAACTGAAATATTGGTAAAATAAATGATATTTTGAACCAATATATGCCTTTTTAATTAAAGATTTATTTATTGATTGTTCTCTTTTCAAATAAATATATATTTATTCAATTTAATTAAAAAGGCATATATTGTATTAAAAATATCATTTATTTTACCAATATTTCAGCTGGCTGTACGCCAACCTTTATCAAGGTGTTATAACATTTTAAAGTGTGTCAACAACAAACCTAGCACCACATAACGTCAACAGAATTAAGTTTTTAAATTTTTGTTCATTTTAAAGGGGGAGAATATCAATTATTTATCCCCCCATTGAATATAAACAAATTTATTTTAAAACTCAATTCTATTGACGTTATGTGGCGCTGAGTTTGTTGTTGACACACATTAATATGTTATAATACCTTGATAAATGTTGGCGTTCAGCCAACTGAAATATTGGTAAAATAAATGATATTTTGATCCAATATATACCTTTTTAATTAAATATTTTTATATGGATTGCTCTATTTCAGAATAATATATATTTATATGATAATTTTTACAATAGATAATAAAATATAGCCACATGGAGATATTTATATTAATTCTCTGATAGATATTGGTCCAATATTACTAAAGGAGTTCGACAATGGAAGCCTGGCATTTATTATTTATCTTTTCTTTGAAGTCCTGAACAATCAAATCGAAGTTGAGTTAAAAACATATTTTTTAATAAATATTCTATTCGAATTGACAAATAATCTGTCACCATAGATATGCATTTTTATTTACATATTTACATATATTTGTCTATATATAAACTTCAAACAAAAATATGGTTTTTCAGAGAGAATTTTCAATTTATATTTATTCTACATTATGAAGAGAATATAAAACAATAAGAAATTTAATATTTCTGTTTCTTGATTTATTCAATTAAATTTTCAAAAGGAAGAAAATATAGTTCAAAGAAGAATTATTCATTACTTTGAGACTTTATGTTTTATACTTGATATATATATTGCATATATCTTCTTTTGAAAAATATATTCTTTATGCATATATGTTTTAGATATATGCTCCTTTATATTTATATCTTTCTTATTTATTTTGACTTTTGCTTTCTGTTTCTCGTAAAGCCTATTGTATAAATTTGGGAGAAATTGTTCGAAGTTAATATATAAAGGTTAAGTCCATATAAATACAAAAAGATAGTTAAGAAATTGAAAGTTTCTGATGGCCTGCGCCAGCTATCGGAATAAATATAAATTATTCTTTTGATTTTTAATTATTTAAGAATTGGCAAAATTTTCATTTGCACGATAAGATGTCCTTTTCTCAATTTCTCCACCTTATCCCAGTAAAATTTCACATTTATACAATTTTTTTTTCACAAAAAGATAGTGTAACTACCTTTCCTTCTTTTCTATGTTTTGAATATTTTCAATTTAATCAATTTACCTAGAGAATATAACTTTGTTTTATTTATAAAGAATAAATGTCAATGAATAAGTAAACGTGTTATAAAAATTCGAAACTATTATAGACACGTATGATTCTTTTAAAAATGAAACAATTTCTACTGCCCTTACTGTAATGGAAAAATTAATGGGAGGGCCTGGCTCATCAGTCAGAAGGGTTCCCCACTCAGGTGAATTCCATAAACATTACATATTTACATAAAAATATTTACATGCATGTATTTTGGATTAGAATTTTTTATAAACCTATTTTTCCTTATTCTTACTGAGAAGATGGGTATCGCATTCAAGATCCATCGCAGTCACTCGCTCAACTCGGTTAATTTCAAGGGTTAATGCGCTGGGGCGGGAACCTCGAGGGTTGGGTGGAAAAGCTGCCATCTATTTAAACTATATTGATTTTGAAAAAACAAAATGGATTGCAAAAAAATAATCAAATCAACACCAGTCAGGCCCTCCCAATAAATTTTCCATTACAGTAAGAGCAATAGAAATTTTTATTTTTAAAAGAATCATACGTGTCTATAATAGTTTCGAATTTTCATAGCAGATGGCGCGCTAATGCATCTTAAGTAAAAGTGTTATTTGGGAAAACGAGAATATATAAAAGTGGGAAACTCTATTTAAGGGACATCATCTGTTCCAGAACCAAAGTTACCTTTAGAGAGAAGTGTTCTCTTACCGGAGATATATGTTAATTAGTTTTAAAAAATGGTAATTTTGGTAATGAAAAGCTTTACTTTTTAGAGAGGTGTCCTCTTACCTGAGAGCTGCTAATTGGTAAAAAAGAGATAATATTGGTGATGAAATATCTTCTTTATGGAGAGGTGTTCGCTCATAGAGGTTTTATGGTATATGTAAATAAGGATTGATTATGCAACTTTTAGTTGCACGATCAGTAGATGCCTTTTTCTTAATTTATATACCTGATCCAAGTACAATTTTGCTTCTGTACTAATATTTTGGCGTTCTAACACCCTTCCAGCCTTATATACAGGTTTCATGTTTTATCAGGATGCCTCGAAAACCAGTTATTTGATCGTTGAAGTACAGTTTACACCATGTTGATAAGGGTTAACAAACTGAAAGGCATACGTGTGGTTAGCTTTTCTTGATTAATCAAGAAAGAGTATTTAAACAGTTCTGGAATAATTAAAGTGCAATGAATCAGAAAGTGAAATACATTTTAATAATAATGCCACGTGGAAAATTAAGGAAGACAAAAACTTCTGGATGAGATAGCAATTTATTTCAGGGAAGGACAAAACTATGAATTGTAAACAAAAGATAAGCCACGAGGGAAATTTACAGAGTAGCAAAATATAAGCATAAAAATGACCACTCTGTTAATAAAAATTAATGAAATTAATAAATACTTTGTTACATAAATAAAATTAATAAATACTATGTTACAATAATATTTTATAATAATATAACATGGCAAAATAGTTGAAGTCTACTTTATGGAATAATATGTTTCATACATAGATGGAAGCACTTCCTATAAACGTATATATTTGGGATAAATTAATTTTCCCAAATTATATATATATATATGTTATATTCAATTATTTTTTTTTAAAGGAAAAATATATATATTCTTTCTAATTTGACCAAAAAACAAAAAGCTTTTTTAATTATTATTTTGTTCTGTTGTAGATAGATTTGTTTTTTTCTTTTGGGTTGGTTAAATGTGTTTTTTTAATAAACTCATTTGCCAAAAATATAATATTATATAGTCAAATTTGTTCAAAAATAAACATTTCCTAATAATTGATATTTCATTCTTCTTTCTTTTGTAAGTAAAATTTACATTCATCAATCTAAACATTACTTAATAATTAATTAGATTTTTTTTTATTACCGTAGCCTCCCGAATATAAGATATATATATATATCTAAAGAAACAAAGGTCGCCTCTCCCGTCAAAATAGACTTCAAAACTAGACGCCATCTATTGACCGTCGCCGCAACTAGCGGCCTCGGGTCGGTGACAAAGCCACAACACCAGCTTTGGCAAACTGAAAAGCGTCCACCTAGAGACCATGGTTTCGGGCTAATGGCCCTTGTCAGTCTAGGGCGGACTTTATTCCATGAGATCCAGACCGGATCTAATGGAATCTTGACAATCTGCCAAAGAGGTGTTTAGCTGGCAAAGTGGCTGGGCCAAATAGATGGCGTCTAGTTTTGACGTCTATTTTGACGGGAGAGGCGACTTTTGTATCTTTAGATAAATATCCTCCCGGCAAAATTTTTCCATTTATATATATATTATACAGATTAAACTAAGTCTTGAGATAAATTTATATTTATTTTTATATGTTGTCAGTATAGCTAGCTATTACCGAACGAAAATTAACAGTAATATCTCTTAATTATATTCTTTATCCACTTTCCTTTTAACTTTTCTTTTTTCCTTCTTGATATATTTTATTTCATATATATATGTTATAAATGAGATTTTCTGAAGATTCTGTTTGTTTTGAGGATTAAGTTATGGTGATGCAGTCGTGGTCAAAATCTTGAAACCATAATAATAAAATGGTTTTGATCAGTATTGCTTTAATTGATCTTAGGGAATATATACTAAACATAATTTGAGAAAGGTAATGCCTGGCTTAAGGCGTAAGAAACTAAAAAAATGAAAAACTTATTTACATAATCTACAAAAGATTTGAGCCGGCCATCGGGAAACAACAACAATGAGTTTTATATTTTGTATTTAGTATTTGCATCTATGAAATATAATTTTTTTTTAAATAAAATAATATTTTAATATAACGTATATATGTAATATAATAGATATAATATTACTATATATATTATATGCGCGTAATATTCAAAATAATTTCTCAAAAATAAATATATTTGATATCTAAATTATACATTATACCTATATACATATATCCCATTAAATAAACACAATCAATGGATAATTTAAATATATAATATAGTAAAATCATATTTGAAGAAATATTTTAGGAAATAATATAATCCGAAAAAGAATTTATAATATAAAATTGCATATTATATTATTTTTATATAGGATTAGGGAAAAACGTTAGGGATAAAAGATAAGAAAGGAGAATCAGAGAATAAATAATAAAAATTCCGGACCAAGGACCATTATAGAAAATGAGCAACAGATACAATAATAAGAGACCGTGATTGGAGGAACATCTTCAATTATTGCTTTTTTAGTTTTTTTCGCAGACTATGTGATTATATGATTATACGTAACGAGCTCCTTGGGCTGAAAGGAATATTCTGCAATATTGGTATTCACCCCCCCTTCAACAAAATATTGCTTTTTGTGCAAATAGGCTTCTCGTGTGCTTGTTATATGTAAAGTTTATGTAACATTATTACATTTTTATAATATATATATACATATAGATAATAAAAAATGCATATATTGGATTGAATAAAATGTTTATTTTTTTCGGTTGGCTGAACGCCAACCTTTGTCAAGGCATTACATTTTTGTATAAAACCATTACGTATATATGTATATATAAAACCTTTATTATAATATTATGTAACTTCTATATACAATTTTATTCAATCCAACATATCCTTTTTTTATTATTTAAATATTTAAATATGGATTCCTACATATTCAGAACAAACACATATATACATACATACTTAATTTTAAAATACTTTTTGAATATATTTACTTATCAAGTAGTTTTTATTCTGAATTACTTGAAGCAAATTACACATAAAATTATTTGTCACAGTAATATAGAATTTATAAAATGAATCCTATATTCGTGAATTAAAAAAAAATAGGTAGGTCAACTATACATATTTACAACAATTATCAAAGTGTTATGTTCTAAATCTACGGTAAAAAAATGTAGAACAGTCAATGATGAAAATAAATTACATGTTTTAAAAAAATAAAATATTTGCATTTTAGATTATATAATATAAATATATACACGTATATATATATATATTTCTTTTTTCTTTTTTTTTTCACATTAAAAGCGTTTTTAGGTAAACTTGGCCTTCAAAAAAACCAATTTCTTTATTTTTAGGAAGCCTCAAGGACCAAATCTTTAATCGTAAAGGTACAATCTGCACCAGGCTGAGGAGGGCTAACAGCCCGAATCGCATACGTGGTTTACCTTTCTTTATTTATCAATAAATTTGGTTGACAAATATTTTTGTAACAAGCTAAATTAACTTTTAGTTGATTTTTGTTGTACTAGATGGAGCTCTGCCATTTAAAATGCTCATGTGAGAGGTTAAGAAATTCCAATTTTGTTTCTAATATATTTTAATATATGAAAAAATAGAGTGTGCAAAAGTGAAATTGTACTGGGATTAGGTAGATAAATTTTAAAAAGGCATCTCTTGATTGTGCAACTTTAATTTTCCGATGGTTTGCGCCATTTGTAAGAATAAACGATTAGGACCAACAGCCCGAAAGGCGTACGTTATTAGATTTTCTTGATTAATCAAAAATAGGTATTTGACCCATTCTTGAATATTTAACTTTTTAAAAAATATATATATATATATTTATTCAGCACATTCATATTGGATCTAAATTAATTATTTATTTAACCAATATTTCTAGAGGCAATTAAACCTCTCTTTATCGAGTTTTTTCGGTGATTCAAACTATATCACGTGACAGGTGGGTAACTCTCTATAAAAGACCAAAGTAAGAAGTGAGCTGAAGAAAATTTCGCTATATACATCAAATATATATATACAATTCTAATTGTTGTATTAATAACATATTTGTGTTATAATACAAATAGAATAATAAATAAAACCTAAAATTCAAAAAAGCAATGATGATTATGATATAAATGAAAAATATCGTTACCCTTTTCAATTTCTATTCGTACCAGTATATAAGATTTGTATAAATAATTTTATAAGAGTGTATATAAAATAAAATAAATTAAAATAAAAATTAGTACCACAATTAATTGATTGATGGCGCTGCAAATATTTGATAAAAATAATTATAATGAAGTTGGTTGTTAGAGGGAACTCACCAATCCAATATATTCCTTGTATTAATTAACATAACCACTAATTAACTCTCTCTACAGGTACTGGCTCTGATTAACCTTACATAATAACTATTTAATCTGTACCCAGGTCTTAGTCGCTTTGGTTACTTCTCGAAATATATCTGAGTATCACCACAACTAGCTTTTATTCGAAATTAAAATGGTTGTGTTTGCAGTAAACCTATGTATAAAAATGCAAATATATATTGTAATATTTAAGAAGAAATGATGTAAAATATAATAAACTGTATAATAATATATAAAAATGTAATATAATAATGCGCGGCTTGCCGCGAGAGGGGATGAGATCCTTGAAAAAGATGGCCGTTTAGCCCATTGAAATATCGGAAATAAAAATTTTCATTGAATCCAAGATGTGCCCTTTATGAACAAATAATAAACTGTTGAGTCACAGAATTCCAATATTAAATATTAGTTAATTATTAAGTTGAAACTTCTTATGTTTTAAATGAACTACAAATTTTAAGCAAATAAATTTACTGGCGCAATATGTTTACTTTCAATAATATCATAAAATATTATATATATACAGACCCTACTGCAATGATATAAGCTATTGAATGAGAGGTCTATAATTATATGTCAATTTTAAATATGGAAATATGCGCCAGAGAAGTAGCTGACAACTATTGAAGAATTGAATAAGAAATCTATATGCATATAGGTTACCCATATACGCAGAGATATGCAACATGTTGTATTGTCTTCATATATAGTAGGAAGGTCGTTTAATTATTTCGGAAATCCTGGTTTATAAATATTCCGATCGATGGCAGTAACTATCTTTGAAAGATTTATTTGCATAGTGAATGTGATATATCCCTTCAAGCAATAACTTATTTACACCATCCGAGATATTTTCTGGAATATTTGAGATTAATCAGACATTTTAATTTGTTGAAGTATCTCCCAGTTTTAATTAATGCAACGCCTGTATTAATTGATTCCAGTTGTTTACATGATCCACATATTGTACCAGCCCTTATTTGTTTACCATCAATCTCTATACTCCCTCAAGCAGGGAATTATCAGATGTATTCAATTCTTACCATGAAGTGTTAAATTTACACACAGAGATTGAAAATCCTTTATTACAATGTTTATATATGATCGAATATAAATTTAGTTGTTGTTGTTGTCGTGTACAATAAAGAGCCTCAGATGTCTCCATACATCTCTATCACAGCAGCAGAAATGCCCTATATCTTGGGTGTGTAAAGATGCTGCTCTGGGTCCATGTCAATTTTCTGTTGTTGTTGTCGTGTCCAATGAAGAGCCTCAGATGTCTCCATACATCTCTATCACAGCAGCAGCAATGTCCTCTATCTTGGGTGTGTAAAGATGCTGCTCTGGGTCCATGTCAATTTTCTGTTGTTGTTGTCGTGTCCAATAAAGAGCCTCAGATGTCTCCATACATCTCTATCACAGCAGCAGCAATGTCCACTATCTTTGCTCTTCATTGGAAAATGGGTGCCGTGGCCACGTTAGTCAACTTGGAAACGAACCAGAATTTGGTCGAATATTCCAAGGGTCCTGGGAGGACCGCAGGAAGGTGTGGTCGGACTTCTCCCTCCTAAAAAAAAGAGGGCTCGTCCGGGGTTTGAACTCGGGATCTCTTCGCATCCTAAGCGAGAATCATAACCCTAGACCAACGAACCACAATAAATTTAGTGAATAAATATAAATAAATAAGGATATATAGAAATGAATAAATATAAAATAGATTTTACACAAATAAATTTACTGGCAATGCGTTTCTTTTAAATATCATCAAATATTATCTCTACAGACCTTACTGCAATGATATAAGTTATTGAATGAGAGGGCTTGGCTCATCAGTAGTGAACCCTCTCAGCGGTTTTGCCAAATTAATCTCTAGACCGCTCTACTATTGTATTGTATTAGTTTGGAGTATATCCTGTATTTTCTATGAAAGGCAGCTTAGGGGTGTTTAGTGAACTATGGACAATCTAGAGATTAATTTTGCGAAACCGCTGAGAGGGTTTACTACTGATGAAGCCAAGCCCTCTCATTCAATAACTCATATCATTGCAGTAAGGTCTGTAGAGATAATATTTGATGATATTTAAAATAAACGCATTGCCAGTAAATTTATTTGTGTAAAATATTAACGATAGATGGCAATTAAATTTAATAAAATAGATTGTAGCCGCTCCTGTACTGATGAAGATCATGGTCTCAAAAACAATGGTATTCAATTTGCTTTTGTTCGAATTGGTTAATACTGGTATTTTAGTATATTATTTTATCACCAATTCTCTTGAATTGGAAAAAAGAGAAGGAATCTTAGAAAAAAAAAAGAACTGCGATGCTTGCTCTGTGTGTTTTGCTTTGTTGTTTGTTTTTCTCTTTGGACAATTTTCTTTAGTTAATTTATGTAAAATAATGAATTGAACAGGATTGTATATAGCCGAATTGCTGTAATGCAGTGAAATGTATTGACGCAAATATCCCTGAGTTTGGGATATCGCGTTTCATGATGTTAATAAAGTTAATAAAGTTAATGTGCGTAATGATTGTACAGGGATAATAAATAAAATGTATTGGTCAAATACATTTAAAAAAAATAAAAGTTGACCTCCTTTGTTTCACATTCTAATAATGAGAATTCTGCTAAATAATGGTTTCACACTATTCCAAAGTAGAGAAAAAGCTAATTATTTCACGATTCCATTTTACGACCGGATGTTTCGTTACAATGGCAACTGGTTAGTGAGGAATTAAGTAATCGATCAAGGATCAATATATTGAAATCATTACGTCACACCTTCCAGCTTAATTGCCAGGAGCATCCGCGATCGCCTCAGCGCTCCGTGGAAATCCTTTAATGGCCACTTCACTAATGGAACCCTACGTCTTGTTTAGGATTGGAAATCCATGAACTAAAGCTCTTGTTGATCATCCTCAGTTTTTTTAATTTCGTCTCAAATTATTTAAACTTTTTCTTCATTTCGCGAACAGTAATTTTTCAATTTCTTTAATGTCTACTAATTGTTAAGCATGTAGGTACTTTAAGTATTTTTTAATTGAAATTCATTTTTTTTTCGGATTTCTAATCGTTTTTTCGCTAAGTGGTTATGATTTGATTTTATAAGAAAATATTATAAACGAAATTTCTTTAAAAAAGATGATAGCTTGTTAGGTGAAGTGCATATGTTTTGGTGGAAAGATGCTATTTTAATGGCTATTGTGAAATTACCCAACAAAATGGAGATTTATATGGGCATTATAAAAGAGGAAATTTATTAGCATCTTTATATTTACATCTCTCTATATTTACATATCTCTCTATATTTACATATCTATCTATTTTACATATCTATAAAATTTACATACCTCTATATTTACATATCTCTCTATATCTCTGTGTTTACATATCTCTATATTTACATATTGCAAATCTTCGTTTTATTAGTATTATAGTACTCTAGCCAGTAGAGGAGCACCGGCTCGAAAGCATGCATATTTATCACTAATAAAAGATAGGCGTCGTCTGAAAAACCTAATCTCTATTCTACGTCTCCATTTTGATAAACGTTTAGAAATGTAGGTGAAATGAAGAGGCATCTAAAAAGGTGATCTATAAATGGTTTTGTGAAGATATGAAGCTAAGATAATTATATTTTGTGTAGCTGGTTGTTTTATAGTGAAAGGTATTATGTATGTTTATATATTTAGTGTTGATGTACATAGACAGGCCTGGAACTGTACATAGTCACGTGGGTTCGACCTGGGCGTGGCTCGAACACGTGACGCCATCAATCTCTATGACGTCACTATGGTAACGTCAAACTTCGTCTCGCTTACCTGCGTCGTCTTCTTTCTCCTAAATGATTCTTACAACCTCTGTACTTTGTAAGGTTTTAAAATTACAAAATATTCATCATTGTAAGGTACACGCCATTTCCACTCGTTTCAAGGAACCTGAAACATGTGTACTTTCAAATTACTCTCACTGTACTCGCAAGGCACTTACAACCTCTGTACTTTGTAAGGTATTTACAACTTTTGTACTCTTTTTCAGGTCATTTTCACTCGTTTCAAGGAACCTAAAACATTCGTACTTTCAAATTACTCTCACTTTACTCGCAAGGCACTTACAATCTCTGTACTTTGTAAGGTACTTACAACTTTTGTACTCTTTTTCAGGTCATTTTCACTCGTTTCAAGGAACCTAAAACATTCGTACTTTCAAATTACTCTCACTGTACTCGCAAGGCACTTACAACCTCTGTACTTTGTAAGGTACTTACAACTTTTGTACTCTTTTTCAGGTCATTTTCACTCGTTTCAAAGAACCTAAAACATTTGTACTTTCAAATTACTCTCACTTTACTCGCAAGGCACTTACAACCTCTGTACTTTGTAAGGTACTTACAACTTTTGTACTCTTTTTCAGGTCATTTTCACTCGTTTCAAGGAACCTAAAACATTTGTACTTTCAAATTAATCTCATTGTACTCGCAAGGCACTTGCAATCTTTGTACTTTGTGAGGTACTTACAACTTCTGTACTCTTTTTCAGGTCATTTACACTCGTTTCAAGGAACCTAAAACATTCGTACTTTCAAATTACTTTCACTGTACTCGCAAGGCACTTACAATCTCTGTACTTTGTAAGGTACTTACAACTTTTGTACTCTTTTTCAGGTCATTTTCACTCGTTTAAAGGAACCTAAAATATTTGTACTTTCAAATTACTCTCACTGTACTCGCAAGGTACTTACAACCTCTGTACTTTGTAAGGTACTTACAACTTTTGTACTCTTTTTCAGGTCATTTCTACTCGTTTCAAGGAACCTAAAACATTTGTACTTTCAAATTACTCCCACTGTACTCGCAAGACACTTACAACCTCTGTACTTTGTAAGGTACTTACAACTTTTGTACTCTTTTTCAGGTCAATTTCACTCGTTTCAAGGAACCTAAAACATTTGTACTTTCAAATTACTCTCACTGTACTCGCAAGGTGTTTACAACATTTGTACTTCAAGCCACTTACAACCATTCTAATTGCAGGACACAATTGTGTACTTGTATTGAATAAGTAATTAATCTTCGTGTAAGTAGCATAGTAATATTTGAAATTTTGTATTTTGCAGGGATTTCAAGCACTTTTAGACGTTCTTGTTGAATTTTTCGAAGAATTAGAAGTATTCGAAAATATTTCAGGTCCTGATTGTTATTCTTTGAATGCCTTTTTTTGATAGCAATATCAAACAAAACACAACATGATCTCTGATTGTGTACTTGTAGTACTTTCAATATATTTGCAGGGTACATATAACATTTCTACTTTTATAGTACTTCTGCTGTACTCGTAAGATACTTCAAATATTCATACTTTTTCAGAGTGCACATTTATAATAATGGTACTCTTGCAGAACATTTACAACAATTATACTTTCAAGTCACTCACAACATTCATACTTACAGTATTTCACTGTACTTTAAAGACAATATTACTGTACTTTCGAAGAATTTGCAGTGGATATTTGTAATAGAACCTAATCTCTTATTTCGATGGTATTGTTCACTTCTGCTCAAACTAGCATCACCTCAACAACACGGTAGACCATCTCGTAGATGGGGAAGCTACAAGAATATTGGCAAAGCTGGCTGGGATATTTTATTTCTAGATTCCTGAAGGTAAGTGGAGGAGTGAGATAAGCTGTCGATAGCTACGTCCCAGGATCGAATCCCGCGTTGGATACTTTTTCTTAATGCAAAAGATGCTTCACTGGCTCCCCGATTTTAGTAAAAGTCCAACCACACCAGTAAGTGCATGTATCCACACGAGGCTGTGATGCACTTAGAGTATATATCAGTCGCTAACTACTACTTTCTATGAATATCATGACCTCTAAGACGTGTACTAAGGATAATATCCTGAGTTGGATACTTTTTTTAGACAAAAAATGCTTCACTGGCTCCCCGATTCTAGTAAAAGTCCAACCACACCAGTAAGTGCAAGTATCCACACGAGGCTGTGGTGCACTTAGAGTATATATCAGTCGCTACCTACTACTATCTATGAATATCATGACCTCTAAGACGTGTACTAAGGATAATATCCTGTGTTGGGTATTTCTTTCTTTATGCAATAATTGCTTCTCTGGCTCCCCGATTCTAGCAAAAGTTCAATCCCACTAGTGAGTGCAAGTGTCCACACAAGGCTTTGGTGCACTTAGAGTATATATCAGTCGCTAACTACTGCTACTATCTATAAATATCATGACCTCTACGACGTGTACTAAGGATAATATCCTGCGTTGGATACTTTTTCCTTTATGCAATAATAGTTTCTCTGACTCTCCGATTCTATTAAAAGTTCAACACTATCAGTGAGTGCAAGCAACCACTCGAGGCTGTGGTGCACTTAGAGCAAATATCAGTCGCTAACTACTACTTTCTATGAATATCATGGCCTGCACAACGTGTATTAGGGATAATATTTGAGAAATATATTATTTTTATAATCATACTAGCGGATGTACCCGGCTTCGCCCAGGTTTTTCTCGAGGGAATGTTTGTAGTCTAGTAATAAGAAAATATACTACACCTAAAAACTATCAAAGAGAAACCACGGAAGGTGAACAGAAAAATGCTTACAATGGATGTTATGTTTACGATATCAAGTTAAATAAAAACAAAGATAAAATTTGCATATGTTGGTCACTATAAATTTGTATATTTGTTAGGCGAAATTAGAAATATGATAAAACAATTGGGTATTTAAAAACAAATGTAGAAATAAAAGTTTAAGTATAATAAACAATGTTAAAGATTAGTTTTAATTATTAATCAAGATTGTGTGTGAATATGTGAGAAAGATGTAATATCGTTGTTGTTTTCTTGGCCGACTGTTTTACATATGATGTTATCTTAAAATTGCTTGTTTTGAATATTTTTTAGATTGAGATTATTAGCTAGTATGTAAAAAATTTAACTCTGTTGAAATTTAATTTTGTATTTATATATAAATAAAATTAACTATGTTGATTTTTTTTTGTATTTAATCGATAACAGCGAAGTTACGCATGTTCATGTTAGGAAATATATTTTGATGTTAAGCAAAACCTGCTCCATCTCGTTTTACATAAATGTTGAAAATTTGGTTGAAATTGATGCATTGTAACGAAGGTTTTTAGTGATGTCCACTTATGAAATTTCCATTTTATTAATATAGATTATAATCTTTTATACGATTTTTTTTCACATTGTTTGGCGTTCTTACGCCCTTCAGGCATAAATACCTGATTTTTCAGGATGACCCATATACCAGCTTTTTTTTAATCGTTGAGGTACGACTTGCATCACGCTGTTGAGGGCCAACAGTCCGAAATGCATAGGTGGTTAGATATTCTTGATTAATCAAGAAAAGATATTTGGCCAATTCTGGAATAATTAATAATCAACAATTAATAAATAGAAAGTTGGAATCCTCTGATGAGTATAAGTAAAAGATATGAAGCGTACGAGGATACATTTCTTTTAATCTTTAATAAAGATTCGAGCTTTCGGGCGAAAACAGCCCTTCTACAGGAACCTTTTCCTTTTCGCCCGAAAGCTCGAATCTTTATTAAAGATTAAAAGAAAAGTATCCTCGTACGCCTCATATCTTTTACTTATAATCAACAATTAGTTGATATTTATTCGGACAGATGGCGCAAGCCATCAGTAACCTTTAGTTTCACGATCAACAATACAATATACAAAGTACAAAACAATATATAATATAATATATACATATAAAATGAAAGAATTTAAAAGCACGAATGTTTCTTTTATACATAATACAAACTTCTACTACCCTTACTGCGTATATAAGCAGAATCGTCCAATACAGTATTAGAGCTCTGAGAAGCGGTCTGGTTGATTAAATTGGCGAAACCGCTGGGAGGGTTCACCACTGATGAGCCAAGCCCTCCCAATATATTTACCATCGCAGTAAGGACAGTAGAAGTTTGTATTGTATATAAAAGAAACATTCGTGCTTTAAATCCTTTCATTTTATATGTATAGATGGCGCGTTATTGCTTTGTGTTAACCTATATATATATGTTAAAAATAAAGAAGAGATTCTGCTGTATTTTGTAATTAGATTGATATATAGAATCATTAGCTTTTGCTTGACTTTGGTTATCTTAAGGATTAAGTTATGGTGATGCAGTCATGGTTAATAATAAAATAGTTTTGATCAGAGATTTCTTTATTTGAGCTAAGGAATATACACTGCGTGACATTGAAAATGGAACACCAAGAAATAGTGGCCAGAAAGTGATGAAACTCGGCAGACAGAGAGAGACAGGGACGAACAATAAGTGATCTTTATTTAAAAATGATAGTCATAATACAGAGCGAGAACGGCGTCGGCTTAGTAGCAAGTAGGACCACCGCGGACGGCGATGCACGCAGCAACACGTCTAGGTAGAGAGTCAATCAGAGTACGGATGGCGTCCTGAGGGATGGCTCTCCATTTCCTCTCAACCATTTGCCACAGTTCGTCTTCTGAACGCGGCTGTAGAAGGCATGCAAACGGCGTCCAATGATGTCCCAGACGTGCTCGATCGGTGAGAGATCAGGAGAGTACGGTGGCCAGGGAAGCATCTGTACATCTTGCAGAGCTTGTTGGCTAATGCGAGCAGTGTGCGGTCGGGCTTAATTCTGCTGATAAAGGGCATTGGGTACCCCCTGAAGGTAGGGGAGTGTCACCGGTCGCAGCACATCATCAACGTATCGTTGGGCAGTCATAGTGCCCTGAATACGAAGTAAAGGTGACCTGGAATCATACGCGATTGCGCCCCAAACCATGATTCCACGTTGTCGCACGGTGGGGCGTTCCACAATTGCTGCCGGATTGGACCTTTCTCCACGTCGACGCCACACGCGTACACGGCGACTATCACTGGACAAGCAGAAACGCGACTCATCTGAGAACACGACCCTGTGCCATTCCGTCATCCACGTCGATCTAGCCCGGCACCATTCCAAACGTTGGCGCCTATTCGGTGGGGTCAATGGCAGTCTTCTTAGCGGACGGCATGAGTGCAAGCCATTAGCAACCAATCGACGGGAAATGGTTCTGGTCGAGATGGAATGATCTAGGGTGTCTTGCACATGTTGCAGGATGGCGGTACAAGTGGCTTGTGGGGCCGCCACTGCTTGTCGAAGGATACGCTGATCCACACGTGCTGACGTCACTCTGGTTGCACCGACATTCCTATAAATTGCCACATTTCCTTGTTCCAACCATCTTCTCCACAGTCGGTGCACCGTGGACGCACCAAGGTGTGTATCAGCTGCGATTTGACGTATGGACCAACCTGCCCTTTTCAGTCCGATCACCATGCCCCTCGTAAAAGCGTCTGTCTGCTTGAACAGCCTCCGTTTACGATGACCTGGCATTCTCTGTTATTACACGTGTCTTTTGACACAATAACAAAATTTCTACAATGATTTTCCTTGAAGAAATAACGACACGAATACTGTCCTTTCTGCAAGTTCCTTCCCTTATATCTTACTCCATGTGCGCACGAGAGCTGCGCATTTTACATCATTTGCATAACTCGGTTAGGCGCGTCTACCCTGAAATTTGCATAATTTTCTGGCCACTATTTCTTGGTGTTCCATTTTCAATGTCACGCAGTGTATATGAAAAACATAATTTGATAAAAGTAATGCCTGGCTTAAGGCGTAAGAATAAAAAAATGAAAAACTTATTTACATAATGTACATAAGGTTTGAGCCGGCCATCGGCAAACAACAACAATGAGTTCTTATAGGGTAAGAGTGACCTCTAGCGGTCGATTTAACAGAGTATTTGTATCTATGAAATATAATTTTAAATAAAATAATATTTTAATATAACATATATATATATATATATATTGATATCAATATATGAAATTTCGATCCGTAGCCTGAATTTAACCAAATTTAGATGTTTCCTTTAGTTATCAAGTAATAAAAAAAGTTTTTTGAAAACAATTAAAACTTGAAATGTTCCCGACAAAAGTCCTGCCCCCTCATCACTAAAAGATAAAGCTTGTCTCAAAATAAGTTCTAAGTTGAACACCCTCTTGTTGAGAGCTTTTTTCTCTTTTACAACTTTACCCAACTCAACCTTTGGGACTTTTAAGTCTGTGAAATTATTTGACGAAATTTTCTTCTTTTTTTTCTATTACGCGACAAAAACATTTTTCAACGATTTTTTTTTTATTCTTTCTAAATTCAGTTTGTTTGTCCCTTCTCCATAGATTGATTTTACGTCCTCAAATTTAATAGATAAAAGCTTTTAGTCATGCCCAGATAAAAATTCTATATTGAGAAAGATAAAGAATAAAATTGAAAGCTGATTTTTTTCCTTCCACTATTGTCTCTTGTGTAGTTTCTTTAAAAGGTTTATAAAATACTTTTTAAAAAGAATATTCTAAAAATTATTAAATAATATAATATTGAAGGAGTGCATTTTCAGATAATGAAACTAGACATTGTTGATCGTATGCCGCCATCTATCGGAATAAAAAATAACTAAAAATATGATTTTCCTTTTATTTATCTGGAATTCTGGTCATATTTTCTTCAATTAACATAAGAAACCAATCACATAGGCGTGTCGGAACTGTTGGCCTTGGTTAGCCTGAGACAGAAATAACGTTAAAAAGTCACTAAAATTAGCTTTCTTGATTTTTATAACAATTTGGTAGCTCTCGACGTTATGTTTGCTATATATTTACATATAAACGTATTGTAAACATGGTTCATCATTATCTTTATTTATTATCCCTGGTACACGTGGTACAGGCCATGATAATCATGGTGGGTAAAAGTTGGCGACTGCTTTTACTGTAAATGAAACCACATGTCTATACATATGAAAGGCAGTTCGACTTTTCACTTATGAATGTGTCAGAGCCCCCTTTGGTTACTTTGTGTTAACACGTTTTCTTTGAACTTTCTTCTAGAAAGAACGAGCTGACTTATTTCGATTCAATTTGATTTATTTCAAACAACAAAAAAGAATTACAATAAGATTTAATGCGATGCAATTGTATTTATTACATACAAGAAAAAAAAAAGAGACTATTATTAACACAAAAAAAACAACAACAACAAAAAGAATGATGATAAGTAACAAGAAAATTCTATGAATATGAATTATAATTAATTAATAAAATGCATTAATAATAATAAAAAAAACTAACACTTTGGATTGGATTTTTGCAAGAATCGAGGGCCGTTGGAGCTTTTTTTAATTAGAGAAAAAGTGTCCAATGCAGGATTCGATCCCAGGTCGTAACAGTCGAAACCCACGATTTAGATCACCATTCACCGACCCCCATCATCATTAGTGAATCCTTCCAACGGTTTCGCCTGTTTAAATATCCTATATTGATATACTAGTGTATTGGACTCTTTTGATTCTTTATCCGGAACGGCACTATTGGGAAAGATATTTTAAAATATATATAGGTATTTTAAACATGAGAATGTCATTTTTAGACAAATTAGTAAGATAAAAATGGATGGCATCATGTTTCATCATAAAATTCAATGTAAGTTATAGGTCCAGGAGGTCGTATATGGCACCAGCGTTCTAAAGGAAGCTGGTAGGTAATGAGAGAGTAGATAAGTTGGTAGGCACGGCGTATCTCCCGCTCCATAAACTATCAGAAAAATTCTTATGAAAAGAAAGGATTTAAAAGCACGAATGTTACTTTTATACTAAATACAAACTTCCACTGTCCTTACTGCGATGAATAAAATATATTGGAAGGGCTTGGCTCATCAGTGGTGAACACTTCCAGCGGTTTCACCAATTTAATACACCAGACTGTTTCTCAGAGCTCTAATACTGTATTGGACGATTCTGCTTATATATGCAGCATTGTAAGATGGAATATCAGAAATGGGTTTCAATAATTCTATGGAGATAAGCTTTTTGGACAGTAGAAGTATCTTATCGAAGTCGATATTTGAGGCTGTGTTTATAGATAACACTATCCGAATGACCCGGGCAACGCCCGTGTTTTACCCGATTGCGTGTGAATGTTTTGATTCAAATAATATTTGTTACAATTATAATTTGGCGCCTTAAATAAATGCATATGTTAGTTAATAACTATAGCCTATGTGCTTTATCTGTCTATGTACTGTTTGCTTCCGTAGGCGTCTCTTACTGGGAAAAAGAAAGAGAGGATTCCATTTGGTTATTAACTAATATATGCATTTATTTAAGGAGCGACCCGCTCCAACACAATAGTTACAGAAATGGGGGGGTCAAAGGTGGCATGTTCGTAGTCGACCAATAGGAGGGCGCCATTCCAGAAAAAAAGCAAACCGTGACAGAGAAGGATGACGGATTAGGAAAGACGCTCGTAACTGTATATAAAATATTTTCTTAAATATTTGATTTCAATCGATTTTTAAAATCTATATAAGTATTTTTCTCATAGTAAATATCAGAGACGATGTGTTGATGTGTGTATTGCCATCTTTATTTAGGTGTAAATATATATAGGATATACCAGAATGTCACTAGATGAACTGCGAATGTTGGTCATTAACACACCAAATTAGGAAATATCTGTCTATATAGTTACCTAAAGTCGACTTGATGGATTTTAACAATAAAGAATGTGTGTTTGGTGACAAGTACGCGAAAATAATACACACTCGAACTTCACCGTCAGCAAGGGACCATATCAACAAACTAAAACTATAACCGATAAGGAACCATAGAGATAGTTTCCATCATTCTTGTTACCAAATAGAAAACCCCAAAAAACAGACCCTCCAACTAAACAGAAGGGAATCGACACAGTTGGCCAGATGGAAATCTGGTCACCTGCGCCCTCTAGTCTATAAAGAGGGAGCCAAAAGCTTCCCCATGTGCACTAGGTGCAAAACCGAAGAGGCCACTCCCCAACATATACTAAATTGTATTGGAAAGGACAAAGAATCCCTGTACAGAGAACCAAGAAGAGTTCTTGAATTTCTTTATGAGCACGACCTCCAAGATCTTGTCTAATTTAGACTAATAAAAGGATAAGAAAAATAAACCGTCACACCTCAGACAAATCATAATCCAATACTTTTCAATTTCGGTCCTTTCAATAGTCTTTCGAATCCCAACTATAATTCCTCCTGCGGGTCTTCCTTTCTTGTACCTTTCTTGAGGCTGTTGTTGGGTGCTGCGCTGCCTGGAGTACAGGAGCTTCATCTATGATTCCTTTCTTCCTGTGGTGAATCTGTATAAGACCGGTGGTCTTAATAAAGCTTTGTGTGTGTGTATGCTAACAATAAATATAGGAGATGCAAAAACTGGAATTTTTCGAATATACAGAGTGTGTTTTATTTATAAAATAAATATTGTATGGTTGATAATATAAACATTTATATGCGAATTTTGTAGAATTTATCCTAAATTCTATATTGGTAAACATTGATGCTTGGAAATAGCCCTGTATCGAAGTTTCAAGGAAATGCATATTGAGTCGGACAATATTTTGGTGAAGTCCATTCTAACAATCCATATCGACCTAGTCTATCGAGCGTCTCCGGGTTTTTTCATATCTAGGAACTGTTTTCGGGAGAACAAAAAACGCTAAAATCCCAGGAGGCTAAGTTTTGGAATTTGGAAGGAATATTCTTAACACTTTGAAGACGGACGATTCCATAGTGGCATAGACAATTGACAATAAAAATAATTTTATTGACATCGTGTCAATACATGCAAAGTGCACAGTCTTCATTATTTAAAAATATATAAAATGCATTATCTATGTACAATGAATATGGGGCCTCTGCCAGCGCTGCAGAGTTTGGTGGAGAATCACCAGCAGGTCTCCAGCGACATCACGTATTTCGCGATCTACGAAGAAAACGTAGATTGCGTACTTCGCCGCAGAGGAGATGGTGATGGCGTGGTCCTCGAGACCAACTGGAAAGATCCAGGACTGCAGGTCCGGCCGATGATGGAGAACGCCATAGACAGGCAATAGGAGCTGTTTGGTCTCACGTGATGTTTTACAGGTACATTAGGTCAGCTAACATCCCCCCAACCCACTGATTGATAGACAAGAAGGGACAAGATCCTGGTGGACGCGAATTTGTGTCGGCCGCCGGTGATTTTATATTTGATTTTGATAATCGAGGACGCGAATTCGCGTCTTTCCAGCTTGATTCAAAATCGGCAAGGACGCGCGTCCCTCGGATCGAAAGTGTTAAAAGAGATGTAGGGAATACCTGTTTCATTCCTTTTTTCGTCCAGGTATTGACATGTTAAACGTGAGATATGATTCGTAGCTTTATCCTGGTGCAGTCACACGGATCTTCAGATTTTTTTATACAAAAACGGAATCTCATTGTCGAATAATGGGTCTGAGTATCTGTTAGATTTACGAGGAATTTCTTTCCATAATATTCACGGAAATAAAATTGTGAGGGATTTAAAATGAAATAATTCCAAATTGATTAAAACACTAATATGACAAATAAAATTATATCTGTGCAAATTAAATTTCAAACGATAGCGAAATATTCTCACATAATCGCTAAATTGATTTAATCAATAACGTTAAATAGAGGTTTAATGTGCGTTTTTTTATTTTAGTTAAATCGAGATTCGGAGATTCGGTAAATATAAAAAAATTCACTGTGCCCTATTCCACGATATTATCTCCGACTTCTATATTCCAAACACCTTCAGGATCTGTTCAGTTGTTAGAGCATGATGGTAGAGCAAACATTATATCAAGAAAACTTATACACTCTTTCTATAACATTTATAATTCTTATAAAATACAAAACCGCCTCTCTCTATCTTTGTAAATGTATTAAACAATGCAATAATTAACTTCCCTATATATATGTGTCTATTTCCAATCTATTGGTTAATAACAAACCAATATGATTAAGGAATATCACATTTTCTATAATGTTCTATAATTAACTATATATATTTTTTTTTACTTTTCTCTCTACCCATATTATTCTTTTCACAGGGGGGAAATGTTATATTAAAATATTCTATTTAAAATTGTTATATAAAAACAAATTACGTAGTGAATAAACTTTAATTTAACATATATATATATTTGAAGAGTCTAAAGAAAAAAGTAATGAAAAGCAAAACCAATGCATTAGCTTTATACAAATTCAGGAAAACAGTACAGACAATAGACGTAACACAGATGATGGATCCAACTTGAAGAAAGGTCGATGTCAATCTCCACTCTCTATAGATAACTGTTATGTTTACTTCTGTATCTGGGAGAATACTGTATGGGACCTGTATAATAGTCCTTTCATTTTATATGTATAGATGGCGCGTTATCGCTTTGTGTTAATATATGCCTAACTGGCCTCGTCTTTATTGTTTGCGGAAGAGCATTGCTCGATGCAAATATTTGAATGTAATTCTACTGTCCTATAAGCTTATGTCTATAGTTTTCTTGAAAACCATTTCTGAGATTCCACCCTTCAGTGCTGCGTATATAAGCAGAATCGTCAAATACAGTATTAGAGCTTTGAGAAGCGGTCTGGTGGATTAAATAGGCGAAACCGCTGGGAGGGTTCACCACTGATAAGCCAAGCCTTCCCAATATATTATTTCATCGCAGTAAGGACAGTAGAAGTTTGTATTTAGTATAAAAGAAACATTCGTGCTTTTAAATCTTTTCATTTTATAGTTAACCTTAATAAAGGCTTGTTGTATAGCTTTGAAGAGATATATTCAGGGTGTAATATACACTCATGGACAAAACCTTTGGAAGTCTCATTTTAAGCATTACCCATTCCTTATTTGCTTATATAACAGGAATTCCCATATAATTAAATTCTAACGTTCTCTTTAAAAATCAATTTAAAAATATAAATATATGCATGCTAAAATGTACAACTTCCTTAAGGTTTAACAATAAGAGTGTACTTGTATATTCTATATCTATTCTGTTTAAATATATATATATATATTCAAATAAAAATAAAGATTAAAATATTTTCAGAGTTTCTTCTGTTTCAAAATTGGAGGCAAGCTTCCATACGGTTGCCCTTTATCAGCTCAATGGCTATGTAAACGTATGCAGCGGAGTCAGTAGGCTGATGAAGCCACACCAAGTGAAAGCTTGCCTCCAACATGAATAAAGAAAACTCTGAACATATTTTTATCTTTATATTTATTTGATTTATTCACTAATATAAACTTATTTTTCTATTAGTTTGGTTACTAAATGAAAATTACTCTTAAAATATATCAATATAGAAGGGAAAAGGGAACAATTTCTTCTCATTATTTATATAGAGGTTTATTCTTATTTATTTATGGGAGCTCACGCTATTTTTATTTCAATCATTGAGTGCCGTTTAGTGAGTATCATTAAGTATATCCCCGTCTAACTAGTATAAATGTCGATATGCTAACTAAGTATGCAGAAGAATATCGTGTGCTAGTTAGTGGGCAAATGGAGAGTAATGATGGCTATTGTGGTAATGGACGAATACATTACAAGCTGCCATTGTAATTCCTTTCTCGGACTCCGGTACGTTGCTGTGTATCTGGAAGGTATTAGAACCGATATGTAAATAAATTCATTCTCCAAATGTTTGTAATTTCACATTGATGTATTTTGATATATTCATCTCCTTGTGTGTAAAGAATGTATATACTTCTATATACAATATCAAGATGAACTTTGTACAGTAATAATTGAAAATGTGTTATTGGCATGTGTGGGCATGCATCAAACCACGAGAGCACATACCAATAACACAATTATTACTGTACAAAGTTCATCTTGATATTGTATTTAGAAGTATATGCCCGTTGAAGAACAGAAATTTTGCTCAAAACTTGCGAAAATCAAAATTAAAAGAAACCCTTTACCATAATATTATTTTTTATTATTTTTCAAATAATTTCTAGGTAACTGTTACTCACTCAAAGAATGTATACTTTAGATCTTACTCTGATTATAAAAATTCATTTTATAATAGTCTGAGGTCGATGGGAGAATGGTCTAAACTGTTGGTTTTTAGACCGCTACGACCCAGAATCGAATCCCGCCTTTGGAACTTTTTTTCTAATTAAATAAATGCTCCAATATGCCCCCGATTCTTGCAAAAGTCCAACGCTACCAGTTAGTGAAAGTAACTGGTGGAGCTCTGGCACATTTGTAAGTGCAAAATTCGAACTGCTTTTCACATGTGTAGACATGTGGTGCACTTGCAGTAAAAGCAATCGCCTACTTCTACCCACCATGATTATCATGGCCTGTACCACATGTACTAGCGATAAAATTAATAATAAAACCTTATTGCAATAGTTTTTATCCCAGAACAATATTTCTCTTGGAAGTTGTCTTCAAACATAATAGGATACATTACTCAAGTCACATCAACACTCTTAAAAGACGATTACCTTCAAATCATGAAATATGAAACCATTTATTTTAAACTTTGCGGAATATAAACTACAAATGTTCCACTATCTATACGATTGTATTTATATGGGGGAGGAAAGGGGAAAATCGGTCATTAATCAGATATATGTTGAACCAGTTCAACTGATTTAAATCACATCAGAAAAACATAGCTATTGAACTATATAATTATCATAAAGCCGTCTTGGGAAAATTAGCCTCGAAATATAAAATTCAAAACATGTATATATAAAACTACTCTCTTCTCATACTCTTAAGTATGTAAATATATATATGTGTATATCATATATACATATTATCATATAGATGGAAAATTTGCCGGGAGGAAATTAATCCATGGAAGCAATGGTCGCCTCTCCCGTCAAAATAAACGTCAGAAACTGACGCCATCTATTGACCGTCGCCGCAACTAGCGGCATCGGGTCGGTGACAAAGCCACAACACCAACTTTGGCAAACTGATAAGCGTCCACCTAGAGACCATGGTTTCGGGCTAATGGCCCTCGTCAGTCTAGGGCGGACTTTTATTTTGACGGGAGAGGCGACCATTGCTTCCATGGATTAATTTCCTCCCGGCAAATTTTCCATCTATGTTTTGCCAATAGATTTGGCCCAGCCACATTGCCAGCAAAACACCTCTTTGGTAGATTGTGAGGATTCCATTAGATCCCGTGTGGATCTCATGGAATAAAGTCCGCCCTAGACTGACGAGGGCCATTAGCCCGAAACCATGGTCTCTAGGTGGACGCTTATCAGTTTGCCAAAGTTGGTGTTGTGGCTTTGTCACCGACCCGATGCCGCTAGTTGCGGCGACGGTCAATAGATGGCGTCAGTTTCTGACGTTTATTTTGACGGGAGAGGCGACCATTGCTTCCATATTATCATATATGTCACCCGATTAACTAACAATATAATTTTACTCTTAATATACATATATACATATTGACATATAAATATCTCCTATAATATAGATAAACACAATTCACCAAATACCTCATTTTAATCTGAACGACGTCACCCAGTTAAATAAAGTCCAAATACCGATGAAAGGAGATGTACATCAAAGTGAATCTATCTACTTGAAATGTATTCCTCCATGTTTAAATTTACATTAATATATGTCATAATTTGTATATAATTAAATGCAACCCCGACCCACTATGTATGTACCATGTATGATTTTCAAAGATTTAATAAAAGAATAAGGTAACTGGAGGAAAGAAAGTAACAAAAGACATAGAAAGTAGATCTAGAGGAGAGCATATTTATTAATAACGACGCAGTTAACCTTCTGACCCCAGGTCCCTGCGAGCTAAGTTTAAACCAACACTTCCTGGAAAAACAGGGCGTATCTAGTGACCAGAAGTTATAAATGTTAAAGCTAACACCCAATATTTCCGGCAAAGACAGGACGTATCTAATATCCGTCGAAGTTATAAGCGTCAAGCTACCCGACACTTCCTGACCCAGGCCGGGCGTAACTAACACTAAAGGAAGCCGCCGGCCAATCAGAAGACAGCACCTTAAGTAGGTCAACCAATAGGAAAAGATCATGTGACATCTCTCGACCAATCAGAAGACAGCACCTTAAGTAGGTCAACCAATAGGAAAAGATCATGTGACATCTCTCGACCAATCAGAAGACAGCACCTTAAGTAGGTCAACCAATAGGAAAAGATCATGTGACATCTCTCGACCAATCAGAAGACAGCACCTTAAGTAGGTCAACCAATAGGGAAAGATCAGGTGATCATCTCTCAACCAATCAGAGAGAAACTGAGTCTTGGTGTTAAATCGGAAAGCAAGAATGGTCAGTTACGTTTTCGCTCTCATAGGAACAACACCTACAGTTGTTCAGTGGCTCTCGCCGAGTTCGGACAGTGGCTCCTTCGCTTCCCACAAGGTAACATCTACTCTAGAGATCTCTCTCTCTCCGCTCATTTCATCTAAATCCCATCATCGCCATGTGATCAACTAATTAATAAGTCAAATCGCTCAACTCTTCTCAAGCTTTCTTCCCTCCAACCAGTTGCCTTTTATTTCCAAACCCAATCACGTGTCCTGATTATTCCTAACTGTGTGCTTCACTTACCACTCAACGACTGCGCTTCAACCAATCCTCACCATTCAAATCGAACAACAAGAAACCCCGCAACGATATTGCCACAGAACGGTTAAATCGACAGGATTCTACAACAGTGTAATAGATCAAATATTATAGTGTAATAACAATTGCATCATATTACATATATATCTAATAAAATTACATTTGATGTGTGGATATATATAGAAAAAATTGAAATAAACAAGATATATTTTCCTATTTTTATTATAGAAAGCGTTTTGATTTTGTAAAATATATTTATCTATATTTATAAAAAGGTTTCATAATATTTTTTCAAGGAAAGTTATAGAAAATTTCGATGTTGATTTAAGAGAATAATGTCGAATTGAGAGTATAATGTCAGTATAGCAAGCTATTACTGAACGAATAAGTAGAATTAAATATAATTTATATGAAAGATAGTTGTAAATTAATGATGATTGAACTAATTATTAAATATTATTATTTGGGTATCAAAAAGGTTTTAATTATTTAAGTAACAATATAGGATTTTATAAGCGTAAACTTGTTATAACCCTATACTGTTACATAAAAAATTAAAACCTTTTTGATACCCAAATAATAATATTTAATAATTTGTTTTAATCATCATTAATTTTCAACTATCTTTCATATAAATTATATTCAAATCTACTTATTTATTTATATTTATATATGATTTAAACTATATTTTCATGGTTAGTTGATTCAACCGTTTGATATTATTTTTAAAGAGAATTTCTTAGAAACATTTTTTTTTTGGAAATTACAGCATATGTATTTTATAAGAAGCGGTCTGGTAGATTAAATTGGCGAAACCGCTGGAAAGGGTTCACCACTGATGAGCTGAGCCCTCCCAATATATTTTTCTTCGCAGTAAGGACAGTAGAAGTTTGTTTTATGTGTGAAAGAAATTTTCGTGTTTTATAATGTTTTTCTCTCTCATTTGCTATATGTATTTTACACTCAATATATAGGTACTTCATACGTACTGGAAAATTGTTTTATTAAATATTAGGAAAATCTTATAAAAGAAAGTATTACCTCTCGTCCGTCAAAAGAGAAGGGAAAATCTAAGTGCCATCTATTGACCGTCTCTGCAAACTAGCAGACTGTATTAGGTGACAGAGCCACAACATCAGTTTTGATAAATTCAGAACGTCTATTTCGAGACCACGGTTATGTACTATGGCTATCGTTGCCTGTCCATGGCTGGCTTTGATTTCACTAGTAACCAAAACGATTACGTAACATCTTCAGAATTAATAAACAGGTGTTTAGCTGACAGTGAGTTTAAAGCTAAGACCAAAATACACTCATGGATATAAGTTGAAGAAATAGAAAGTCTTTTATGTCGCCGGTCGTAATATATACGATATACTATATATATGATATACTAGCCGAATGACCCGGGCAACGCCCGTGTTTTACCCGATTGAATGTTTTGATTCAAATACTATTTGTTACAATTATAATTTGGCGCCTTAAATAAATGCATATATTAGTTAATAACTATAGCCTATGTTATTTATCTGTCTATGTACTGTTGGCTTCCGTAAGCGTCTCTTACTGGGAAAAAGAAAGAGAGGATTCCATTTAGTTATTAACTAATATATGCATTTATTTAAGGGGCGACCCGCTCCAACACAATAGTTACAAAAACGAAAAAGCGTGTGGGGGGGGGCAAAGGTGGCGTGATCGTAGCCAACCAATAGGAGAGCGCCATTCCAAAAAAAAAAAAAAGCAAACGGTGACAGAGATGAAAACTTAATAATTGATTAAGAACGCATGACGCTCGTAACTGTATATAGAATTTTTTTTTAAGGAGACGGGAGTTGTTCACACTTGATTATCTCGTGTGTCTGCACTGTAGGAAACTTTTTATGTACCTCAATATTTATATAAATTATTAAAGAGAAATATTAAAGAGAAAGATTACCTCCTAATCGTGCCACTAAAATGTCTGATGGCTTGCGCCATCTATCGGAATAAATATCAACTAAAGGTTGATTTTTAATTATTATAGAATTGGCTAAATATGCTTTCTTGATTAATCAAGAAAAACTAACCATATAATAAACTATAAAACGACATTTGAAAAAAAAACTATCCCGCATGAGTTTCTTTTCAACGAAAATTCAAAATTTATTTCAAGGGGAGAAATAACGGTTATGTCTAACCTTTTAGATGAGCTATGAAAGGGTGAATTGTGAAGAGTAATGATAAACGGAAAAATAAAAATTGGCGCCTTAAATAAATGCATATGTTAGTTAATAACTATAGCCTATGTGCTTTATCTGTCTATGTACTGTTGGCTTCCGTAGGCGTCTCTTACTGGGAAAAAGAAAGAGAGGATTCCATTTAGTTATTAACTAATATATGCATTTATTTAAGGAGCGACCCGCTCCAACACAATAGTTACAATAGTTACTGGGCAGATGCCATGTCCACTAGGCTACCCTGGACATATTTTTCCGTTCGTAAATAATTACAATCAAAAGACGTATTATATTGTATCATATTATAAACCCTATATATAATATAAACCACAAACTATAAGAGACTTATTATGTACCTCAATATTTATATAAATTATAAGAGGGAATATAATTTGTGTTTTCAGAGAAGATCAGAATATTAATATATTCCCTCCCTCTTTATGAATAATGTATGTTGAGTCAGATATGGTAAAAAACATAATATATAGATCCGGGCGTCATTATTTATCATGTATGATATATACAACATGGGAAATTGATGGGAATTACAGCCGTGAGTGGATTAAAATCCATGACTTTAATACCTTTCATCAATAATGTAGAAAAAGTATAAAATCTAAATTACAATTTGAGCCCCTATATGCATATAACATTATTGAATATATTATACATATATATAATATTCTCCTTATTTCTACCACATTAATTCAGCTTTTATATATAATGAAAGATATATATTTGATGTTTTTTTTTATAAATATTGTAGGCAATTTGTGATATTATAAATTACTATCTATCTATATTTTTAAATATAAAATCTTGTTTTCATAACCATTATATATTAGTAAATTAAATTTTATTGCCCTCTATCGTTAAATTTTACACAAATAAATTTACTGGCAATGCGTTTCTTTTTTAAATCTCTACAGACCTTACTGCAATGATATGATTTAATGAATGATGAGCACTACTGATGAGCCAAGCCCTCTCATTCATTAAATCATATCATTGCAGTAAGGTCTGTAGAGATTTAAAAAAGAAACGCATTGCCAGTAAATTTATTTGTATAAAATCTTGATTAATGAAAACACGTGTCTGTAGATTTCTAGAAATGTCTAGCCATCATATTTAGGAATATATTATTTACTGAACGTTGATTTTCCGAGTTTATTTCAATATATTGCTCAACCCTTTTTTCATATGATAAATCAAGAAAAGTCTAATAACGTACGCGTGTCGGGTTGTTGGCCCTCGTCAGCGTGGTGCAGGCTGTGTCTCATTAACCCATAAAGGTGATGATTAATGAAGCTTCCAGAATAATTATAAAATGAGTATTTTAGGCTGAATTTGCGCGTTATCACTCTAAAATGTGTGAAAATAGAAAGTAAAAATTAAGATAAAAAAGGTAGAAAATGTAAAGCATCACTTTTCCCATCTAAAAAGTTACTTGAGTGAATCAGGGCGAGTCTTTTTATTCATCTTAACTTCCCTACCTATACCACTCTTATCTTTTTTCTTTTTATACAAATATCTTGATGTATAAACTTTACACACCGAGTGTGTGGTTATTTCTTACAATTTATATTTTATTACAAGATCCCTACCACATGCGCACAAACCTTTCTTGAACGATCTATCTGATAAACTACTGTAAAAATCGAAGTAGATTTTACATATATCCGATTTTACCTTATACGGGGCGTGAAACATTTAAGCTGCTAGCCAGAAACGTTAAATTTCTAGATGTTTCTGAATTGTGATGCTGGGGACATTTTCTGAAACTACCGTGGACTGCCCATACCATACTTGTTGTGGTAATGTTCCCTAACGGGAGAAAACTAATATTTCAATAAGATACCGATAAAACGGTAACTGAGTTGTATAAACTACACTAATGCCAAAACTTAAGGAAGTTGTACCTTTTAGCATGTATATCGGGATTCAGACAATAACTCTGAAAGATACACTCATGGACAAAACTTAAGGAAGTTGTACCTTTTAGCATGTATATCGGGATTCAGACAATAACTCTGAAAGATACACTCATGGACAAAACTTAAGGAAGTTGTACCTTTTAGCATGTATATCGGGATTCAGACAATAACTCTGAAAGATACACTCATGGACAAAACTAAAGAAAGTTGTACCTTTTAGCATGTATATCGGGATTCAGACAATAACTCTGAAAGATACACTCATGGACAAAACTTGAGGAAGTTGTACCTTTTAGCATGTATATCGGGATTCAGACAATAACTCTGAAAGATATTACAGTGACCTTTATTGAAGACACACGAGATAACCAAGTGTGAACAAAATTGACTCTCTTTGGAAAAATAAACATATATAGACGACCGGCGACATCAAAATAAAAGATTTGTCTAGGAATGTATATGCTGATGTATATGCCCACTAAAGGAATCAATTGTAGGATGCATTGAAGAGACACACAATATGAAGATCCATATACTTTATCATTTATATATATATCATTTGGTTTTGAATATTATATATATATATATATATATATATATATGTTATATTAAAATATTATTTTATTTAAAATTATATTTCATATATTCAAATATTCTGTTTAATTCGACCGCCAGAGGTCACACTTTGCATATAAAAACTCGTTTTTGTTGTTTCCCCGATGGCCGGCTCAAATATTTGTACATTATGTAAATAATCTTTTGTTTTCCTTGTTCTACTCGCCTTAAGCCAGGCAGTAATTTTATCAAATTATGTTTTTCATATATATTCCTTAGCTCAAATAAAGAAATCTCTGATCAAAACTATTTTATTATTCCCACGACTGCAGAACAATATCGTAACATACTCATGGATACTAAAATCAAGTAACAAATAATAAGAATTCACACAATATATCAATCTAATATTCCAAAATACAACAGAAATCCTTTTATTTTTTATAATATATATATAGTTGTTTATTTTTAATATTTCATATAAAAATGATATAATTATTTAGTTTACCCAAGTTCCTGGAGAGTGCGTACAAAAGTCGCCAACTACCCGGGATTTCCAATATAAAATTAATATATAATTCAATTTACATATTCTATGTTGAAATTTCAATATATCATTCTCTCTGTCTTGTCAATTGTTAATATATTGAAATACTTGATCAGAAAACATAAAAATATATTTTTCAACCCTCTCTATGGCGAAGCAGTACCTATGTAAGAATCCTTTGCAAACACCTTTTTTTTCAATAAGGTGATATTCAGATTTCCCTTATTTTCATACAAAAAAATTTGCACTTTTCTAATTATCATATTGACTTTTATTTTTAAGATATATATATGTTATAATAAATATTATTTTGAGATAGAAATTAATTGCTGGTTCTTTTGAGTACATGAGTACCTAATGGTATCGTTTGCAGTCGTGTCATTTTGAAAGAAAAGCAGAAGTATAATTATTTCTATCAAGTAGTTTTTATTTTAAATTACTTGAAGAAAATTACAATAAAACATTTTTCACAGTTATATAGAATTTATTAAATGAATTCTATATTAGTGAATTTCAAAAATAGGTTAGATAACTACATATTTACAACAAGTATCAAAAGTCGGCGTATTCTAAAACTATGGTCAAAACACAAGTAGAACTATCAGTGAATGAAAATAAAATATATTTTTTAAATTATAGAATATTTTTATATTTAGATTATATAATATATATATATCTAAATCTCTTCTATATATCTTAGAAAAAGTGTCATTATACGAAATAGTTTTAACATTTTCTTCATTAAAAACATCATTATGCAAATGAGGTGAAGCTAAACGACGCCTGTAAAGAGAGCTTCATTCCCGACAGATGATTCTGCGGGGAAACCATATTGTCGGCAGATTTGCACAATCTCTCCGTTACTGATCAACACGTCTTCCCATTAATGGCCGTTTTCTCCAGGGTGACCAGACCATTACCACAAATATTCCTATGTTCACAGAATTTTTCTCTATATAAAATCTCCTCCCCTTCATACAAGCCGCTGTCTTACTAAATTCTTTTAAGATGAAAGAAAACATTAAGTTAACGTTTGGAAAACTAAAATTGTTCCTTTTTTCTTGTTTTTATTTCCGATATTTTCCTATTATTTCAGCATTTTGGTAAATTTTCTGTATGAGAATATTCGAATTTTTAAAAAAGGAATTTAAGAAATGTGTTGGAACTACGTGTGTGATTTGCATATTTCTTTTTTATAAATAGGATTTTTTTGTTTAAGGATTGTTATCATTTTTATATTTGAACGAAATAAATATTGTTTAAATTATAAATTGAATATATTTTTGTATATTCACATAGATGTATATTACGGTTATATACACATAGGCCAATATGTATATAAGCTAGGCTATATGTTGTGAATATTATATCTATGCAATTTATAAGAGAATTAAATATATACTTTGATATTAAAATAGCATATATCGACACAGTACTAAGCTTACTTATGTTTGTAAAACACGATAAAACTTTATATACATTTTGAAAAAGGAATATCCTCATCGTGCAGCTGATGCAAAAGTTGCTAATGGCTTGCGCCATCTATCGGTATAAATATCAACTATTCTCGTTGATTTCTGAATAAAGAGATGCCTTTTTCATAATTTATGCACCTTATCCCAGAACAATAGGACATTTGTACTATTTTTTCACTTTTTATATATCATTTAAATAATATTTCTTATAATATATTCTTTAATCGTAGTGTTTATATTTATGGTGTCTAGTTTATTTGTCTTCTGGTTGGTTCGCTAATATCATCTGATCTTAACCTTCCAATCAGCGTTGACCTCATTAGCCATTCAAAGAATATATAGTATTGCTTTTGACTTAGTAATGGCAATGAGAAACAAGGTATTGCATGTACACTCATGGACAAAACTTAAGGAAGTTGTACCTTTTAACATGTATATCGGGATTCAGACAATAACTCTGAAAGATACACTCTTGGACAACACTTAAGGAAGTTGTACCTTTTACCATGTATATCGGGATTCAGACAATAACTCTGAAAGATACACTCATGGACAAAACTTATGGAAGTTGTACCTTTTAGCATGTATATCGGGATTCAGACAATAACTCTGAAAGATACACTCATGGACAAAATAAAGGAAGTTGTACCTTTTACCATGTATATCGGGATTCAGACAATAACTCTGAAAGATACACTCATGGACAACACTTAAGGAAGTTGTACCTTTTAGCATGTATATCGGGATTCAGACAATAATTCTGAAAGATACACTCATGGACAACACTTAAGGAAGTTGTACCTTTTAGCATGTATATCGGGATTCAGACAATAATTCTGAAAGATACACTCATGGACAAAACTTAAGGAAGTTGTACCTTTTAGCATGTATATCGGGATTGAGACAATAACTCTAAAAGATACACTCATGGACAAAACTTAAGGAAGTTGTACCTTTTAGCATGTATATTGGGATTCAGACAATAACTCTGAAAGATATTACAGTGACCTTTATTAAAGAGACACGATATAACCAAGTGTGAACAAATTTGCTTCCTTCAAAAAAAAAAAAAGAAAGAAAAACAGATGAGCGATGACAGTGAAGACTTTCCAATTTTTTAAGTTTTGTCCATTGATTGTATTAGTTTGTCCAAGCATCCGGTATCTAGTGAATCAATATTCCTGTTTCGATTGGCAGCGTTTGAAACATCGTAATGCAAATCATTTGACCAAACTTTCTTCAAAATATATTTGTTTGCTACATAAATAATTTTTCATATATTTTTTTGTTGAGAGAAAAACATGGGAAAAACCTTTTTATATTTTGTTTTGAGAATGCACGCACAGATAATTTGAATAATGACAAAAATTAAAAACTAGCCAAACTGTGTAAAAGCTACAATTTTGATTCCTATTGAAATTTTTACAGAAATTTGTGAAAAAAAAGTTTTAGAAAACTGGCACACTGTATATATATAGGTTTAAAATTTACTCTTGACTGAAAAAATCTGAGAAAGAAATATATTTGAAAAATGCTAGCCATATTGAAAAGTTTTTATATTTAATTTCAACACTCATTGAATTATTTAATGAATATTTGAAATGAATATGAATGATTGGCAACACAGAACGCTCTAATTTTCTACATTGACCAAATTTTCAATGATATTGTGTGCTTGAAAAATAATTGACAACATTGTGAAAAACTCTATAATTTTTTAACTGCGGAAATATATTCACAGATATTTGGATAATTGAAAAGAGGATTGGCTAAACTGTAGTATATATAATCTTTCTTGGCATCCTAATTGGAATATTCACAAAAGATAACCGTAAAAGAATATTTGAAACGTAGTGTACTATCACATTTTTAAATAAATCTTTTTTTTTTTTTGCTCATCCCTAGTACACGTGGTACAGGCCATGATAATCATGGTGGGTAGTTAGCGACTGCTTTTTACTGTAAGCGCACCACATGTCTACACATGTGAAAGCAGTTCGACTTTGCACTTACAAATGTGCCAGAGCCCCGTTTGGTTACTTGCACTCGCTGGTGGGGTTGGACTTTTGCAAGAATCGGGGGGCCATTGGAGCATTTTTTTTTTTTTTTTTAACAGAAAAAATGTCCAATGCGGGGATCGAACCCGGGTCGTAGTGGTCGAAAACCAAACGGTTTAACCAGCCTTCCACCGACATTAAATCTAATTTAATTAAGTAATTGGCAGCTACCTGACGTACAAGGTTGTGTCTTCGGGGGGAAGCCTGAATAATCAAATTTTAGTAAAAAAAGCATATAACGCCACAATAAGAAAATAATTTTTAATTTTTCGAAACCCGCAATCCTAAGATAATGAATGACACAATAGCCAACCTTGCTAGCGCATCGTCTAAAAATATTTTTAATAAATTATCCTCACTGTTTAGATAACGATTCTTTGTTATTGGAAGAGTCTCCTAAGCCGATATATAGCATATAGAATGAAATAAATATTATATATTATCTATTTTATTATCCAACTATCCGAATGACCCGGGCAACGCCCGTGTTTTACCCGACTGTAGATGTTACAACGGTGATCCTTAGGTCGCTGGTTCAAATCCGGCTCGAGGGAGCCGGCGAGCACGTGACCTCCCTGTGCGCGCGCATCCGTGACAGAGGCCGATGAGGAAAGACGGTCGTGACTATATATATATAATATAATATAATATATTTTACATTTTGTGTAGAAATAGGATTAGTTGACTTTATAAGGTAAACTACACTACAGTTTGTATCCCTCGATAGCTCAGTTGGCAGAGCGGAGGACTGTAGATGTTATAACGGTGATCCTTAGGTCGCTGGTTCAAATCCGGCTCGAGGGAGTTGTTTTTTTAAATTTTTATTGGCTGCCGACGAGCACGTGACCTCCCTGTGCGCGCGCATCCGTGACAGAGGCCGATGAGGAAAGACGGTCGTGACTATATATAGGGATATTTTGATAATATTATATATACTCATTTCAGTGTTAAGTTTCTTACACTTTTTTTACTTCTCTAAATTTCGGGATAACATACCCCCCCCCCCTTTAACAAGAGCCCCTAGAACTTCCAGATAACTATATATATAGTTAGGTGTAATTTATATAACTCCCAGATGCTCCTGTTGAAAGGCATGTTATCCTGAAATCTAGAGAGAAATAAATAGTACAAGAAACTTAACACTGGATTGTTTATTGATATTATTATATTATAGAATAGCAAAATAAAATGTACATTATCTGTATAGAGACTAGGGGATGTACCCGGCTTCGCCCGGGTTTTACCCGAGTAAAGGTTTGTCTAACGAATCTCTCGATAAAGTGAACATTTTTTCCCGGTCCCTTGAAAAATACTCGATAAGTTGAATTGAATCAATATTAATTGATTCCCTCGGTAATTGGAAGTTAAAGGAATAGTATCTTGCCTTGGAATTGTATCATTATTCTTGTCTCAAATAAATTGCCGTGTCATCCTGAATTTTGTCTTTCCTAATTTTCTACATTACAAAATCATCGTATCATCATGATAATATTTAGAGCAGATTGTTGAATTATAACAGATAAATTAGAATATTTATCTTGATTATTTTAAAGTGAAAAGTTATTTCAAAAATTTTATTTGCTAGAAACCTTCCCAGTACTATACTAAATAACTTCCCAAAGTTTCATGGCATTCCAATGAGTGGTTTGGTCAGGCATAAAGGACACACACACACACACATACATTCATTTTTATATATATAGATATAGAGATATAAAGATGGTAAAAGAAACTTAACACTGAATTGATTTCTTCAAATCAAAGACACTTCGGCCAGTAAATATTTTTATTGTCGAAACGTCGAGACAATAAAAAGATTTACTGGTCGAAGTGTCTTTTATTTGAAGAACTCTGAATGCCGGCCAGGCAGCCTCTAACTTTACTGAATTGATTGTTGATTTTATTAAATTATAATTCAAGGGATGAAAACATATATTATCATATATTTATATATAAAGATCTCTAAGAATTGTTGATATATCGTTTATATTATTATCAAATCAAGTAAATGGCCTAAATAATTCGAGGAGACTTAGATTTATCCTTAAGACCTACGAACCAATTTTGTGAGACAGAGTTCCCAAAGAATTATAACTAAGGCAATATGAAGTTATTTGTTGGCCACCCAGTGGATCTTTTTTTTATCATTTAGTTATTTATCTATTTGGGCGACCCTGAGGCCATCTATCCAGAAGTGATGCAATTGGGGGCGATGACGTCACCTGGGAGGCGCCATTATTACGTTAGGGACCAATCACAGAACGGGATTATTATACGATGGACATCTCCCTTATTATGACGCTATAAGTCATATATATATATGGCGTATTTTTATAGCCCTAGATAAGTTTTCTATTATATATATAGGAATAAATTCATATATAGGCTAATTCTGGAGAATCATAAAAGATAGAAAAATAAACATATAAAGCATCTATTATTTGAGATAAAAGAAATTTAATCCAGGGTATATTTATCTATAATAAAACTGTATATTTCAATATAGGCAGAGTATATTTACATACCCACACATATATGCAAATTTTTAGAAGATAAAAAGAATATTAAACAATAATATGGGTAAATTTTATCTTAATATTTTTTTATATCTCAAGTGATATTGTACAAGGAATTTATATTTTTGGAAAAGCATCTATTATTCATAATTTATGACGCATACCTGCCGATGACCCATTGTAATATTGTAATTATCTTAAACGAGAGCTATATTAGATAGAATATCTTATTTCATATATATTAATAATGAAATGATATTCTTGAATCGTCTCTTCCTTTCGTTAAACATCTTATATGTAAATAAATCGCTGGTCCTAAGTCAAATTTATTTATATATATACATAGATTTTCAAATTTCGAGCAATAACTAATATTCTACTCTTGATATTATTTCAAAAAAATAATATTGGAATATTCAAATTACTTACTAGATTCCTTTGAAAACATTTGTTTATGTAAATGGATTTGCATAACTTTCCAATTTCTTTCCCAACAATCAAATGTATATAATTAGCTTGCTACCTCAGGCTGAGTTTATTGAATAATTTATCCGACATACACTGAAGTCAATATCAATCCTAATTGTTTTCTTCTATTTCTTTTATTCACAAATCTCTACAATTAGCTAATTAAAAGTTAAAATACAGACTAAATGAGTAAACTGATTTTATTATTTCTATAAATATTATGTTTATTTTGAAAAAAATAGTACAAATATGATTTTGTACTGGGATAAGATGCATAATTACTTGAATGACCAGTTTTTTTGGTCGTTGAGGTACAGCTTGCACCACGCTGATGAGGGCCAACAGCCCGAAACGCGTCCGTGGTTAGCTTTTCTTGATTAATCATGAATGGGTATTTGGCCAATTCTGGAATAATTAAAAATCAACGAGAATAGTTTATATTTATTCCGATAGATGGCGCAAGCAATCAGCAACTTTCAGTTCCACGATAAGGAGATGCCTTTTTTCATAATTATGTTTATTATTATTGGTTTTATGTACTCCTGAAGAAGAGCAGAGATTTCCGAAAGCTTGAGATTAATAAAAAGAAACACATTTTCATAAACAAGTTGTATTACTTTAATAAATAAGTTGTATTAACTTGGAATATCTATTATTGGAAATTTCAACTGTTTACGATGCGTATTATTATTTTTTTAAAGAAAACAATTTTTTACTGCCCTTTTTTAATTTATTTATTTTTTGTTACAAAAGCACGAAGTCCAAAGGACTATTGTGCTGTGCTAGTATTATTTACATATATATGATTGAATATTTGCACGATGGATTAGTATTGTTTCAAAGTCTATCACAGATAGAGCCATTAATTACAGCGATATATCCTATTGTATCCATCAATATATTTAGCAAACCCTGAACAATTGTAAGATCATTTACTGCCCTTATTGCAATGACTAAAAATGATGGGAGGGCCTGGCTCATCATTGGTGAACCATACCAATGATTTATTTAGTTTAATCTACCATATTGCTCTATTATTGTATTATACTGTTTTGCGACATTACTGTTTATAATAAATAGGATAATTATTATAATTCTTTTTTGCTTATCCCTAGTACACGTGGTACAGGCCATGATAATCATGATGGGTAGAAGTAGGCGATTGCTTTTATTGTAAGTGCACCACATGTCTACACATGTGAAAAGCAGTTCGACTTTGCACTTACAAATGTACCGCTGGGAGGGTTCACCACTGATGAGCCAGGCCCTCCCTTTAATTTTTCCATCGCAGTAAGGACAGTAGAAATTGTTTTATTTTAAAAAGAATATCACGCCTCTAAAATAGTTTTATAATTTGATAACAGATGGCGCTCTAGTACATCGTAACTTACAAATGTGCCAGAGCCCCGCTTAGTTACTTGCACTCGCTGGTGGTGTTGAACTTTCGCAAGAATCGGGAGCCATTGGAGCATTTTTTTTAAACATAAAAAAGTGTCCAATGTGGGAATCGAACCCGGGTCGTAGCGGTCGAAAACCAACGGTTTAGACCATCCTTCCACCGATTCCATATAAATAATAAGCATTAATAGGATTGGTTCATTTCTTGATACGCAAAAAGTGTCAATAAATAGATAATATAGTTATTAGACGAAAAACATGGTGAAGGAAGACGAGTTTCTTTTATTGATGCATAGGTGCAAGCTTTCGGGTAAAAACCCTTCAACAGGCGTTTTTACTCAAAGCTTGCACCTATGCATCAATAAAAGAAACTCGTCTTCCTTCACCATGTTTTTCGTCTAATTTCAATTCAGGAAGAATTCTTTATCTAGATAAAATAGTATTGGCTTCCTTGACAAGAGGGTAGGTTACTGAAACGTTCAAATTTTAATTAAAGATACGGATTCTATTTTTATATTTAGTCGATATGTTAATTTTGATGTGTAAATATTCCCTAGCAATTGATTATTGTTTTGAAAGCTTTTTACTTAAAGAAATTAAAAGGAGACCCCATTCCTCTTCCAAAACCCACGGAAGTCTGTAGTTCTAGTTCAGATAATAGCCAAGCTTACTAAAAATCAAAAATTCGCATTCTCCAAGAAGTGAATTTTTACTATCCTCTTCTCTACCTTTCACATATATATATTGCTTATCTCGGTTCAAACTCATATATTATTCTAATACCCTCTTAGACAAAACTTAAAGAAGTGGAAAATCTTAGAGGTCACACTCGTTTGTTTTTTGAAGGAGACAGAGTCATTTTTTCACACTTGGTTATCTCATGTTTATTCAATAAAGGTCACTGTAATATATTTCAGAGTTATTGTATGAATCCCGATATACATGTTGAAAGGTACAACTTCCTTAAGTTGTCCATGAGTGTATCTTTCAGAGTTATTGTCTGAATCCCGATATACATAGTGAAGGTACAACTTCCTTAAGTTTTGTCCATGAGTGTATCTTTCAGAGTTATTGTCTGAATCCTGATATACATGCTAAAAGGTACAACTTCCTTAAATTTTGTCTATAAGTGTATCTTTCAGAGTTATTGTCTGAATCATGATATACATGCTAAAAGGTACAACTTCCTTAAATTTTGTCTATAAGTGTATCTTTCAGAGTTATTGTCTGAATCCCGATATACATGCTAAAAGGTACAACTTCCTTAAGTTTTGTCCATAAGTGTATCTTTCAGAGTTATTGTCTGAATCCCGATATACATGCTAAAAGGTACAACTTCCTTAAGTTTTGTCCATAAGTGTATCTTTCAGAGTTATTGTCTGAATCCCGATATACATGCTAAAAGGTACAACTTCCTTAAGTTTTGTCCATAAGTGTATCTTTCAGAGTTATTGTCTGAATCCTGATATACATGCTAAAAGGTACAACTTCCTTAAGTTTTGTCCATGAGTGTTAATCTCTAAGAGAGAACTCTTCTAGGACTACACTGTTCACAGTAAAACAGTATATTTCCATATAGGCAGGGAATATATACATACCCACACATATATGCAAAAGGTCTATAAGAGCAAAAGAAAAGGACAACATTTAAAGTTAATGTTATCTTAAACAACGTATTATTTACATTTACTGATACAATATGTGAATATATAAGTTTATATAAATAAATACGTTGTTGCCTCTCTTATATGTATTTACATAACGATATAAAAGTCGTTTTTTCAATTCTTTATATAGAACTAGAATAGAGACAGGATAATCCACCGATATACCTTGGACTCGCCAAAATGTGCAGAGAGATTTAAGTAACTTTTGGTGTTCTCAATGTTTTTCATCGTTCGATCAATTTCCAATCAATTAATCTAAACAATTAGCGTTTGATGGATGGTTTGGATAAAATTATCTCCAATCAAATTACCACTCAATATTTTAGCTTCCCTTTTTTTTTAACTTCAACTTGGACACTTTTTAAAAATCAATTTTGAAAGCTAATATTAATTTCATAGAGGTTTGTGGAGATAGACAGAAAACTTGGTATAAGGATAAATTATTATATTAGAACTCTGTGTGATATTTTTACCACATTCTATTTTTTTTAACTTTGTTTTTTAATATGGAATTCCTTTATTTTAATTATAGATAAAATATTGCTCAGGGTGAACCATGATTAATTGCTTATTAAAATTCCTTGAATAGTTTAAAACGGTATGTTTTAATTCTGGATATACTTCCTTGTTCTGTATGGGACTGATTTATTAATTTTAATGGGAATTTAATGAAGAATTCCTATGCTTCTCTCTATATACCTGAATATATTCCTTCTACATTTTTATATGATATTGTGGCGAAGAAATAATTTATTATTTAATTTAATTTAATTATTCATTGAAAATATATATTACTCTGTTTATGCAAAATAAAGATCGAAATATCTCTTTGCGTGCTTGCGCAAGATTCTCTAGCTGTAGATAGTTTTGTTGATTTGTTGATAATTGTCGACTTGTCGTGGTGACGTCTTCAATAAATACTTTCATATCCCCAGATATAAAATGACTTATTTTCCTACTTTACAATATACGAGGCTTAAGGCGTAAGAATAAAAAAAAAAATAACTTATTTACATAATGTGTGTACAAAAGTTTTGAGCCGGCCATCGGGAAAAAACAACAACGAGTTTTTATAGTGTAAGCGTGACCTCTGGTGGTCGATTTAACAGAGTATTTGTATATCTATGGAATATAAATTTAAATAAAATAATATTTTTATATAACATTTATACCTAAAATGGCACCTCTCCCTTTAATTTAGATACATGAATATCATCCTCTCGCAATTTTATGTTGTTTTCTCACCTTAAAATCGGCACTTACCACTTCACCAGCTTAAACACCTGTTTGGTAAATTCGACCGATTTCATAATTCTCGGAGGATGCTATGAAATCGGAGCCGTCCCTGTACTGATGAAGGCTATAGACCGAATCCATGGTATACAGGCTGTTGGCTTTTTGTCTGAATTTTCCTAAACTGGTGTTGTGGCTTATTCTTTATCATCACAAGTTAAGTATTTTACTAGAGTGATAAATATAATGCATTGTTCTGATGTATAATTGAAGGGAGAGGTGCCTCTCTAAGTACATGGATATATTCCTCCCACAACTTTATGTTATATCTATATATATATATAGTATATTTTAAACTGTATTAAAATGTACATCGTTTCTATTTGCTACCACCCCCATATTTTGTATATATGCTATATCCTTATTAATAATACCTGTAAACCCATATTTGTATGTAAAACTAAAATTGGTGACATCAAAATAAAGATCCAAAGAGCGGTCAGCTGGGGACAGAGGGGAGGAAAATGCCAACTCCCATGTGGGGCCGGCCCCCAGGGACTCTTTATAGACGACCCCTGAAAACAAGACAAGTTTTGACAGGGGGTCAGCAGATGGTTCTAGGGGGTGTTTCTCAGCAGTCCGCTTCTGCCTTTCGCTCTCTCACACACTCTCCCTCCATGTCTCGGGGATAAACATCCAAGTTTGTGTCATGGCCTCTACCTCTGTCCCGTGGGCTGTCCCCGATCCCTCTTTGTGCTAACATCCAGCCCTGCCTCTGCTTCTTGTTGTCCGCGTGTGGGAAGATCATCAACACTCGCCTCACGTACACGACTGCCAGTTCATCCATACCTAGGCACATTGCAACAATATTACATATATGTTATAATAAATATTATTTTGAGATAGAGATCAATTGCTGGTTCTTTTGAGTACATAAGTACCTAATGGTATCGTTTGCAGTCGCCATCTTGAAAGAAAAGCAGAAGTATAATTATTTCTATCAAGTAGTTTTTATTTTAAATTACATGAAGAAAATTACAATAAGACATTTTTCACAGTTATATAGAATTTATGAAATGAATTCTATATTAGTGAATTTCAAATATAGGGGTTAGATACCTACATATTTACAACAAGTATTAAAAGTCGGCGTATTCTAAAACTATGGTCAAAAAACAAGTAGAACTCTCAATGAATGAAAATAAAATATATTTTTTAAATTATAGAATATTTTTATATTTAGATTATATAATATATATATATTATACAGTGGTACCTCGACATACGAGTTTAATTCGTTCCGCAACCTTGCTCGTATCTTGAATTACTCGTATCTCGAAGCAAATTTCCCCATACAAAACAATTGAACTACCATTAATCCGTTCCAACCTCCAAAATGTTACTCCAGTTATTTTTGTTACGTGGTTTTAAATCATAAAAACGTATTTATAAATATCAAATATTTATTACACAAAAACAAAAAAGAGAATGTAAAGAAATAAATTAGATATCCTCACTGGTCTTTGCCTTTTTCGCTACATTTTTCTCGCTTTTACCTGTAGGCCGTTTAGAAAAAAACATGTTCAAGGAGGTTTGTTTCTTCCTCCCTCTCAGAATGTTCCGGAAATGAGTTAGGCAAGTGTCATTAAAAAGGTCAGATGCACGACCTGTTGCAACTTTTTCTGGGTGTTTTTTTTTTTTTTCCACGAACTGTGAAACTCTCTCCCACACTCCTAAGATCTCCTTTATCTCACTTGTAGAAATAACCTCCTCCTCTGACTCCTCAAAACCAATTACTTGCATAACCTCATTATTCTGCTGTGACTGTAACTCTTGTATCTCCTCAGTCGTCAGTTCCTGGGTGTGCGCGTGATGGCGCGACTGCGTGTTACTACCGAACCGAACTCGTATCTCGAATTTCGCTCGTAACTAAAAGCAAAAAAATCACTTGCTCGTCGGCTCGTATCTCGAAAAACTCGTATGTTGGGGCGCTCGTATGTCGAGGTACCACTGTATAAATAAAAATGAGATTTAATAGATTTTCAGCTTGATTTTTGATCATCTTGAGGATTATACCATGTTAATGCAGTCGTGGTTAAATCTTGAAAGTATAATAAATATAAAACAGTTTTGATCAGAGATTTCTTTAATTGAGCTTATGGAATATATAGAAACATAATTTGATAAAAGTACTGCCTGGCTTAAGGCATGAGAATTAAAAAATGAAAAGCTTATTTACATAATTTACAAAGGTTTTCAGCCGGCCATCGGTAAACAACAACAATGAGTTTTTTTATAGGGGAAGAGTGACCTTTGGCGGTCGATTTAACAGAGTAATTGAATCTATGTAATTATAATTTTAAATAAAATACTATTTTTATATAACATATAGAGAGAGAGAGTTTCCTGATAAAGATAGATAAATTTGCTACTTATTGTGTAACTCAGCATTGAACGATATATCTCGGATTTTTTTAGAACAAAGGTAAAATTCGATGTGATCATTAAGAATTCAAACCATTTAACCATATTTTTCAGATCTAAACACTTCCCTACTTCAAGAGGAAAATATTTTGGAGGATTTGCTCATTACTGGCAAACCCATCCACCAATTTCGCCAGTTTAACCTACCAAACATTTCAACAATGGGATTGTACTAACTTTATAGGCTGCAATATAAATGGATTCTTTGTATGAAAGGAAGGTCTTTTGTAAGACTCGGTCGAACTATATATTTAATAAATGTCTATTCTATCTTTCATTCTAACAATATTTACCATTCCGGATATATTCTTGTTAATACTCTAATATATAAAGATAAGAGTCACCTCTCCCGTCAAAATAGACGTCAAAACTAGACGCCATCTATTGACCGTCGCCGTAACTAGCGGCCTCGGGTCGGTGACAAAGCAACAACACCAGCTTTGGCAAACTGAAAAGCGTCCACCTAGAGACCACTATAATATATATATTAGATCTAGAAGAAATATAGGTATCTCATACTTCTTTCCACGTAATATGCTTATTAGTTAAATAATAGTTAATTAGTATATTCCGTTTCTATCGCTCACGTTCCTACAAAACCTAACCTGATTTTAAGAGGATATACACACATGGCCAAACATAAGGAAGTTGCATCTTTTACCATGTATATCGGAATACAGAAAGATAGTTGATATACAGTGACCTTTATTAAAGACACACGAGATATAACGAAGTATGAACAAAATTGCTTCTGTCTCTTTAAAAAAAAACAGACGACCGTCGACATCATACACTTTCCACTTCCTTAAGTTTTGTACATGCGTGTAAAGTTATTCCGCTCGGTCTTACATTGAATGATTGAGAACGAACTTTTTTTACTGTTTGCCATATCTGCTTAATTGTAAAAAATCTATTCGATTCATTATTACAAATGTCAAATCTAGGCAAAATCTTTTTTTTTTAATTCTCTTGATTGAATAAAAATAAATCAATATATATAAAGGTAAATGGTTAGATGGTCCAATTAAGTAAAAACAAAATTTCTGATCGTAAACTGAAATTGGCTTGTGCTTTCTATCGAAATAAATCTGTCTTATTCCGATAGATGGCGCAACTGATCATTAAATTTCAGTTGCAAGATAAGATGACTTAATATATCGTAAAGATTTTTAAAGTAGGTTTTTGTTTATCACGCGAATGAATCAATTTAAAAAATACGAAAAGAGGATGATTTAACAAAATAATTTTACTTGAACGCGATATCATGAAAGTATAGAATCATAAAAAGCCATGTCCAGCAGATATGTGGTGATTCAATTTGATTTATCGGTGATCAATGAATTATGGCGAATATTCGTTTGAAAAAAAAAAGGTTTTGTTCCCCAAATGTGTGTTATCCAATTGACACAGGAGAGAATTATCCCGAGGTAAAAATGACATTGGAGATGGGCGGATAACGGCCCATAAAATAGACGTAAATTGGAAATATGGACACTAAAATATATCAGACTGCACATGGAACTGTACTGTTCTCATCGTGAACTTACCTTCCACCGATTGGATACTTTTATCGAATCTTTTTCTCGATCTATGCTTAATTTCGAATTTTTAGATATTTATGTGGGGGGTCGGTGGAAGGATGGTCTAAACCGTTGATTTTCGACCACAACGACCCGGGTTCGATTCCCGCATTTGGCACTTTTTTCTGATTAAAAAGAATGCTCCAATGGCCCCGATTCTTGCAAAAGTCCAACCCCACCAGAGAGTGCAAGTAACCAAACGGGGCTCTGGTACATTTTTAAGTGCTAAGTCGAACTGCTTTTTACATGTGTAGACATGTGGTGCACTTACAGTAAAAGCAGTCGCTAACTACCTACCATGATTATCATGGCCTGTACCACTTGTACTAGGGATTAGCCAAAAAAAGATATTTATGTACGCCTCACACCTAAGCGTCTTCATATTCCAGGTATGGAATTATATAAACATTATAACTTAGCACGTGCCATTTGTTATTGGAAATCTCTACTCATTAACTCTCCATATGTAAATAGCCAGGACACGGGAACTCGAATGTAACACCTGTAAACTAAATACCTCGGTAACATCACTGGAAGAGATAAAATACTAAAAAACAAATTATATAAAGCAGAAGAAACAAGAAGGCATCTCAGGCAAATACAATATAATGCGACTTGTGATTGTAAAAACGACATTTGAAAATTATCCCGCATGTGTTTCTTTTGTACGAAAAATCAAATTTTATTTCAAGGAGAAATAACAATTATTTCTAACCTTAGGGATGAAGTATGAAAGGATGAATTGTGAAGAGTAATGATAAGGCAAATGATTCAGGCAAATATGGACAAATTCGATGAAAGCTAGTGTTGGGATGAAAATTCGAAGCTATCATAGACAGGTATGATTCTTCTTTAAAATTAAACAATTTCTATTGCCCTTACTGTACTGGTAAAATTAATTTTCAATTGCAGTAAGGGCAGTAGAAATTGTTTAATTTTTAAAAGAATCATACGCATCTATAATGGTTTAGAATTTTCATAACAGATGATGCGCTAATGCATTGTAATATTGTTGGGATAACTCTGGAATAATCACAAGGCCCAAGACTGTCCATAATGGAGAGTTTATGTCCTCATTTACATATAAGGTGACCTATCAATAACGATAAGAAAATTTGCCTTTCTACCTTAGAGATTGGAAACCAATACGCCCAGACAACACCACCAGAATGTAATGTAGATAAATCTCCAAGAATATGTCCAAGTAGATAAATGGTAGATGTCAGTAGATCTGGGACATAAGATCGATGTGGGTGGGGACACTTCGGCTGATTGCAAATTACTGTCTTCGTCTGCTGACGCTAGGGGTAATCATTCCAACGTGGTGATCATCTTTTGGCTGCCATTTGACTTGTATATATATATTGTTGCGTTGTAAAGTAATTAAATAAATTCCCGAATAATTTTAAAATAATAAATAATTCAGTTATTGGAAATATTTTAGATATAAAATAAAGGTTATACTATATATACATCAAATCGGCTCAGGAGTTGTAGCGAGAGGCGATAACTGTTGTTCACGCGACACGAGCTATCCAATGGAATGGATCGTCTTCTGTTTTCCTCAACCGGACCGTCCAGTCTAAGATAAGAAGAAACTTGGCTCATTCTAATCATTCTGAAAATCATTCTAAAATTGCCAAGCCAAATGTTTTATTTTTGTTTGATCCTGATGAGGACAAAATATTTTTTGTCGAAACGTCGAAACAATAAAAAGCATTTACTGGCCGAAGTATCTTTTATTTTAAGAGCAATCTTCCTTTATAGAATTGAATAGCAGCTGAAACTTCTTAAAATTCAATTATTCACTTTGTTATATTGTTACACAAAAGAGCATTTTTCTATAATTTCGTTAAATCCCATCACCAAGACTTCAAGTACAGATATACTATATTAGCAGAATGGAAAATAAAATAGTTGTAGCTTATAGAACGACATTTGAAAATTATCCCGCATATGTTTCTTTTGAACGAAAAATCGAAATTTATTTTTAAGGAGAAATAATGATTATTTCTAACCTTAGGGATAAAGTGTGAAAGGATGAATTGTGAAGAGTAATGATAAACGGAAAAATAAAAGTATCCAGGGACACTCATTACTCTTCACAATTCATCCTTTCATATTTCATCCCTAAGGTTAGAAATAATCATTATTTCTCTTTAAAATAAATTTCGATTTTTCGTCCATAAGAAACACATGTGGGATAATTTTCAAATGTCATTCTACGATCATAAGCTGCATTATATTGTATTATAAATTAGTTGTAGCTTATATCTGGTGGATTATATTGGCAATATCACTGGGAAGATTCACCACTGATGAACCAAGCCTTTCCAATACTCTTTCCATATATAATTAATTAATTGTAGAAATTCCTCTTTTTTAAAGAAAAGACAATAAGTATTGAATAGTTGACATTCGTCTACGCGCTTTAAAATGTTTTCTTAAATGTTACAATGTGCTGTTGAATCTAAATGCATTGTTCGTATCCTTTTCTGTTGTGAGATGGAATAAAAAATAAACAGACAACTTAATTGCATATTGAACATCCCTGTTGCATAATGTCCAGCTCACATACAATGTCTTGGAAGATAAAAATGCATTTCCATCATTGTTCTCCAGCTTCTTCACAAACCTTTGTATCTCTGTTCCCTCTTATTTCTTTCTCTTTCTGCAAATCTCTATTCACTGAAAATAAATTATATACATTTTGACCAGGATCATCTAATGATCTTTTTACGATATTTAAGGATATATAAGAAAATATTTTTGAAAATAAAGCAATCCATAAATAAATCTTTAATTAAAAAGGCATATATTGGATCTAAATATAATTTATATTTATAATGTTGTTGACACACATTAAAATTGTTATAATACTTTGATAAAGGTTGGCGTTCAGCCAACTGAAATATTGGTAAAATAAATGATATTTTGATCCAATATAAGAAAATATTTGTTATGAAAATGAAATTTGATATTAGAATTTGAATTTATAAAATTATTTCATAAAGATAATTATTTTTTTCTGCTTTTTCACATATAAAACTGAAAGAGTTTTGTATCTAATTAAATTAAAAAAATATTTAGAAATAAATAAATTTCAAAGAAATATTCATTTTTGACTACTTTCGGCGCTATATATTCCTAACGTAAAATCTATTAGTAATTTTTCTAAATAAAATTCAAATATTAAAATTTATTTTTACCTTCCTCTCTGAAATATATTATTTTATATTGCGGCGTTGTGCAGTAATGACATTGTGGTACACCCAAAGGTAGGAAAAGACGGCACAATACAACCTGTTGTATCACCATAAACACTTGGATAATTGAAATTACAAGGGGGGATCAATAAATAAGGTGAATTATCTTATTTCTTAAAAATTAAAAAAGCAAAAATAATTTAAACCACAGAATATAAAAATATAACATCGAGAGACTATTTAAGGTGTTCTGTTCTTTTTTTCCCACGCGCGGCGCGAGACTTATAAATAAATTAAAATGGAATCTCCCTTGAAGGATTGCACCACGCTTGAACTACGTGCAGTTATTCGTTTCTTGAATGCAGAAGGTATTCAAACATCTCAAATATGCCAAAGAATGAAAAATATTTATGGTGAGTATTGTTTGTCTCGAAAAAAACATTTATAAATGGATTAACGAGTTCAAAAATGGACGAATTACATGTACCGATATTGATTCATGATTCTTCATGATAGTGCAAGGCCGCATACATCATGTAAAACTGTATCTACAATCATTAAATTAGGTTTTGAAATTTTAGAACACACACACACATCCTGCATATAGTCCAGACCTAACCCCCTCTGACTATTTCCTTTTTGGACTACTAAAGAAGGAGTTAAAGGGAAAGCGATTTGACTCTGATGAAGATGTCCAGAAAGTGGTGCAAGAATGTTTTCACACGCTTCCTAAGAGTGCCTATAAAGAGGGTATTTACAAGTTGCCAGAACGATGGAGACGATGTATAGAAAGCCAAGGTGATTATTTTGAATAAATCAAGTCCTAATTTTTAATATCGTTCTTAATATTTTAAATAAATTATAATTCACCTTATTTATTGATCCCACCTTGTAGATAAGCCTCACAATAAATATAAAATATTAAAAATAAAGAAGGCATATCCTGACCAGGAGCACATGTACTTTTCAGAAGGCAGAGCGCTATTTGGTGAAACAGAAATCAACTAAACATTGATTTATCCTGTTCCCTGATATTTGGCCAACCCAAATTCTTGATAAACCAAGAAAAGCCATCCACGAACGCGTTTTGCGCTGTTGGCGCTCGTCAGCGTGGAGTAGGCTGTAACACTGCGACCAAAAAGAATTTTGGTCCCAGAGACTTCTTGAAAAACAAAGAAATGGGTATTTAAGGCCAAACTTGCGTAAATACGCTTAATACATGAAAAAACACTTAAAACTTTTTTCTATTGTTTTTCCATATAAAATATAAATGAATACTTTGTTACAATATAAATATATTATATGTTTCTCTGTGTAAAAATTATAAAACTACATGCTATTTTGTTCATAAAAAAGGATTTACGAAGCATAATATTTTTCATTCTATTCCGTTAAATTGTTAAATAACACTTACGTCGAATATCAAAATTTAATTTGTAACAAAACAATGTCAGACGACTAAAACCATCCAATGGAGTAGCAATGAGTCTGCTCCAATCAACTGGGCAGGCAGTGTGGCCAGGCGTGTTCACAGAATATTAATGCATCTACTCTGTATTCTGGGGTAGTGGGACCAGATTTTGAATATGGGACCAGGGGTGTTTATATTCACTAGGGAAGTGCGAAGATTGGTTTAACTGTCGTTTGGTCGCTATAATTGGCCATGTTCTCAAAATGTCTTCTGGGATACATTTTTTCTCTGTTTCGTGTAATTGCCTTTTTATTATCTTGTATTTTTATTCTCCAACTCCCTGACAATTAGATTTGATGATTTATTGGTGCATTCGTGGGGCGTTTCTTTACAGAGAGAACCTCTCTTGGGGCTGAATCTTACTGAAAAAAAAAATATTCAGTTGAAATCGTTTAAAATAAGGAAATAGATTTGGAGTTTGAGAGAGAGAGAGAGATATTGAAACGGATTTATTACATCGTTCATATGAGATTATATAAAGTTAAATATAAAATAAAAATAAACATGAATAAATAAGATTATATAATGATAAATATGTAAAAAAAAAGATATAAATATATAAAATAATTGATAAATATATATGTTTGCGCCTAGTTATGTAAATAACTTGCTAGGCTGCATTGATTTATAATCATGTAATTTTTTCTTTCTTTTAATTATGTAAATATGTATATGTGATATGATCATGTCGACTCTTTCTGTGATATGATCCTGTCGACTCTTCTGTGATATGATCCTGTCGACTTTCAATGTGGCAATATGATAATAATGTGGGGAGAGAGAAATAAGGAAACCACAAGTTTGGAAAAGGAATTCCAGGCAACCAGCGAGAGAGAGGTAGCGCGAGGGGCTGTCACCGCTGAACGACCGTTCGTGTCGCACACCACCCCCCAACTGTCCAAAAATAGTCCTGAGGTTCTACGAAAATGGGCCCCTTGGAATGTGACTGATATATCAAGTGACCGGCCTTTACATCCTCCTCTCTACGTCTCTCTCTGGTCGACTGTAGATTTACTTTATTATTCCTGGAAGGGTAATATTATGACATATATATGTATATAGAATGAGTGAATGATTCAATAAAGTCAGTCAGTTAAAAAGAGTGAGGCGTCCTTCCTCTATTCAAACAGCTTGCTACATCGCAGTCTTGCGAAGGGACAACATTCTCAGTAGTCAATCCGCCGGTCTGGTCTCGTAAAGTACAGTCAATAACAAGCTCTGCTACATATCGTCATCATCTAAGACCAGACTAGAGGCTGAGGGAGTTAAAGGAAGTCCTGGCTAACATTGTCAGGAACCACGCTCCAACAATATATATAAAATATATACAAAGTCTTCATTGGTAGCGCCCACCGCGGGATAAGACTACGCCAACGAAGGACTGCGAGAGTTCTTTCCCACTTATTGAGAGATAGAATATAGAAGATAACAATACTTTATATAATTCAATCTAAATTTATATTATATATATTTATAATATATATATATATATGTGGCAATATAGTGGTAAATGTGGTGAGGAGAGAAATAATCACACGACGAGTTGTTAGAGCAACCATCCAGGCAGCCAGCCGAGAGGGAAAAAAAAGGTAGCGAGCGAGACGTTATCAGCTGAACGACTGTTTTCCCTGTGTACACAACCGGGGCTAATCAGGAAAGTCGCCAGGTGGTGACGCCCCCCTCAGGAATGTTGTCGTTGGTGTCCCAAAAATCCGTACTTTAGCTGCGTTCTATCGACTCTCTCTCTCTCTCTCTGGTTGGCTGTTGGTTTGTTTTATTAATCCTGGAAGAGCATATATTATGACATATGGCCCCCGTTGAAGAAGGCTGAACATAGTTTAAGTATATTTAAAGCTTGTGAAGCCAGGAATAGAGAAAATAATTTTACAGTTAAAATTAGTTAAGGTAATGGTGACATAGCTTTATGTAAATAAAATATTGTATAGTACACAAGTAAGTATTATTTACAAGCAGTTTTACAACACCGGAGAGTTGGACATTTAAGGAAATCTTTGAAAATATCAAGGTTATAAAAGCTATATACAACAAAATCTAATGTACTATAAGGGGAATGTTATTGAGGAGTGTGAACAAGGGAAAGAAGAGTCACATACATATGATGGCATTCTGAAGATCATCAAGACTGGGGAACTCTACACTTTAAGATATTTTTCAGGCGGACATGGCAAGGGGAGACTTGTCATGGGCTTTCTATGCTATAAGTGTAGAGTACGAGAAATGAGATTGAGGTTGACAATTGTGTGAGCTCAGGACTGAGGTAAATATAAAACTACATACAATGTTAGAATTTCGGCGAACAAAGCGAGGGGAAACTTGCTTTGGGCCAATCTAACTTATCTATGCAGCTACTTGTGTAGCGAGTCCGAGGGGAAAAGTCCCGTGTGTAGGTGAGGAAGTCGAACGGACTTATATTTAATTTGCGGAAAGTCTGCGTGCACAGTGCCAAAAATTGGGACGAGGACTGCGTTGTCCGTTACAAGTTACAAGCTGCTCGGACACGAGGTGTTTGAACCGTCGTGGGAGCTTGTGCAAGGCGATGATTTCGCGGTGGGTTGAAAGTAAGACCCATGTCTGCGCGAAATGATGACGGACCGGACAGAATCAGCGACGATGTTTAACGTACCTCCGTGGGAAATATCGGAGGTAGGCTATATCGTGCTGGTTTGGACAATGGACAAACATAGATTTGAAGACAGGGTCCGTGTGGCGAACGTGTGGCGCGAGAAGAAGAAGCGAACTGTGTCGCTCGATGCAGATTGTTCAAGTGCGAACAAAAAGGGGTTGATAAATATCTAGCAGTTAGTCAATCTGCACCCTGTGACGAACACACCATTGGCTAGATGGTGTGGACCGGTGGATAGGCTAGAGATGAACTACGAAATAAATTATCATAAATGAAGGGCGAAGGTTAGGATTTTGAAATGACAATATAGAAGTTCGATAATTGATTAATCAATAATTCTCTATAAAGGTCCTGAGCTGGTATAAAGTTAACAAAGTTGTAAGAATGAGAGGGGCATTAAGGGGAAGATAGATAAGAGTCACCAAGGGTTGGTTGTAAGCAAGGCTCACGTGGTGGTTGGAATTCTTCGACGCCTGAATTACAGGGTGAATTTTGAATCGATTAGGGAAAGAAATTATTTTTCGTGAGCCGTGCTTACAAGTAGGAGAGGTCTATACAAAAGTTTAGGTGCTGGAGGCATATTTTTATAAATAAATTGATTATGTAAAATCTATTGTTAATAGTAAAAATCGTAAAGCATTAATAGGTAGAATTCCAATTTTTTTTTAAGAGTTTTTTTTTTCAAAGAGTTACGTTAAAAATGGAAATTATTTAATTAAAATAACGATTGTTAAATTCTACTGGTAAGGTAACTAATTAAATGAGTTACAAATATCTAGATAAATAGTATGGAGCATAAAATCATTGTTAATAGGCATGGAGAGAATAAATGGAGCTAATTATGTAAATATTGGGACAATTTACAAGGAATGACTTATTTAAAGAATGAATGGAAGCGGTAAAACAATTTCACTTACAGGTTATGCTGGTTTAGAGAGCATGTAAGTTCATTGAGATTCGGGAGAGTTCTGTCTGTGACACTGAGCGTACCAGTGTTGTACATCACAGTAGCGGCAGGGATATGGCGGAGTCTTGTCCATGATGGAGGAAGGTGTCCTGCCCTGGCACGGTGGTCGTCCTTGGGTAGATCTAGTGCTGGAAGAAGTGTGTGGCAGCTCCATCTCCGTCGTAGGTGAATACTTCTTCAGGATCACGGTTCAAAGGTTGGCGAAGAAGGGGTTGAGGGTTCGAAGAGGAGTGGTTACAGTTGAGTTGGGTTTGGCCGATCATCGTGGCTTGGCTTCTTGTTCTTCATACTCCGGAATATGAGGGATTTGCTTCCCGGCCAGGTCTTATCCTGTCGACTTTTAATGTGGCAATATAGTGGTAAATGTGGTGAGGAGAGAAATAATCACACGACGAGTTGTTAGAGCAATCATCCAGGCAGCCAGCCGAGAGGGAAAAAAAAGGTAGCGAGCGAGACGTTATCAGCTGAACGACTGTTTTCCCTGTGTACACAACCGGGGCTAATCAGGAAAGTCGCCAGGTGGTGACGCCCCCCTCAGGAATGTGGTCGTTGGTGTCCCAAAAATCCGTACTTTAGCTGCGTTCTATCGACTCTCTCTCTCTCTGGTTGGCTGTTGGTTTGTTTTATTAATCCTGGAAGAGCATATATTATGACATATATATATATATTTTTTTAGATTATATAATATATATATATAAATGTAATATATAAAAAAGAAAAGAGATTTTCAGCTGATTTTGGAATTGTTGAGATTATGCTATGGTAATGCAGTCGTGGCAAAGATCTTGAAAGTATAATACTAAAAATAGTTTTGATCAGAGATTTCTTTTATTGAAATAAAGGAATATATATTAAAAAACATGGTTTGATAAAAGTACTGCCTGGCTTAAGGCGTAAGAATAAAAAATAAAATACTTATTTACATAATGTACAAAAGGTTGAGCCGGCCAGCGGGGAACAACAACAACGAGTTTTTATAGTGAAAACGACGACCTCTGGTGGTCGATTTAGCAGAGTATTTTATCTATGAAATATATTTGAAAAACATATTTTTATATAACATATATATATATATATATATATATATATATATATATATATATATATATATATATATATCGTAATTTAAACAATGTGATATGTAAGTAATAAAGTATGACGTCTTTTCTAGTCATCTCAAAGTGACACCAGCTTGCCACTGGACACCCGGGGGATCCAGAGAGGGACAAAAAGGGGCGTTGGTCCGGATGTTGACAGTTAGTTAGGTTACAGTGGATATTTTCGGACAGGCGGCTCAGTGCTAGATCTCACGGCGGCCCTCGTGGCCGCCGTTTTGGCTCCTTCCTGCCTCCGCGGCTTAATGCAGGACGCCGAGCTTTCCTCAGTTAATCCTCAACTTTCCCCTGTCCTGGTGCCACGTGAGACGTACTAGGATAGCGTCTTTTGATCCCAAACTTTGTCCTTACTGTTCCCACTCTGCACGCCTTGCCATTCAATCCCGACTGCTTTCAACTCATTTTTTGGCTTACCCGGGTTTACGACATATATATATATATATATCAATGGACGCACCTATCCCTTTAATTATGTATTGGAATAAAGCATTATATTAATCAATATAGTGAAAATAAAACTTTACTAATGTTGATAAGACAACATTTGGCATATTCAGACAAAAAAACCAAACTGTAAACCATGGTTTCGGACCTGTACAGATGAGGGCTATAGTCTGAAACCATGGTATACAGGTTGTTGGCTTTTGTCTGAATTTGTCAAAACTGGTGTTGTAACTTATTCTTATCATCACTAGTAAAGTAGGGGATTGGTGGAAGGCTGGTTAAACCGTTTGTGTTTCGACCACTACGACCCGGGTTCGATTCCCGCATTGGACACTTTTTTTCTGTTTAAAAAAAATGCTCCAATGGCCCCCGATTCTTGCAAAAGTTCAACCCCACAAGCGAGTGCAAGTAACCAAACGAGGCTCTGGCATATTTGTAAATGCAAAGTCGAACTGCTTTTCACATGTGTAGACATGTGATGCGCTTACAGTAAAAGCAGTTGCTAACTACCCATCATGATTTACATGGCCTGTACCACGTGTACTAGGAATAAGCAAAAAAAACTAGTAAAGTTTTTTAATAGGGTAATAAACATAATGAATATTTAAAGGGAGAGGTATTTCTTTTGGTACATGAAGATCATCCTCCCGAAACTATACGTTGTAATATTCATACATGGATTTATATGAAAATATATACATTTTAATATTTGATTTTTTTCCTTTTTTTCCGGAATTCTAAATTATAAATGCAAATATATTTTTTATTCCGAGATATTCTTGAAAATATGGAAGTTTGCTATTATATCACTTTTTTTTCGTTTTAGCTTTACAAATTAAAACGTACCTATCTAAACCTTTTCAAATATTTTCACGTAAAGGTTAACATTTATTGAAATAATATTCAACCTGTCGTATTTAATTATACGTCCCATTTTATATCTATATGTATGGTTGAATGTATTGGAATATTACATAGAGTATCAATGTCTATAGATGATCTCTCGTTTTTGAAAAGGAACTCTTGTATATAATAATTATTGTTTTTGTTTTAAATACCTTTGGTGTCAGGCTAGGATTGGTTTAATGATACCAGTTTAGGTTATTGTAAATTTGATTAGGTTAGGTTAGATTAATAAGAATACAGTAGACACTCCTATAACGCGAGTTTTTACAACGCGAATTCGTACAACGCGATAAAAAAAATTGCGACAAATTTATTTATACAACGCGAATTTTCGTATAACGCGTTATAAAATAAAACAATTTACCCTAACAACATTCGCGTTATACAAGTTTTATTTCGTACAACGCGAATTCCTATAACGCGATTTCATACAACACGGAACACATTAATCGCCTTATAGGAGAGTTTACTGTACTTAAGTCAGGTTAGATTGAGCTAATATCAAGGTGGGTTACGCTAGGATAGGTCAAATTAGACTAGGTTAGGTTATTCTAGGCTAAGCTAGGGGGGGGGGGGGTTGGATGGAGGGTTGGACTAGATAAGGTTTGGATTAGGTTAAGCTAGTTTATCTTTTCAGTTAATCTAGACTAGGTTTGGGTTAGGTTAGATTGATCTAGGTTAGGATAGTTCAAGATAGGTTAGGTTAGTCTAAACTGGGTTGGGTTAGACTAGAGTAGATTAGATAGAAAATGAATCTAACTAAAAGTAACAATCATAATCCAAGTAATTCTTGATAATATGTTCATGGTATAGTTGAACATAAATCTATTTAACTTCAATGTATGTCGTTGAGCTGTGAATTGAAACAGATAATTCCATTTCTTTTATAAATAAAGATACTACGGGCAGTAAAGCTTTTTATTACCTCAACGTTTCAACAAAAATCTTTTGTCCTCGTCAGGAGCAAACAAAATGAAACATTTAGCAAGGCGTTAAAAAACCTTTCTAAAGATTTTTATCGAAACGTCGAGGTAATAAAAAGATTTACTGGCCGAAGTATCTTTATTTACAATAAATATGAATGCCAGCCAGGCAGCCTCTAACTTTAAGATAATTCCATGTTATACCTTACAGGTAACACCGACCGCTCCAAGTTTTATTCCGTAGGAGCGGTCGATTCCAGCCATTGAGTACTATACACTTGGTTCGACGAGTTTTCTCTCCAATTCTTTTTTTTTTTTTCATCGTCAGAAAGTTGCTTTTGTTGAAAACTCTAAAATCCTTTTTCAAACTCGGCAATGCCACTCTATGCTACCTTTTTCTACCTTTCTTCTATATCCCATTGGTGATAAAATTCTCAAATATATAAACCTTTTTATTATTATTGCAATGAGATTTAGTTTAAAATGAAGTCTTAAATATTATCTGACTAGATTATATTGTAATGATGAAATAATTAGCAAGTCGTATGGCAATTAAGAACAATTTAATAAGGGAGTGAAATTTATATGAAGTTTATATTATTATTATTATTATTTATTTAAGTAACCCAGGTTCCTGGAGCGTACAGAAGTCGCCAACTACCCGGGATGTCCTTCTGACCTAAGTCTTCTTGGATTTATATACAATGCCAGTGGAATCCCAATTAATGAGGTGTCGCCAGGCAGATTTCTTTCTTGGGAGATTTTCTAGGGATGCTGGACATATGTTGGCGATACCTAGGAGAGTGGCTGTCTGGAATCTTTGGTATTGGAAGGTTGGGCAAGTGAAGTGGTCTACGGTTTGGTCTTCATCTTGGCAGTGGGGGCAGAAGTTTATACAGGTTGTTTATATGAGAGAAAAGAAAAGAAACACTAGCGCGAGAACTCGCGTGGAACAACCCGGCGCTGACACGAACTTCCAGTTCCATGAAGTCGGCTCATGCTACACAATATTATAATTTACTTATATCTAAATATAATTGACTAGATTATATTATAATTCACTTATCTCGAATTGTCTGCACGTAAAGTAGATATAATTAGAAAGAATAAAGATGGAAAGCTTTCGAGGAACATCTCTTCTTCGTTTAGGCCTTTATTGTGACCCATCTTAATCCAATTATAGCTTAAAATGTATTTGAAGTAATGTGATTATTATATATTTCAAAAGGTAACCTTCGTTACAAGGAGACTTAACATGCCTAACATTTTTGTACGTGCACATACTTACATATATGTAAATAGGTTAGCCAAATATCAGGGAACAGGTTAAATCAACGTTTAGTTGATTTCTGCTCAACTAGATGGCGCTCTGCCATCTAAAAAGTACATATGTTCGTGGTCAAGATATTCTTTTTTTGTTTTTAATATACGTATTCGTGTACATATACGAATTTTCGAGCCAAAGTGTGCCGTTTTTATTTGAGCTTCAAGTTTTTTTTTTTTTTTATGGATTGAGATTGAGATATGTTTATAGAGATTGGCATTTAAATACATAATTAAGATACTTTTAAACTGGCAAAACTGCTGGGAGGGTTTACCACTGATGAGCCAGGCCCTCCCAATAATTTTCCCATTGCAGTAAGGGCAGTAGAAATAGTTTAATTTCAAAAAGAATCTTACGCGTCTATATTAATTGCGAATTTTCATAACAGATGGCGGGTAAATGTATCATTATATAAGATACTTTTTGAAAATTATTTTTAAAACCCATAATAGTTACATTTTGCATAATATATTTCCTTTTTATTTTTGGCCATAGAATTGGTCTAGCTACTTTGGGAACTAAACACACCTTTGGAAAATGAGGATTTCATGATTCTCTCTCGTGGAGCTCATTAAATCAAAGCCTCGCCTTGGATTACCATTCCACAAATCTTACTATCCGATTATCCGCATGTGTTTATAGTTCAATATTTACCATTCTTGGCCAACAACATGAACAAATCTATCGCCAATTGAACATATGAACGTATAATTAAGGCCAATCCATATAGCCATAAACTCCATGTACAGCAGGCATTGACAACCATTCTAAACATATCTACCATCCGATTATCCTCATATGTTTACATTTCACCAAAGAGCTGGCTAGACTACCTTCCAACAAAATAGTCGAGCAAACTAAACACAGCGCTTATATAAATATTTGGGATTCAATCTTGAAACTTAATCATAGTAAGGAAATATCCAACCAGATTTCATCAACTTCCTATAATTCCTTTATTGTGTTAAGATTTAATTTTCCATCGGCAGGATTATCGTTAAAACTTAGAAATTATTATTACAAATAGTTCACCAAATATATGTTTGCCATCAATGTGTGGTTCAACTATTTTGCCGTCGCTATGCCTTTTTTTTTTGGACGAATCATATAGCTTGATTGAGTTAACTCTCTATATCCTTTTTTTTCTTTATGCAACCTTTTAATGGAAAGGGGGGATGCCCTGTCAGTCAGCCACATTTCAGAGTTCCCTGTTCACGGTTACCGTAGCGGCTCACGACACCGTACTACAGTGCAGTCCCTTACTTGTGCTGCTTCTCCCGCCTGCCACATAGAGGATGACTTCTGGGCTGGTATAACTTTTTAATAATTTTATTAATATAAGATATATATGTAATCCAGAATAATTAAATTATTTTGACAGGTAGCTTTCTCTTTTTTTATTTAAAGGTTGTTTCGGAAAAGATCGCGCGGGATATAAGACATATATTCCAAACCAATCCAATACAATAGTAGAGCGGTTTAGAGATTAATTTGTCGAAACCGCTGAGAGGGTTCACTACTGATGATCCAAGCCCTCTCATTCAATAACTCATATCATTGCAGTAAGGTCTGTAGAGATAATATTTGATGATATTTAAAAGAAGCGCATTGCCAGTAAATTTATTTGTGTAAATTTTAACGTAGATGGCAATTAACTTTGATTTACTAACATAGCATTATACTTCTGACGTCTCTTGTAATCCAAGTCTGAGAAAAATAAAACCATATTTTGTCAAGGTTCACGCAAAAACCGAATCGTATATGATCAAATATTTTGGAATTATTGGCAAATAGTGTCTTCGAATTAATAGCTGCTGAAAGGGCGTTCGTACAGATCTTACAAAACATATTTGTGTCTTGAAATAGCATACACAATACTATTTATAACTAGAAAAAAGTTCCAAAATACAGTATCTCATCTTTGTTTTTTCTAAGTGTTATCATAGAAAAATTACTAAAAGGGTTTGAAGAAGGTGAAAGTTCTAATGAAAGTAAATATCAAGCGTCTGGAAACAAATGTTGAAAAACAAAGTTGGTATTTACTTCAGAAATACTGAAAGGGCATTGAATGCTAAGTTCATGAACATTGCAGAAAAGTTAGGATCTAAATAAAGAAGAAAATCAAGCGATATCTGCGATCATGACTTTATTCCGAACGCAAAGTTGTATTTAGAATTTCCCTGATCATTAGAAATGGTATCTACTACACTTTCAACTCCTCCTAATATTCTCCTTACTTCAAATTGGAAAATAGAATTTCCTGGGCTGTGGATTGCGACTTGGTCCGTGTGGACTTGGTTTTCCATTCCTCCGCAAGTCGAGGGACGCCATCAAAAATGAAGCATATAGGACCAATGTCTAAACACCGGGTTGATTTCGTACATCATATCCTCATGTCCAGCAATGGCCGCAGCCTTGCAGAAAATTGACATGGACCCCGAATTTTACACACCCAAGATAGAGCAACACTGCTGTGATAGAGATGCACGCGGAAGACATCTCTTCATTTATTTTAAAAAGCATTTTGTGCAATTAGTCTTATTACAATTTTACTTTGCTGGTAAAGGATAAGGTAGGGAGTTGAAACAACTGAGGCAATACTCCACTACACAGTATATTATAAAGTTGAGAAGCAATGTGTACTGACGAAACAAGTATGTAAATAAGTGTAGATGTAGGCAATAGTATGTAAATAATAATAGATGATGTACCCTATTATGTAAATAATGTAGATATAGCCGAGCGAGTATGTAAATAAGTGCATATGTAGCCACGCGAATATGTAAATAAGTATATATGTAGCCACACGCGAGTATGTAAATAAGTGCATATGTAGCCACGCGAATATGTAAATAAGTATATATATGTAGCCACACGCGAGTATATAAATAAGAGTAGATGTAGCCGAGAAAGTATGTAAATGAGTATATATGTAGCCACACGCGAGTATGTAAATAAGAGTAGATGTAGCCGAGAAAGTATGAAAATAAGTATATATGTAGCCACACGCGAGTATGTAAATAAGAGTAGATGTAGCCGAGAAAGTATGTAAATAAGTATATATGTAGCCACATGCGAGTATGTAAATAAGAGTAGATGTAGCCGAGAAAGTATGAAAATAAGTATATATGTAGCCACACGCGAGTATATAAATAAGAGTAGATATAGCCGAGAAAGTATGTAAATAAGTATATATGTAGCCACACGCGAGTGTGTAAATAAGAGTAGATGTAGCCGAGAAAGTATGTAAATAAGTATATATGTAGCCACACGCGAGTATGTAAATAAGAGTAGATGTAGCCGAGAAAGTATGTAAATAAGTATATATGTAGCCACACGCGAGTATGTAAATAAGAGTAGATGTAGCCGAGAAAGTATGTAAATAAGTGTATGTGTAGCCACGCAAGTATGTAAATAAGTGTATGTGTAGCCACGCAAGTATGTAAATAAGAGTATATGTAGCCGAGGAAGTATGTAAATAAGTGTAGTGTGGCAGTAATTAAGCCGACCGAGTTACAAAAGAGTAATATGCTTGCTCCCTCTCTAATCAAATTAAATCTCCAAGTGTTAATTGGATTCTGGGGAAATGGTAAAAAATGCTCCAGGGGGGTCAGCCTAATGTCTCCTTTCTTCTTTTAAGGAGAAAAAAAATCTCTTTGTTTTGTTCTCGCTGAGGGAACGTTTCTTGAAGGTCTTCTGCGAAATATCTCCTGTTGTAAATCCTTAATTGGATTATAGTGGAAAATCTCGCCTTTTTTGTGATGAAAGTGGTCTATTTACAAAGTTGCCCCAAAATTTCGTAAACACTTGCAAAAAAAAATTTGAAATACCAATATTATTCGCCGTTATGTATAATGTATTTGTATTATGTATAAAGTAATTGTATTATTATGTATTCGCCGTAATACACTGGTCCGCAAAATTAAAGGAACAACATATTTTTTTCATTTATCTCAAATTTTATTGAACATTTATCAATGAAATTTTATACACAAATTTATTATTCCATTATTGATTAGAATACCCGAAATCGAAGAATTCTAACACGTATTTTATGCAAATTAGCCGGTCAAGCAATGATCTTCTTTCAGTCAGTGCATAAATATCTTGGATATTGTTGTTAATATGGGGTGTGATCGCCTTTAACTGATAGACAGGCTCTACATCGGTGACCCATACTAAGAATTAGGGAGTTTATCAGCTCCTGTGGAATCAATGCCCACTCTTGTGTTAAGGCTGTTTCTAGCTCATGAGTGTTTCTAGGAGGGGGTTGGAGGGATGAGATCCGCCGTCCTAGGTTGTCCCATACATGCTCAATGGGATTTAGGTCTGGGGATCGAGCTGGCCAATTCATCCGAACAATTGCATGGTTTTGGAGAAAAGTGTCGACCACACCAGCCCTATGTGGACGGGCATTATCATCCATTAGAAGAAAGTTTTCTCCCATTTCCAATGCTTGAGGCATCACATATGCTGCCAAGATCTCGTCCCGATACCTCTGTCCAGTCAGGGTTCCTTGCCGAAAATATGGAGTGCTGTGCGACCGCCCAAGAAGATTCCAGCCCAGACCTTAAAACCTTGGCTTCTGTAGGGATCCCTTTCAACCATATTCCGGGGATTATTTCTGGTTCCTACCTCTCTCCAGACAAAGACACGACGAGAATCGCTGTTTAGAGATAATCTGGACTCATCAGTGAACATTACACGCCTCCATTCATCTGGATTCCAGGCGACATGTTGTCTGCACCAAATTTTCCTTGCTCTTTTGAAGTGGTGTCAATGGCACACAAATTATGAGTCGTCGAGCATAGAGGCCCTTCTTGTGAAGCCTTCTGCGTATTGTATCAGTTGATACTAAGACTCCTGTAGCTGCATTGAGGTCACTTCGTAGTTGCGATGCTGTCATTTTTCTATTGCGACGCACAAGGAGACTCGAATAACGGTCTTGATTCAACGTTGTGACCCTTGGCCGTCCTTGTCCGGGTGTTGTGGCAACATTAGCTGTCGTTTGAAATTTTTTCCAAAGCTTTGAGACAACGTTTCTTGTCACTCCAAGCCATCTTGCTACTTCTGCCTGTGATTGGCCTGCTTCCATCCTTCCAATAGCCTGCCATTTTTTTTCTTGTGATAAATGTTGCCTATAAGCCATGAAAACTTTAAAAAACAAAAAGGTTAAATAAAAATCTAGTGGAGCGTAAAATTAGAACGCTTTTAGAAAGCCTCAGGCACGTGTTGGAGGCGGAGTCAACGTAGACGGTGGTATTTTGCATATTGGGAACAACTTTATTTGTTTTTCTGTTTTACATACTCTCTTAATTCATGGAAGCTTTTGAATATATCAAAACTTGATATATATCACTTAATATAACTTTTCTTTTTCTTAAACATGTGTTGTTCCTTTAATTTTGCGGACCAGTGTAATATTCTTCTCCGTAATAATAAGAAAAACACGAAACTTTGGGACAACTTTATAGAACGCAAGTGTTTCATAAATTCTATAAAATTGAAAATAATTTACATACCTATCAACGTAAAAGAATTATAAACCTTTCTCTAATGAAAGCTTTGTCTACTTATACTCCCAGTTGTACAGTTTGGCTGAAGGTATGAACTGTAAGTACACCACATGTCTATAAACGTATAAAATATATTCGTTGTTTAGATTAGAATATTCTATGGTCCTCTTTTTTAAAAATATATTTTACATATTTCATCTATTGTTTTCAGACACACGCATAAAAAAAATATTTTATGTTTAAAAAAAAAGGAATTCATGTGGTTTGAATCTCAATCTGTGACTAGAACATCTTCCACTCTTTATTTTGATATGTAAAATTGTATAGTTGCATATTGGTACATCTACACGACCGCTTTAATACTACACATCAATAGGATGTATACACTTATGGACAAAACTTAAGGAATTTGTACCTTTTAGCATGTATATTGGGATTCTGACAATAACTCTGAAAGATACACTCATGGACAGAACTTAAGGAAGTTGTACCTTTTAGCGTGTATATCGGGATTCAGACTATAACTCTGAAAGATACACTCATGGACAAAATTTAAGTAAGTTGTACCTTTTAGCATGTATATCGGGATTCAGACAATAACTCTGAAAGATACACTCATGTAATGAAAGTATGTAAATAAGTATATATGTAGCCACACGCGAGTATGTAAATAAGAGTTGATGTAGCCGAGAAAGTATGTAAATAAGTGTATGTGTAGCCACGCAAGTATGTAAATAAGTGTATGTGTAGCCACGCAAGTATGTAAATAAGTGTATGTGTAGCCACGCAAGTATGTAAATAAGAGTATATGTAGCCGAGGAAGTATGTAAATAAGTGTAGTGTGGCAGTAATTAAGCCGACCGAGTTACAAAAGAGTAATATGCTTGCTCCCTCTCTAATCAAATTAAATCTCCAAGTGTTAATTGGATTCTGGGGAAATGGTAAAAAATGCTCCAGGGGGTCAGCCTAATGTCTCCTTTCTTCTTTTCAGGATAAAAAAATATCTTCGTTTTTGTTCTCGCTGAGGGAACGTTTCTTGAAGGTCTTCTGCGAAATATCTTCTGTTGGAAATCCTTAATTGGATTATAGTGGAAAATATCGCCTTGTTTGTGATGAAAGTGGTCTATTTACAAAGTTGCCCCAAAATTTCGTAAACACTTGCAAAAAAAAAAAATTGAAATACCAATATTATTCGCCGTTATGTATAATGTCTTTGTATTATGTATAAATTAATTTTATTATTATGCATTCGCCGTAATACACTGGTCCGCAAAATTAAAGGAACAAAATATTTTTTTCATTTATCTCAAATTTTATTGAACATTTATCAATTAAATTTTATACACAAATTTATTATTCCATTATTGATTATAATACCCGAAATCGAAGAATTCTAACACGTATTTTACGCAAATTAGCCGGCCAAGCAATGATCTTCTTGCAGTCAGTGCATAAATATCTTGGATATTGTTGTTAATATGGGGTGTGATCGCCTTTAACTGATAGACAGGCTCTACATCGGTGACCCATACTAAGAATTAGGGAGTTTATCAGCTCCTGTGGAATCAATGCCCACTCTTGTGTTAAGGCTGTTTCTAGCTCATGAGTGTTTCTAGGAGGGGGTTGGAGGGATGAGATCCGCCGTCCTAGGTTGTCCCATACATGCTCAATGGGATTTAGGTCTGGGGATCGAGCTGGCCAATTCATCCGAACAATTGCATGGTTTTGGAGAAAAGTGTCGACCACACCAGCCCTATGTGGACGGGCATTATCATCCATTAGAAGAAAGTTTTCTCCCATTTCCAATGCTTGAGGCATCACATATGCTGCCAAGATCTCGTCCCGATACCTCTGTCCAGTCAGGGTTCCTTGCCGAAAATATGGAGTGCTGTGCGACCGCCCAAGAAGATTCCAGCCCAGACCTTAAAACCTTGGCTTCTGTAGGGATCCCTTTCAACCATATTCCGGGTATATTTCTGGTTCCTACCACAAAGAAACGACGAGAATCGCTGTTTAGAGAGAATCTGGACTCATCAGTGAACATTACACGCCTCCATTCATCTGGATTCCAGGCGACATGTTGTCTGCACCAAATTTTCCTTGCTCTTTTGAAGTGGTGTCAATGGCACACAAATTATGGGTCGTCGAGCATTGAGGCCCTTCTTGTGAAGCCTTCTGCGTATTGTATCAGTTGATACTACGACTCCTGTAGCTGCATTGAGGTCACTTCATAGTTGCGATGCTGTCATTCTTCTATTGCGACGCACAAGGAGACTCAAATAACGGTCTTGATTCAACGTTGTGACCCTTGGCCGTCCTTGTCCGGGTTTTCTGGCAACATTAGCTGTCGTTTGAATTTTTTTCCAAAGCCTTGAGACAACGTTTCTTGTCACTCCAAGCCATCTTGCTACTTCTGCCTGTGATTGGCCTGCTTCCATCCTTCCAATAGCTTGCCATTTTTTTCTTGTGATAAATGTTGCCTATAAGCCATGAAAACTTTAAAAAACAAAAAGGTTCAATAAAAGTCTTTCTTTGAGAAAGACTCAGGCACGTGCTGGAGGCGGAGTCAACGTAGACGGTGGTATTTTTGCATATTGGGAACAACTTTATTTGTTTTTCTGTTTTATATACTCTCTTAATTCATGGAAGCTTTTGAATATACCAAAACTTGATATATATCACTTAATATAACTTTTCTTTTTCTTAAACATGTGTTGTTCCTTTAATTTTGCGGACCAGTGTAATATTCTTCTCCGTAATAATAAGAAAAACACGAAACTTTGGGACAACTTTATAGAACGCAAGTGTTTCATAAATTCTATAAAATTGAAAATAATTTACATACCTATCAACGTAAAAGAATTATAAACCTTTCTCTAATGAAAGCTTTGTCTACTTATACTCCCAGTTGTACAGTTTGGCTGAAGGTATGAACTGTAAGTACACCACATGTCTATAAACGTATAAAATATATTCGTTGTTTAGATTAGAATATTCTATGGTCCTCTTTTTTAAAAATATATTTTACATATTTCATCTATTGTTTTCAGACACACGCATAAAAAAAATATTTTATGTTTAAAAAAAAAGGAATTCATGTGGTTTGAATCTCAATCTGTGACTAGAACATCTTCCACTCTTTATTTTGATATGTAAAATTGTATAGTTGCATATTGGTACATCTACACGACCGCTTTAATACTACACATCAATAGGATGTATACACTTATGGACAAAACTTAAGGAATTTGTACCTTTTAGCATGTATATTGGGATTCTGACAATAACTCTGAAAGATACACTCATGGACAAAACTTAAGGAAGTTGTACCTTTCAGCATGTATATCGGGATTCAGCCAATAACTCTGAAAGATAAATTCATGGACAAAACTTAAGGAAGTTGTACCTTTTAGCATGTATATCGGAATTCAGACAATAACTCTGAAAGATATTACTGTGACCTTTATTGAAGACACACGAAATAACCAACTGTAAAAATTTCCTCTGTCTCCTTAAAAAAAAAAAAAAAAGTCGACCCTCAACATCAAAGACTCCATTTCCTTAAGTTTTTTTTTTCCATGAGTTAATAAATATCTATGAAACACACACACCCTAAACTACTTTGCAATAATAAAATATGAAGGAACGATCTCCAAGAATCTTTCTGAAGAGAGAAGATTCCAAAATATTTTCCTCGCCAGCAGTATGGTATGGTCGTATCACCACTGATGATGAGCCAAGCCCATTCCTCTACGATATATTATTATCGCCGTATGCCGAGGTAGTTTTGACATTTCCTGAAAAGAGCGAAAAAACTGAATGGATTCTATCGATATTCAATATTCTTAAGCACTGTCGATTATATATCCTATATACGTGCAATATTTAAAAGGTCGGGTAGATTCAACTGGCGAAACCGCTGGGAGGGTTCACCACTGATGAGCCAGGCCCTCCCCATATATATATTTTTTTTCGAACGCAAAAGGAACAGTAGGAAGTTTATTTAATAAAATGAAATCGCGATATGAGGTTTCGTACATACTTTGAATAATGTTGAACAAAGTGTATGGAGTTTGTATAACCTGACAATAAGGTCTTCTTCGATAAAAACAACCCCTTGAATCAATATAAAAAAACATAAGGCCTCCAGGGAAAAGTACTTTATATATATATATATATATTTTTTTTACAAATATCTAAAGCGCTTTCTAACAATAGAGGCTCACGTTTATCCTATATTTAAACAACTGTAAACACCCATTTGAAGTTTATATGTTAATTTTATAATTATCCTTATTTTTTAATTCATAGAAACATTTTTCTGGCAGACATAATCAAATTTTTTATCATCATCATTTTTGGACTTTTTTTTCTCTTATTTAGTTATCAAATTATTTTGCAATTGTAGTTTCTATTTTGTTTTGTTGTGTTCCTTTTTAAAAATAATATATATAGCAATAAGGTGTAATATTCAATTCAAACATATGGAACCAACATTGATTCATTTTTAAAACAAAGCAAAATCATAGGCTTATACAACTCTCACTTTTCATACAAAATCCAACATTTTATTTTAACTCTTATTGGGGGTTTAATGTAAAATATTTTCTCCTGTAGAAGAGATTTCCGAAAGCTTGAGAGAGATATGTAAATATATATATATGTTATATATATATGACATAATAAAAATATGATTTTTATTATTCATAAAATAATTAAAATTCTATAATCACAGAGTTAAAAATTAAAATGAAAAGGAATCCTTAACAAAAGGAATATAACCTAATTTTTACTTTTATTGTAAATAGATAATAACATTGTTAGTTGTATGTATGCAAAAAACTGTTTGCTTTGAAAAATAATCAAAATAATAAATATTTTTTGGGACAAAAGTTATCATTCATTTTTACCATCCACGACTGCATGAATTGGTAACGTAACTAGAATATACGTCTTTTTTTTTATGACATATATATATATATATATATATATATATATATATATATATATATATATATATATATGTATGTAATAAGGTGATGCAATTCTGGTTGACTCTTGTAGAACCTCGTCGACTCTCGCTATAAGTTGTGGCAACCGAGGGTCAAACCTGTAGTAACCGAGAGGGACAGTCAGGGCGTGGAGAGTTTTCCAGTACCTCTCTGCACCTTGTAGGACCTTTAACAGTTCTCACAAAGTACAGGCAGTCGTGGTCGAGGCAGAGTGGAAAAGCTTGGGAATGTCCACACACACAAAACGAAGCGACACAGTTGTCGAAGGAAAATTCCTTGAATAGATAAAAAGTCGAGCCAAAAGCAAAGATGGAGATCGAGAAGGTTTCTTACTGTTTTACATGGTCGATGAGTTGGTGACAACCGGCGACACGCGGATGGGGAACTCACTGGAACTGAACTGACTGCTGTTGCTACGGGCCTTTTTATACTACGAGAATTGGGTCATGCACGTGTCACACGTGTCGATGGACACCGGACACTGGCGACGGTCTGTCGGCTTCCAATCTATCTTTAGAAGTTACTTTGTAATTCTCTCAATCTTGCTTTTAACTCAGCTTTTAATCTATTATATAGTTTTATTTATTCATCCTCAGTACATTACATATGGTGATGCAAGGAGACATGTCAATTATGCGTATAATTATTTATAGATGTGTTTTTATATACAATCATGTCAATCTTGTTATAAGTATTATATAATATAGGGTTATTGGTTTAAATTATCATATGTATATAAATAATGAGAAGATTTCTGTTGACTTTGGAATATTAGATTTATATATTGAATTATTATTATTTGTTGCTTTATTTTAGTATCCATGAGTATGTTATGATATTGTTCTGCAGTCGTGGGATTAATAAAATAGTTTTGATCAGAGATTTCTTTATTTGAGCTAAGGAATATATGAAAAACATAATTCGGTAAAAGTACTGCCTGGCTTAAGGCGAGTAGAACAAGGAAATAAAAGATTATTTACATAATGTACAAAGATTTGAGCCGGCCATCGGGAAACAACAACAACGAGTTTTTATATGCAAAGGGTGACCTCTGGCAGTCGATTTAACATAATATTTGAATCTATGATATATATATAATTTTAAATAAAATACTATTTTTATATAACATATATATATTTTTTAAAGATTCTTTTCCCTGGAGGCCTCTTAATTCAATAGGTGTTATTGTATGATGTAACATGAAAGGTTGGAACCAATGTGTGTGAACAGTGACGGTGGCCACTAAGGAGGAAGGAACAGTCCGTCTGCAGCACCTGCCCCTCCCTGCTCTCTCGGACACCACACGGACTCTCGTGGTCGTCTCAGAGTCCGGTTCAGGACGTTCAGCCATGGTCCACTTCTTCCTGGACTGTGTGCACGAGGGGTCCATGCGTATGCCGTTGTCTCTATGGACCATGCACTACGGAGCTTCGTCCATGTCGGCGGTAAGTCCTTACACGTAGCTTTCTGGACTATTGTGTGTTATTTTCCTAAATACACATTGTACGGACAACCACTAATTATGGACAATACCAGAGAGTGGGTTATATAGAATTGGTTATATACTTGAGAAAGAGACCATAAAAATTGCTTTTATTACCAAAAGGATGAAAGGAAAGTAGTTAAGCAGCAATATAGAGAAAAAACCATTCACTCGTCAAAAACAACAAAAAATATATATCTTTAGTCTTTCATGGCCTCCTCTGAAGGCTCAGCGGAGGGCTGGGGTCCAGAGCTCTGCTCATCCTCGGGTCTCTTGGATACTCGAGAGAGAGATTGAGATTGAGACTACTTTATTTAAAAGTTCATATAAGATTATATAAGGTTAAATACATAAAATAAATAAGATTAATAATGATAGATATATGAATAAATAGATAAAATAATTGATATTGGTCTTCATTGGTGGCGCCCACCGCGAGAAAGACTCCGCCACCGATGAACTGAGAGAGAGAGACATTTGAACACTTTTATTGACATTTTGTCAATTAGGTTCTACATATAAATGAAGAAAAATGGGAATATATACAATGAATTATGAGTGAGGGAGACTCCACCATCTTGATAGGGTTATCCTCCAGACCAGGAGGGGGTCTTCTTGCACCCCCCGCAACTCCAGGGTCAGGAAGAGATAGAGATTGAGATTGAAACAGATTTATTACAATGTCCATATAAGATTATTTAAGGTTAAATACAGTATAAATATGATTATATAAAGAGAGAGAGAGAAATGCTAGCTCTCCAGTCAAAATAGACATAAAAACACTGCGTATGACCGTCTCTAAAATCCACATACTCTTGTATCAGTGAAGCGACAATGTGAAAAATACCAAACTATTTTTACCAAAACTTTCTTTAACCTGATTATATTTATATTGGCCGAATTTTCTTAAAATGTGTAACAAATAAATTTACTGGCAATGTGTTTCTTTTCGATATAATAGCATCAAAAATTATTTATTTAGACTTTAATGCAATGATAAAAGTTATTGAATGAGAGGACTCAGCTCATCAGTAGTGGCGGTTTCGCCAAATTAATCTCTATACCGCTCTATTATTGTATTGGATTGTATTTTATTTTTATTATCCCTAGTATACATAGTACAGGCGGCCATGATAATCATGATGGCTAGTAGTTTACGACTGCTTTCACTTAAAGTTCACCACATGTCTAAATATGTAGAAATCAGTTCAACTTTTGCACTTACAAATGTGTAATATCCCCGTTTGGTTACTTGCACTCGCTGGTGGGGTTGGTACTTTTGCAAAATTCGAAGGCTATTGACGCATTTCTTCAATTCAGAAAAAAATGCCCAATAGGGGATTCGATCCCGATCGTAGCGGTCGAAAATCAACGATTTAGACCACTCGACCACTGACCCCCTTAGTTCTATATCAACAATTTAAGATATAAATTGAATAATCACAAGTTATCGCTCGGGTGTTGTTTCCTCACTTTAAGGGGCCAAGTATAGATTTATCTTTCCTAAGATAGAAGAGATCTCTTTTAGAAAGGTATCTCCCATCACTGACTCCTCTAGTACTTTTGGAAAGGTAAGTAGAGTTCCAGTACTAAACGTTTAGTTCATATTTATTACTATAGATGGCGCAATCTATAAGCTATATTCAATTCACGATATTACAGGGAGAATATTTGAAAAAATCATACTTCCTAAATTGAGTTCATTTCCAACTCCTTCTTTTTCCGAAGTCTATTTCTTTAAAATTTGTAAATTTACTGCCAATGTGTTTCTTTTCAATAATATCATCAAATATTATCTCTACAGACCTTACTGCAATAATATAAATTATTGAATGAGAGGGCTTGGCTCATCAATAGTGAACCCTCTCAGCAGTTTCTCCAAATTAATCTCTAGAACGCTCTACTATTGTATTGGATTGGTTTGGTATATACCCTTATTTTCTACGGAAGGCATGGTTTATTTCTTAATAGATTATAAACCTCAGGTAGAAGGATGGAAAGCCATGACTATCATCAATCACATATCATCATATATGACAATAAGGAATGGAATCCAAAAGGAGAACGACCTCCCCATGCCTACAACACATAGTTTACAAGATGACATTAAAACTAAACGCCTCTTCGTGCTAGACTGCAATTTAACTTTACATTTTTACCCGCTCGCCAGGTAGAGAATAAATGTATTATTTAACCACGCCTCTTATATGTTTTAAATGACATTGAGATTATATTACATTTTAAACTACATTTTTTTGGCCTTACATGCTATAATATAAAATGAAAGGATTTAAAAGCACGAATGTTTCTTTCATACAAACTACAAACTTCTACTGTCCTTACTGTGTTGAAAAAATATATTGGGAGGGCTTGGCTCATCAGTGGTGAACCCTCCCAGCGGTTTCGCCAATTTAATCCACCAGACCGCTTCTAAGAGCTCTAATACTTTAATGGACGATTTTGCTTATATACGCAGCACCGAAGGATGGAATCTCAGAAATGGTTTTCAAGAAAACTATGGACATAAACTTATAGGACAGTAGAATTACATTCAAATATTTGCTATAATATCTTAATAGAAAAGTTACTGAAAAGGAATTAGAAATAACACAGACAAAAGCCTTTATTCATGATGAATTTGTGAAAAACATTAAAAATTACAAAATATTTCCTCACAATGAGTTTCTTTTTATTACAAAACGCTAGCTTTCAAGTGATAATCTCTCTTCAACGGGCTTTAAAACTATCGACTATATCTTACAAGAAATATTTATAAATACAAACACGCGAAGCGTGGATATTTATAACTGAAATTTTAAAATTAAAATTAAGTCCGTTGAAGAGCGATTATCGTTTGAAAGCAATTTAAAATAAAAAGAAAACTTATTGTGAGGAAATATTTTGTAACAAAAACCTTTATTAAGACATAGCTTATGCTCATAGTTTGATTCAATGTCATGTCCAAGATTCAATTCTTACAGCGGAGAATGTATAGACAGAACCGTCCAATAAAAAGGTATATATCTCTGAGAATAGCAGTATGGTGGATGAAACTGGCGAAACCACTGGTAAGATTGATTTCTAATGAGACAGGTCCTCTCAATATTTTCATATCGAAATAAGGGCAGTAGGAAGTTTTATTTTTTTTAACGAAACATACATGATTAATAGTTTCATTTCGTTTATTATATACATACTCATGGACAGATTTTAAGGAAGTTGAAAGTCATTGATGTCGCCGGTCATCTATTTTATTATTTTTTTTTCCTATTTTTTTAAGGAGACAGAAGCAATAATTTTTTAAATTACAAATATTTTCTCACAATGATTTTATTTCAAAACGCTAGCTTTCAAGTGATAATCGCTCTTCAACGGGCTTAATAAAACATCGACTTTATCTTACAAGAAATATTTACAAAAACAAACGCGCGCAGCGTGGATATTTATAAATGATTTTTTTTTAATTGGTATGTAATTTAACTATTTTATGGACCAATTACATACCAGTTTAAAAAAATTTCAGTTATAAATATGAGAGATTATCACTTGAAAGATAGCGTTTTGTAATAAAAAGAAACTCATTGTGGGAAAATATTTTGTAATTTTAAAACTTGTTTCACAATATATTTTATCATGAATAGAGGCAATTTTGTTCACACTTAGTTATCTCGCTGGTGGGGTTAATCTTTTGCAATAATTGGGGGGGCCATTGAAGCATTTTGTAATTATATAAAAATATCCACTGCAGGATTCGATCCTGTGTCGTAGCGGTCGAAAACCAACAGTTTAGACCATTTGTCTACTGGTCCCTCGTTTCAATAACAGTTAAAACCGTAAAATATGTCTATATAATAAAATTGAACAATTCTCAGGCCGATAAAATTTACTCAATTACAGAATAAGGAGATAAAATGTCAGATACCTTCATAATACAAAGATATATAATAAATAGCCTAAAACCAATATAATTTCCTATATGCAATCTTTGAATATTGTCTTTAAAAACATGCGAAAATAGCTCCAAGGTTCCAAATAACTTTATTAAGTACCACCGCTCAAAAAGAGCAACCTAGATCATCATATTTACAATATACTGTGGGGGATGTACAGGGTTTGTTCATTTACAATTTATATTTATGTCGTTGGGTCCACATTCTCAGGTGCGAAAATAGGTGGTTCAAAATCACATTAATAGGTACCGCTCAACAAGAGCAACCTAGTTTATGATAATTGAAACAGTGAATAATATGTGAAGGTTATTCACATATTAAACAAAATGTTAACGCGGGATTCAATCCCGGTTCATATATATATACAATATATATACAAGGTGCGTTCATTAATTTCCAGGACTGGTTAAAAAATAAAATAAATAAAAAAGCTAGAGAAAATATTTTTTACAGAGTTGAATATTGGACATTCGACCACACCTGACTGAAAGCACGAGTCTCGTGGCGCACGCGCCGATCTAAAAATAGAACAAAACAACTTCCTTGTAAGGTTCGCATTTCTAATTTTAAAATGGCCATTTTCGAAGAGCAGAGAATCTGCATTAAGTTTTGTTTTAAATTGAAAAAAAAAAGTGATACTGAGACGTATGAATTGATTAAAGAAGCTTTTGGCGATGCAGCTTTATCCCGTTCAAGAGCTTTTGAATGATTTTCACGCTTCCAAAAAGGTCGGGAAAAGGTAAACGATGATCAGCATAGTGGGCGTCCAAGATCATTTCGTTGCGAGGAAAACAAGCTCAAAATAAAGGAGTTAATTAAATCTAACAGAAGAATTATCTTCAGTGACTGGACTATCTGTTTATTTGGGGATAATGAGGTGCTTAAGGGAGGCAGTGCGCCTTAAAAGACCTGAAAGATGGCAAAACAATGACTGGATACTTCACGTCGGTAATGCGCGGCCGCACACAGCCCATGTTGTTTTGCAGTTTTTGGCCAAGCATTCAACCATACAGATCCCTCATCCACCCTATTCCCCCGACTTAGCCCCCAATGACTTTTTCCTCTATCCTAAATTGAAAATTAACTTGAAAGGACGGAAATTTGACAACGTTGATATGATACAAGCTGAATCGAAGGCAACCTTGAGGAACCTCTCAAAAAGTGATTTTATCTCCTGCTTCGACAATTGGAAAAAAAGATTAAACGGGTGTATTGAGGCAGGAGGGGCATATTTTGAAAAATATTGAATTAGGTTTTTTATTTGTCTTATTTTTTCAAAGATACAGAGCAGTCCTGGAAATTAATGAACGCACCTTGTATATATATATATATATATATTTTAAATTTAAAAAATGGAATTCACCTAGAATATATCCCACGATTTTATATTTAATATAGGAGATTCCGTTGTTAAATGCAACCTCTGAGCTAAACAATCACTGAACGCTGATTGGCTGATTAGAATCACGTGACATCAAACAGCCAATCAACACTCGACTAAAACCGACCTCTACAGGCCTACATATATAAACAATAAGGGAAATATTATAGTAGATATTTTTTCATGTTTTATACATATTTTACGCATATTGATATCAAATATTTATGATGCTTTTATTTATTTACATATGTAAATATGTTATTTAAAAATAAAACTTTAAATTATAGAGCAGACGACATTTCTACATATTCTATACGTGCAACTCATTCTAATGGGTTTAAGCCAATAAGATAAGAATAAAAAGAAAAGGAGAAACAAATAAAAACACGTTATTTCATCCAAGCAATGGGGACACGTGATCTCAACAACGCACCAATAGGAAAGCAGCCAAAAGAACAACTGTAGCCCTATTTTAATAAAAGCGGGCAGACGACTCCACTCCCCTTAATTGAGGCAGAACTTCCAATAAATCAAAAGATCAATATGAAGACCCTCAAGGCTCTGCTGCTACGCTTCTTCCAGTTTCTTTTGGTATTTCACGTCATCGTCTGCTACATTTTCGTTTGGCGAACAATTGTACGCCATTTTAGGATTCCATTGATTAAGCCTTTTGAACAAGTGCGAGATATTGGGTCAAATTATTATTTTATTGACGGATTATTGATTTGGTTATTTTTATTTTGCTAAACTAAAAAAAAAAAAACGTTGCAAACTGTGGTATTTTATAAGTTTTATTATATTAAACTAAATTGCGCCGGGTCATTCTGAAATTTGTGTTTCTTAATTTTCTACGTGACGACATAAATGTATTTTGTTTATTTTGACCATTTAAAAAAAAAAACTCTTAAACATATTTACATAAATCTCTTTTTTATAGTGAATGTTACATAATTTTCTCTAGATGGAAAATTTGCCGGGAGGAAATTGATCCATAGAAGCATAGGGCGCCTCTCCCGTCAAAATCAGTTTGTCAAAGCTGGTGTTGTGGCTTTGTAACCGACCCGAAGCCGCTAGTTGCGGCGACGGTCAATAGATGGTGTCTAGTTTTGACGTCTATTTTGACGGGAGAGGCGACCTTTGTCTTTTTATATTAATATATTTATAAAGCTGACTAAAATAAACTGCACACGGTGTATATTTAAACCCATTGTAAATTTAAATATCTTGAATAATATTTCTAGCAAGATTATCGTTTGAAAAAACACTTTTTTAAATAACAAATAGTTTTTTTTTTCTTTTTAATACTTCGAAAGTGGTGGTATATATTCCAGTATTTAATCTTATTATTATTCTAATAAACGTGATGCATGCCTTGATAATCATGGTAGGTAGTAATTAGCGACTGAATTTACTGTAAGTGCATCACATGTATACACATGTGAAAAGCAGATCGACTTTTGGGCTTATAAGTGTAACAGAGTTCTGTTTAGTTATTTATACTCACTTGGTAGTGTTGGGCTTTTGCATGCATATGGGTACCATTGAAGCAAATTTTCTTTAGAAAAAAAAAGTGTCCAATGCGGGATTCAATCCTGTGTCGTGGATGTCGGAAATCGACGGTTTATATCCCTCCTTTATCAACCAATACTTATATGTAAATAGAGGAAGTATTTTCAAGTGCAAATAAAACAGTTAAAATTATAGTTTTGTTATTATATTCTTTAATTAACACAAAGCAATAACGCGCCATCTATACATATAAAATGAAAGGTTTTAAAAGCACGAATGTTTCTTTTATACATAATACAAACTTCTACTGTCCTTACTGCGATGAAAAGATATATTGGGAGGGCTTGGCTCATCAGTGGTGAACCCTCCCAGCGGTTTCGCCAATTTAATCCACCAGACCGCTTCTAAGAGCTCTAATACTGATGAGCCAAGCCCTCCCAATATATTTTTTCCTCGCAGTAAGGACAGTAGAAGTTTGTATTTTGTATAAAAGAAACATTGGTGCTTTTAAATCCTTTCATTTTATATGTTTTCTCCAATATTACTAAAAAAAGAAAAAAGTACATCTCCTTATCGTGCAACTAAAAGTTACTGATGGTTTGCGCCATCTATCCGAAATAAATATCAACTATTAGTTGATTTTTTTTTTGCAATTCTGGAATAATTGAAAAATCAAAGAATAGTGGATATTTATTCCGATAGGTGGCACAAGCCATCAGCAACTTTCAGTTACACGATAAGGAAATGCATTGATTTATCCACTTTATATCCCGGTACAATTTCACATTTGTACTGTTTTTCATATTATTAGAAGAGGTTTTAATCATTCCCAAATTTTATAGCCTCTGCGTCTATTTGAGTCCGAGTTTTAACTTGGATGAATAGCTAATTGATATCTCGCAGATAAAATATATTTTTTTAGAAATTAAATAAGACAAAATTAACTTTTTTCCCCAGTGATACGAGAGATAAATAACCAGAAATATTCGAATAAGCAAAAATTAGAGCAAAAAGTTTCTTTTATAGCCTATTTATTGCTTATTCGATTTTTTTTCTCTAAGTATTTATAATTATTATTTCTAAACACTGTATTTGGAAAAAAGAGTTTAGAAAAGTGAAACAAATTCAATATACCTTTAAAAATTAATAACACCCAACAAATTTTAATATAGAGATTGATAATTAAGATTTGAAAAATATTTAAGAATGATCAAATAAAGTAAAACATGAAAGAAGATGAGTTTCTTTCTAATAAACACGAGCGAGCTTTCGGGCCACACGCCTTTCTACTGGCAAAAAGCTAAGAGATTCAAAGAGATACCAGCCTATTTATACTATGGTAAACAATATTTTAGCATATTGACATTTTTTCTTATAGACGGAGAAACAAAATACAACTATGATTACAATTAAGATATGAAAAAAATATAGGGAAAAGACAATGAGGTAAATTCTAAATCTGACACATTAGGGGAGACCGGAATATCACTGTGAAGAGAAGACAGAAAAAACACGTCAGGACAGGAATACTTTATAAATATCTGGTCATCTTCCTTCGTGCTTTACTTTATTTGATTATCTAAACAGGAAGAGTTCTAACGCTTATTCATTTAAGAATGAAAAAAACAAACAATTTTCAATATTCTATCTAGAAAGATTTAATAGATGTAGATTACAATATTGGTTGCACTGTGTAATCTATATTTGCACACACAGCATTATTAAGACCACAGGTCTTATACAGAATCACCACAGGAAGAAATCATAGATGGAGTTCCTATACTCCAGGCAGCACAGAACCCAACAACAGTCTCCAGGTTCGACCTATGTCCCGTGTAAATCTATACTTATATACGCGGCCTATATTACTGTTATAAATTCAATTATACTTCAATGGTCCACGATTCTTGCAAAAGTCCAACCCTCACCAGCGAGTGACAATGACAATGAAACAGATTTTATTGACCATTCAGTCAATGGTACACTCAAGTCAGTGGGGGGGAAAAAAAATTACAATTATTTACAATAGTTTCATCAGCGGCACAACATTGACCTAAAGTCCGACAATTGGTCGAGAGCAGATTGATCACCGCCTCGAGCACGCTCGATGACAGAGCCCAAGAAGTTCGCAAGGATGCTCCTTTGGTTTGGATGTGCGCCGAGAATATCATTCCGTTCTTCTCCGGAATGCAGAGCCGCACGAATGATTTGTTCCGGTCTGGTCCAACCAAGTAAGGGTATCAGGAAGGTCTTATATTTCAATTCCTTGAACAGGTCGAGGAGCCACCTCTCACGAGCCTCGTCTGTCATCTTGACTGGCAGTGGAGGCGGATATGCCACTTCAGCTGGTGCTGACTCCTCCCCTTGAGGAGCGGGCGGCGCCGTCTCAGCAGGCCGAGGCGCAGGCAGTGGGGGTGCTGGAGGCACTGCTGGTGTTGTCCTGAGCTCAGCCCTGACTTGTCCAAGGACCTTGTAAAGGTTGCTGGCTGCTCCGGGCCTTAGATCTAAGATTTGCCCGATCAGGCCGGCGAGGGCGTCGCACTGCGGAGGCGACAGGAGGGGTCCTTTCCTCTGTGCCTTGGTCCTCGAGGAGAGGAGGTCCAGGACCTCCTCCCGCCCAAGACCAAGGGCGTCCGTCTTAGCGAAGGATACGCTGGGGTGCCCCTCGATGAACGCATCGAGGTCGACTCTCGTTGCGTTTTTTGCCGATGACGTGGAGGACGCAAAGGTCTCCACGATGGACATCTCCACGTCCGGTGTTGGGGCCGCAGGCTCGCGACTCCCAGGTGTTCGCAGGGACGGAGCAGGGGTCACTGGTGGAGGGGCAGGAGGCGTCTCCTCCATAGGAAAGGCTGGGGCCGCTGGTGGAGATGGCCGAGGTGCGGATGAGTGGAGCGCAGCTCGGGCCACGGGAGGAGCGCTGCAAACCTCCATGGCTGGATTGGAGGGTGTCGGCGCAGGAGGCTGGGCTGCTGACCGCTGAGGAGGTGCATGGGGTGGTCGGTGGTGGGACGCCAGCAGGAGTGGTCGGTGGGGCCATTCTGGTGTTGTTGGCCAGCCCTGCAAGCAGGGGGCAGATGGCCCTCCGATGCCCTTGTCCGTGGCACCTGGAACACCTAATGCCCGAGGACAGGTACGCAGGCCAGGCCTCGCCTTTGATGTTGATGTCGAGGAGGGTTGGAAGCCTCTCGATGGTGATCCCCTCATGTAGGGTGATGAAGACGTCTCGCCGGCCATCAACGTAGACGTAGGGGCCCGCCTTCATCTGCTTAGGGGCGATGGACGTGACCCGCCCATATGGAGAGAGGGCGTTGATGACAGCGGAGTCTCCTATAAAGAAGGGGAGGTTACCCACTGTAATCCTTTCCGCTCTTTTGCGGAAAGGGAATGCCCTGAGGAGTGTTCCCTCAACCTCGAGGCCCTCACTTATGAGGCGCTCGGCCAGGCCTCTGTTGGTCAGTCCCAGGAGCTGGTGGCCGTTCACCTTGGTGATCTGGATGACTCCGGCAGTTCCTCCGAGCATCCTATCCAGTGCCCTAACCAGCGAGTGCAAGTAACCGAACAGGGCTCTAGCACATTTGTAAGTGCAAAGTCGAACTGCTTTACACATGTGTAGACATGTGATGCACTTACAGTAAAAGCAGTCGCCAACTTCTACCCATCATGAATACCATGGCTTGTACCACGTGTACTAGGGATAAGCAAACAAAAATAAATAAAATCAATTGCCATTTATCGATAAAATTCTGTAATAAATATATTCAAGTAGGTATGACGCCGTTTTTTCCTAATTTTTGACAAAATTTATGCATACCCTTTGTTCACTTTTAAGATCCATTGTAAAAAAAAAAAAAAAAACGCCGAGTCTTTGTTTCTTTACTTTAAAAAATGCTTATAAAATTCTTATTATTTGAGATATTGAAAATATATAAATATTTTACAGTAGAATGAGGTCTCGTGATTAAGATGATAATTTTTATTTTTCGAAAACTCATTCAGAAAATGTTTTTTGACTAATTCCCCGAACATTTTGATAATACCTTGTATATTTTTATATGCGGCCTATATTAGTGTTATAAATCCAATTTCCATCTATCGATAACATTTCGTAACAATTATATATTAGAATTATGTTCACATATATCATCAAATAGTATATGTACAAAGAGAATCATCGTAAACACTCCTAGGCTGCCTTCCATAGTAAATACAGTGTATTGTAGCGTTGTTGGTTGACAAAGAATAGCTTTCTCTACTCGAATACTTTATGGGTAATTCAACAATTTTATGATGATACCTTATATTACCTGGTAAACTGGAAGAAATGTTCTTCAGTATGTTTCATTGTCGGGGGAGATGTAACAAATGTCAGTTCACACGTTACACGGCCGTGGGAGATGTAACAAATGTCAGTTCACACGTTACACGGCCGGGGAAGCGGTAACAGATGTCAGTTCACACGTTAAACGGCCGGGGGAGATGTAACAAATGTCAGTTCACACGTTACACGGCCGTGGGAGATGTAACAAATGTCAGTTCACACGTTACACGGCCGGGGAAGCGGTAACAGATGTCAGTTCACACGTTACACGGCCGGGGAAGCGGTAACAAATGTCAGTTCACACGTTACACGGCCGGGGAAGCGGTAACAGATGTCAGTTCACACGTTACACGGCCGGGGAAGCGGTAACAGATGTCAGTTCACACGTTACACGGCCGGGGAAGCGGTAACAGATGTCAGTTCACACGTTACACGGCCTGAGAAGCGGTAACAAATGTCAGTTCACACGTTACACGGCCGGGGAAGAGGTAACAAATGTCAGTTCACACGTTACACGGCCGGGGAAGCGGTAACAAATGTCAGTTCACAAGTTACACGGCCGGGGAAGCAGTAACAAATGTCAGTTCACACGTTACACGGCCGGGGAAGCGGTAACAGATGTCAATTCACACGTTACACGGCCGGAGAAGCGGTAATAAATGTCAGTTCACACGTTACACGGCCGGGGAAGAGGTAACAAATGTCAGTTCACACGTTACACGGCCGGGGGAGATGTAATAAATGTCAGTTCACACGTTACACGGCCGGAGAAGCGGTAACAAATGTTAGTTCACACGTTACACGGCCGGGGAAGCGGTAACAAATGTCAGTTCACACGTTACACGGCCAGAGAAGCGGTAACAAATGTCAATTCACACGTTACACGGCCGAAGAAATTGTAACAGATGTCAGTTCACACGTTACACGGCCGGGGAAGCGGTAACAAATGTCCTAAATCGATCAACTCTGTGAGCAATTAGACCAAGACGCCCGCAGGCACTTCGTTAGACTTGAGCGCTCCGTTAAAAAGGGAATAGCCCGGCAGATTTCGAGCTGTTGGAGAAGTAGATCCTTTTAAGTGTTTCCCGCCTTTCTCTCTTCCATTCTTTTTAATTAAAAGACATTTCCAACTTTCTTCGAATTGGTCTCTTTCGTTACTTCTATTTTTATCCCCCGATTACTATTACTATTATTATTAAAATGCTTATTTACCTTTGATATAGTGTTTTTATTATTACTATTATATCTCTCTTTGAATCAATATATGTTTATCTTTTTACCTCTCTATTTAAAATGTTTTTTTTAACAAAATATTTTGATGCATTGTCCAAATTACAATTTTTACTATGTAACAATTCTCTGGTAAGAGGACACCTCTACATAAAGGATACATTTGCTCTGCAACTAGGTGTACTTTACAGAGAGGCTTTACTGTATGTGAAGCAAAAACTATTATTATTATATACACACACAAAGCCTTTATTAAGACATTAGTCTTATACAGATTCTCCGTACAAGGTGCAATATCAGGAAAAGAGCAGCACAGGAAACCAGTAGTTCCGCAACTATATACAATTATTAGTAATAAGGAAAAGTTAGATTTAATATGAAAGGTCGACGCCATCTCCCCAAGTCTTCAATTCCATAAGCGCGGAGCAGAAATAGGGACTAAGTTATTTAGTTCGCTATAAATATAGCATCCAGACACAAAAAAGGAGGATTATATACAAAAGTTCCTTTTCAAACACGAGAGCTCATCTATAGTTATTGATACTCTGTGTAATATTCCAATATATACAACTCTTACGATACATTAGAACGCCATCTGTTATGAAAATTCGGAACTATTATAGACCCGTAAGATTCTTTTCAAAATTAAACAATTTCTACTGCCCTTACTGCAATGGAAAAATTAATGGGAGGGCCTGACTCATCAGTGGTGAACCCTCCCAGTATCACTATAAAAGGAAAACCGAAAAATGCAATATAACCGCGGTATGGTAGATTAAACTGACGAAACCGCTGGGAGGTTTCACCACTGATAAGTCAGGCCCTCCCATTAATTTTTCCATTGTACTAAGGGCAATAGAAATTGTTTAATTTTTAAAAAGAATTATACGTGTCTATAATAGTTCGAATTTACAGAATATTCTGTTTTCATTTTTTTGATATCACAGTCTCGTAATTTTCCAAAAGTTTTTTCCATTGAATAAAATATCAATCTTGTGAGAATATCCCAAACGCTCATGTTACTATCCACTAGATATTTTAACTGCGTACAAGATTTTCTTCAAATTAAAGATACCTCGGCAAGTAAATCTTTTTATTGTCGAAACGTCGAGACAATAAAAAGATTTACTGGTCGAAGTGTCTTTTATTTGAAGAAATATGAATAACGGCCAGGCAGCCTCTATCTTTACGTACAAGATATTCAGAATTTTTCATGGGGGTTATTTATTTATTATCATTTACAAAGCACGCGATATCCGTCTTGGATATTTGCATGCATACACAAGTTTGGGAGCTTATTTACAGTAATTATTAATATGAAATTAGTTATTATAATAGAAATTATTAACATATTTTTTTCAGTTAGTTAACGATTTAATTACCCTATAATGAATATTAGTGAACATCACATAAGAACAGAAATTTAAAGCTATTTACAGCATATAACTATATTACAGCCCAGGCTATCTATTACTAAAAAACATTCTACAAAATCTATTAAAATTTATATACATATATCTATTATTAACTATTTGATTTAGACAATTTATATTTATTTGATTTTTGACTCTCAAGTCCTCTACAAGTCGACAGTCCGTTAAAATATGTACAGGATTTTCATGGGGGCAGGTGGACGAATGGTAGAAATCATCAGTTTTCAGACAGCCATAACCCACGATCGAATGCTGCATTGGACACTTTTTTTCTAATAAAAAAATATCCAATGCCTCACGATTCTTGCAAAAGTCCAACCTTACCAGTGATCGCAAGTAAAAAAAAGAGGCTTTGAGACACTTATAAATGCTGTTGTATAATTATATTAATTAATTGTTACCACAGAGTGTGTATAAGTTCACAGGTAAATAGGCGCTAACCGAAAGAAAAAAAGTTCCTTTGTTTCAATATTAGTTTCCCTTTTATATTTTGTTCTCTCTCTTGTAAATCAATAATATTTAATTAAATATTCTTGGAATGATTTTCATTAAATATTCTAAGCAAAGTTAACAAATGCAAATGTGGTGCACTTGCAATAAAATCAGCCTTGTTGCACAGAAGACTTGAGCATGCTTTTCATGCTAACTTCCTTGGCTAAGATCAAGCTTGGACTCGACTAGAACTGGGATAAATTAACCCAGGCTCTCTAGTGACTCAACACCCACTGCATGTACCTCTCCTGCGGCCAGCTTGGCTTGGGAACTTTGACACTGGCTGCCATCCTGGGCCTACTCCAACATACAGAAGTTTCAGCTTGTGTGTGTGTCATCTCTGAATTTCTACTGCATTCTTCAAACCTACAAATGACAAAGAATTTTTACAAACGCATTATAAATAAATATTTTCCATACTTTAAAAAAAAAATAATAATAAAATAAAATTAGTGAGGAGAGAAGGACATTCTTTTCAATGGTAGACACCAGCCAACTTAGGTCAATCCAAATGATGTTAACCAGTGCCCAAACAAGCAGACTAGTTGCTCAGGCCCTATATAAGTTTTACAAGGCAGTAGGTGTAAAGAGGGAGAAAAGAGAACTTGGAAGCTATTGTTCTTACACCTCAGAATGATGACGAAACACCGAGGGGCCATCGTTTTATTACTAATAATTGTATATAGTTGCGGAACTACTGGTTTCCTGTGCTGCTCTTTTCCTGTTATTGCACCTTGTACGGAGAATCTGTATAAGACTAGTGTCTTAATAAAGGCTTTGTGTGTGTGTATAATAAAATAAAAATAAAATCAGTTGCTAACTACAATGATTATTATGGCCTATACCATGTGTACTATGAATAATAATAATAAGAAAAAAATCAAAGTATTAAAGCACTTTTTTTAACACATAAAACAAATTTCTACCGTCCTTACTGTATCTTTCTCAGTAAGGACAGCAGAAGTTTGTTTTATGTGTAAAAGAAACATTCATGGTTTAATGATTTCATTTCTTATATTTATATGGCAGGTTATTGCTTTATATTGTCACAAAGTATTTATTATTTTATTAACAGAGTAACATTTTTTTATGTTTATATTGTCAGGAGGACAGAGTTTCCTGGTATTCCCTCTTATCTGGACAAACTATGAATGGTAAACAAAAGATAAGCTACGAGGGAAATTTACAGAGTAGCAAAACATAAATATGAAAATCACCACTCTGTTAATAAAAATAATAAAATTAATAAGTACTTTGTTACAATATTTTACTACTCTGTAAACTTCCCTCTTTCCTTATCTTTTGTTTATCATTCATAGTTTGTTCTTGCCTGAAATAAATTGCTGTCTCATCCTGAAGTTGGCCTTCCCTAATTTTTCACGTGACAATATTAATGCAGTCAAACGTTGATAATTCAAAGCCGAATGGACCAAAAAATAAAATCAAATTATCAAAAAATTTCGAATTAAAAACTAAAATTTCTATTTATAGGAAATTCTAGGGACCAAGATATATATTCGAATTAGAGACGTTTTAGAATTAAAAACTTCGAATTATCAAATTCGTAATTATCCAAATTCCCATCCCTGGATACTTTATTTTTCCGTTTATCATTACTCTTCATAAATCAAATTTTCATACTTGATTCCTAAGAATAGAAATAATCGTTATATTTTCCGTTTAAATAAATTTAGATTTTTCGTTCAAAAGAAACATTTGCGGTTTTTTTTAACTTATCCTTTTATTAATCTAAATTATACAAGATCTTGGAGGTCGAGCTTATAAAGAAGTTCAAGAACTCTTCTTGGTTGTCTGTACAGGGATCCGTTATGCACGATTCCATAGAAGGTTATATGCCAGTTATGTTAAAGCGCTGGTTTTATCCAACATTTCCCTGAGGTCACCTACAGAGAGGTGTAACTTGGACTTTGGACATGGTTACATTTGCGATATAATTTTTAAACATCGTTCTACTGTAGAAATAGTAATAATAATAAAACACAAGCACTGACGTCACGTGACAGGTGATATCTCCAGTAGGCCAGAGTAGAACATTTTGCGACAATATTTGACACCTTGTCCAAATGTAAATATTTATTTATAATATATAATGCGGCTTGTGATTGCAAAAACGACATTTGAAAATTATACCACATGTGTTTCTTTTCTACGATCCCATCCCTGGACACTTTTATTTTTCCGTTTATTATTACTCTTCACAATTCATCCTTTCATACTTCATCCCTAAGGTTAGAAATAATCGTTATTTCTCCTTATAATAAAATTTGATTTTTTCGTTGAAAAGAAACACATGTGGTATAATTTTCAAATGTCGTTTTGCAAATATTTATTTACATCGAAGTTTTAAGTGAATATCACATACTCACTTTCATGTGGTTTGAAAAAATGAAAATTAATGATATTCTCCGAATGGTCAACAAAAATATAAGATTCACTTCACGCCAATATGTAAATATATTTATAAATCTATATGTAAAACAGACCAACCTCATTTATATAATTAAATATACAAGAATATCTTAGCCCTGTTCAATGTAAGGAGCTTGAACGAAGGCCACTACTAATCTTCATTAAATTTTTACCATAATATTAAGTGTATAGATCAAAATTGTTGTATTTTTTATTATCCATAGTACACGAGGTACAGAACATGATAATCATGGGTAGTTAGCGACTGCTTTTACTGAAAGTTCACCACATGTTGAAGGCGCAGTATGACTTTTACACTTTTAGAACAACGTTTGACAATTATCCCGCAAAATTTTTCTTTTGAACGAAACATTTAAATGTATTTTAAGGATAAATAACGATTATTTCTAACCTTAGGAATGAAGTATGAATTGTGAAGAGTAATGATAAATCCCTAAGAAATAATTGTTATTTCTCCTTAAAATAAATTTCGATTTTTCGTTCTAAAGAAACACATGTGGGATAATTGTCAAATATCGTTCTACAATCATAAGCCGCATTATATTGTATTATAAATTACTTTTACTTATAAATGTGCCAGAGCCTCATTTGGTTACTTACATTTACTGGTGGGGTTGGACTTTTACAATAATCAGTGAGCATTGAAGTAATTTTATCTTCAGGAAAAAAGTGCCAAATGTAAGATTCGATTCATAGGTCGTTGCTGTCGAAATATCGACAGTTTACACTATCCCAACAAACACAAAACTGTAAACCACATCAAAATTCAATGTATTTTTCCTCGTAGATTTCAGTGGGAATAACAGATTCTCCCAGAAGTTGCGGATAGCCATTTGATGGTTCTCTATTTTCCACCAAAGCCAAGAATTATTTGGCCATCAGGGGCCCAGTCATTGTAAAGTCATATGCGGGCTGTCAGCCAATCAATGGCAAGTTAGACAAAAGATCCCGGAAGCCACGCCTACTTTCCCAACAACGTCTGTAAAAGACAGACCCCCCCTCCCACAGAACTTGACAACTTCGGAGCCTTTTTGTTGGCAGCCGAGAGTGTTCGTTTCCCATCACTCTTTTTTTTTTTATCTATTTATTTATTTAGATATTTATCCCATTTATTTTTTTAAGATTCTATTAAATCTTTTTAGTTAGATAGGATATCAATAAAGTTAGCATTCACAAGTACATATTGTCGCTCAATTCGGTTTTTAATGCGTTTATTTTCGATTACATTTTTTTCAATTTTTATTTTTGAGAGTTAATTTAAACTGAAATCATATTCGGTAATCTATAATGAAAGAACCTTGTATAATACAAAAACATATCAAAATTCGAAACAATTTTAAAGGCGTAAGATTCTTTTTGATATTAAACAATTTCTACTGTCCTTACTGCAATGGAAAAATTAATGAGAGGGCCTGGCTCATCAGTGGTGAACCCTCTCAGCGGTAAGGGCAGTAGAAATTGTTTAATATCAAAAAGAATCTTTCGCCTTTAAAATAGTTTCGAATTTTGATAACAGATGGCGCGCTAGTGCATCTTATTACAAAAACATATATTCAGAAAAAACACAGTCACATCAAGGTGGGACTGGGTGTTGGAATTGAGGATCCCCTCATCTCCTGGAAGAGGACACTTGTACGGTGGGGAAGACTTCCCGGCTGAAAATTTAAATTTGTAAATATTAAATTCTTCTTTAAATTATTATATAATAAGGCAAAATAGCCTAGCTGCCAAAGCGTTAGACTTTAGAACCTGATGTCCCTGGTTCGTACACGCTTTTCTCTATCTTTGTATTTTCTCTAATTATTTTTGTGATCTCTTCCTCATTTTGTAAATATTGACTGAGTTGTCAATAAATTTGTTTTAATTGTCAAAAAAGTTGTCACAGACACTGTGGCTGTATTTTTTATCTAATTCAACTTCAATCAACAAATTTTCTTCGAAAAAACATGTTATATTATTTTTCTTTTTTCAGGTTTGATATATTTATTTTAATTTAAGACTTGTTCTTTTTGTTCAAAATCTATTATCAAATGGAGATATAAAGATACTATGTCATAGATTACCTTAGTTTAACTTTGATGACTTACGTTAAGGTTAGTTTATCTTAATCTATAGTTAGGCTAAGTGAGGTTATATTTAAGATGGATAAAAATATATGTTATGATTTGGTTAAGTTATGGTTAGGTTATGCAAGCTTTAGTTAATTCAGATTAACGAAAACGTTGGTTAATTTAGGATATGGTTAAGTTATGGTTAGGTTATGCAAGCTTTAGTTAAGTCAGATTAACGAAAACGTTGATTAATTTAGGATAGGGTTAAGTTAGGTTATGGTTAGGTTATGCAAGCTTTAGTTAAGTCAGATTAACGAAAACGTTGATTAATTTAGGATAGGGTTAAGTTAGGTTATGGTTAGGTTATGCAAGCTTTAGTTAAGTCAGATTAACGAAAACGTTGGTTAATTTAGGATAGGGTTAAGTTATGGTTAGGTTATGCAAGCTTCAGTTAAGTTAGATTAACGAAAACGTTGGTAATTTAGGATAGGGTTAAGTTAGGTTATGGTTAGGTTATGCAAGCTTTAGTTAAGTCAGATTAACGAAAACGTTGGTTACTTTAGGATATGGTTAAGTTAGGTTATGATCATAATACGTTAGAATATGGTTAGATCAGGTTAGGATTATGGTTAGATTAGATTAGGGTTGGTTTAAGTTCTATCATGGTTAGATTAGGATAAGTTAAGTTATGGGGAAATTACCTTAGGGATTCCCATGAGGTAGCTTAACCTATATAACTAACTTAACCTAACGTAGTTCAAAAATAAGAAAATTGCGGTGTAAATTTTAGATGAAGAAATTCTTGCTGTGAAAGGTTTCATTTCTATCGGTAATTATACCTAGCTTATATACCCTAGCCTAAAATCCTAGCCTAACCTAACATAGCCTAATCTAGCCTAGCCTAAAAACTTAACCTAACCTAGCCTAAAAAAACTTAACCTAACCTGATCTAGCCTAAATTCCTAGCCTAAAATCCAAGCCTAACCTAGCCTAACCAGAGTCATCGCATGTAAACTAAGAAATTTTACACAGCTTCTTGACCCTTTTGTTATTTTTAAATCTATATACCTTTTATTTATATAATTTTCAACTCCTCTAACTAAAATAATTAAAATACCATCCCCGTGTCCCATTAATTTATTATTAACCTTGTTTATTTATTCGGATTATTACATTTTTAATTTGTCAACTTAATTACTTTGATACGTTTATTTCAAAGCGAGTAAATATTAAATAATATTTAGATACATACGTCTATACTATTAGAGTTATATTTAATAGATTTAGTTAAAGATGGAGTTACCCACCATTTTTTTCTGCATTCAACTGCATTGTCGAATGTATTGACAGAATCAACAAAGATGATCTAAACCTCCCTAATATTTTTCCTTGCAGTTGAGGAGAGTAAGAAGTGTGTTTTCTTTTTAAGTTTCATTTCTTGATTTTAAAAAATGAAAATAATTGAATAAATTTTATTTCTGTAATAAAAGCGTTTTGGTAAAATGCGTGTTTACCATGTGCATCTATATATACTATGAATTATTTAAATTTATTGAATCAAAAAGTGTCTGAACGTAACTCTTTGAGTATTTCTATCCATGTCTGGATACCTAGTTCTGTCAAACTTATGAGGCTTTTTTATGTGATGATTGAAAGTGGGGAAGTTAATGAATACATGAATGTATATTAGATTACCACATATGTAAATATATATATTTACATATACATAATTCAAATTTGACCATTATTTTTGCATAAGCCCATATATATTCACATGTAATTCTACAGTATTCGAAGTTTATGTCCATAGTTTACTTAAATACCATAATCAACACTCAACGCTACAGTATCGGATGGATGTGCACAATCTTACAATACAGTATTCGAGCTTTAAGAAGCAGTATAGGTGTATTAAACTCTCGAAACAGCTGGGAGGGTTCACCACTGATGAGCCAGGCCCTCCCAATATTTTCTCATAGCAGTAAGGACAGTATATGGTGTATTTTATTTGAAAATTTCGTGTTTTATTGGTTTAATTTCTATTATATTGGACTGATGAGAATCATTATCCCGAGACCATGGTCTGCAGGGGGGTATTCTGAATTTGCAAAAGCTGGTGTTGTGACTTTGTCAAAGACCTGTGTCCACTAGTTTGCGGAGACGGTCAATAAATAGCGCTTAGTTTTAGCGTCTATTTTGACGTGATAGGTGACCGTTATATATATATTGTCATAATATTTATAAATATATAAATAAAATGACTTGTGTGAGGGCATGAAATGAAAATGAAACTTTTGCCTCTTCGCTCTGTGTGGGCGCGATTGGGAGCGTCCTTGCCGAACACGTCATGGAAAACCAAGGGGTACACACAGTAGTAGCACCCCCCCCCCCCCCCCCCCCTCGCCTTCGCGCGATTCCCCGTGTCGACTCGTACCTCAGAGGTCCTTGATTTATCGGCAGATTCAGCGAGTACTGGGAACTAAGAGTACGAGGGCCAAAGTCCTATTGGAGCGTAGGACGGGTTTAACCAAGTCTAAACGAGAGGACAGCAACCTGGCCGTGAAACTCCCATAGACGTCTGTGGGCTGATTGGTCGTTCCCATGAAGCTAGACCATAAAGGCGGGTGCGAGGGGCCAAACCAAATGGCTGCTCGGTGCATGGATAATACATCATTCCCTTGGCTAAATGACTGAAAAAGGACCAGCTTATGTACTGAGAGGTCTGGGTGGCCATATTGCCCTCCTAGGATGTGTAGGAGTATGAAGAAATAGTAGAAAAACAACCTCTTGGTCACTAGATGGCTAACCTTTACCCCATTTCCTCCTGAGGGTAATTTATCTTACTCAAAGCAGCTTTATGTGATCAGCAAGGGACAGTTCTCACCGAGGTGGTCTCGACACCAGTTGTTCCCAAGGTGGTCCTCGGACCTTCTCTTTTTCCTCTTCGATCTACTTCCTACAGTTTTTGCCTCTGGATCCTGTCACCTGTGTGTCCTTACCTCTCATTACATAACTACCACGACTGCTTCACACAAATCATCACATATATATAAAATCTTTTTGGTCGCAGTGGTACAGCCTATTCCACGCTGACGAGCGCCAAGAGCGCGAAACGCGTTCGTGGATGGCTTTTCTTGATTTATCAAGAAATTGGGTTGGCCAAATATCAGGGATCAGGGTAAATCAATGTTTAATTGATTTCTGTTCCACCAAATGGCGCTCTGCCTTCTGAAAAGCACATGTGCTCCTTGTCAGGATAGGCTTCCTTTATTTTTAATATCAACACCTGACCCACTTATCTTTTATTTTTTCTAATGTTTTTTCATATGTCCCTATAATATATAAAAGTCAGTGTATGTATGTGGGTATCTATGTCGGCTATACACGTCCACAATACGTAACTAATCTGACTGAAATTTTAACAGTATATAGAGTAGAATCTGGAAAAACCTATAGTGAAAATTTCAGGTCTCTATCCCGAAAATTCTTCGAGTTATTTGCAAATTGCGTTGCAAATTTGCCTTTTCCCTCGCAAGCAGCGCCTCTAGCGGTGAAGATGGGAGGTAATATCAGCTGACATAATGTACATGTAAAACGTGTTTTGACAGGACATAGAGAAAAATCTGGAGAAGATATTTATCAGATTTTTAGCTAATAAAAAATAAAATTGACAGGTTCTGGGCAAAAATAGTTGTTTTTTTTAGTCAGAAAATGATTATGACAATATTGCTGCATCATGTTTGATTATCATATACAAAATTATATCGGGAAAAATTCCAAAAAGCTTAGACCACGGGTGAAGCTAGTTCATTTTTAGTGTGCAGAATCAAAATTCTAACAGAAAAACATTCATTCGAGCAGAAGACACAAAGCCAGATCATCTCTTTATAAAAATATCGCTTCTCTGACACAATGTTTGGAGCGGGACGTTCCACAAGAATGACATCCACGGCGCCAATTTATAATTGTAACGAATAGTATTTGAATAAAAACATTTAATCGGGTAAAACCTGGGCGTTGCCCAGGTCATTCGGCTAGTATATATATATGTTATGACAAATATTGATGAGATAGAAATTATTAGCTTGCTTTTTGGATACATGAGTTTTGTTGCCAATGGTTTACAGATGTGACCGTTTGATATAAATACAATAAAATTAATTTAAATCACAATTAGCTCTAATTGTGCTGATAAAAATTCATAAGATATAAATTGATTAAAGAAATACCTGACTCAAGGCGTAAATAATTGAGAAAATAAAAGATTACGTATTTACATATCTCCAAAAAGATTTGAGCCGGCCAAAGGAAAACAACAACAGTGGATTTATATAATGTGAAACAGCACTATCTGGCGGTCGAATTTATATAGAGAGAGAGAGAGAATAGTGTTTGTTTTTGAAAATATAATTCTAAATACAATTTATATATATGTTATATTAAAATATTATTTTATTTAAAATTATATTTCATAGATACAAATAAATACTCTGCTAAATCGACCGCCAGAGGTCAGGCTTCCCCTATAAAAATTCGTTGTTGTTTCTCGATGGCCGGCTCAAATCTTTGTACATTATGTAAATAATCTTTTGTTTTTCTTGTTCTACTCGCCTTAAGCCAGGCAATACTTTTGTCAAATTATGTTTTTCATATATTTTTTTAGCTCAAATAAAGAAATCTCTGATCAAGACTTTATATTTTCAAGATTATTGACCACGACTGTATTACCATAATCCTCAACATGATCTAAATTCAAGCAGAAAATCTCTTTTTTTCTGTATAATATAAATATATATTAAGAAACATTAAATATATTTCAAACTATGAACTTTAAAATGTGCATTATCCCATTTTATTGTTCATTTCCAGCGTTTTCAGGTTCACCAAATAATCCCCCTTTTAAAAATCTAATATCGTAATTGCTTCAGCTTAAAAAAAAATCAAACATTAAAAAATCTCTTTTGTATTTTACCAAATTATAAACTTATTAGACATCAAACGAAAATTTCAACAAGGCAGAAAAAAATGTTCTTTAAAATAGAAAGCTTCTATTATAAAAATCAATTTATTTTTAAATCAATAAAAATTAAGTTATAATTGAAGGCACTTAAAAAGCATTATTTAAACGGTTTTAAGACCGCATGCTTCACTGAACTTTGATGGATAAATGCTTAAAAGTCAAATGTTAATAGCATCGTTTGGGATCGCTTGGCGTGAAATTGGCATTTCTAAGTAGTTTGTACTATCTTCTGCTTTCCCCTTTTCCTTGATTTTCAATTTTAATCCGAGAAAATATTCCCATATTTCATTTATCCCACGCTCCCTCTAGAAAGAGTTCTCCAAATATTTATCGTTTGCAATTTTATTCCGTAATGATTTTTATTGATTTAATCGAAATATTCATAAATAGTATCAGAAAATTATTCCATATTTTATTTTTTCTTTTACTGCAATTTTAAATTATAAAATATATAAATATATTGCGTATATTGTGTTTGAATTATTTTACTCTAAAGATTCTTATTGTCTTTTTAGAATTATTCACTGATTATTTCGAATTATTCGTTTGTTAAACTAACTCTTTTATCTATATATTTATATTATTATTCATTTTTTAGATCATATTTTATAACACTTATAACGTGCGGATAGTTGGTAACTTCTGTACGCTCCAGGAATCCCGATTAATTAAATAATTAATTAGCACTAAATGATTTTTATTGCCGTAATACCGCAATATTCATAGAGTATTTATTATCCTTTATATATATATATATATTTTCAATATCATTAGTTATTTTAAAAATGTATTTTCTTCAATGTATAATTTTCTCTATATTTATTTATTATATTTAAAATTTATTTTTTCAAATCCATTGTTTTCAAAATATATTTTGTATTTTTAAAGCAAACGATCAGTTTGGTCAATGATTATTTTATTATTTGTTTTTGGCAACACCTGCCTTTTGAGATGTACGTTTTTGAAAAAAAAAACTGATTTCGAAACAGTTTTTTTCAATTTTTATTTTGTAAATCTAGTTTTAGTACATAAACCATGAGGACATAAAAATGTAACAGACTTTATTAAAAAAATATATATATAGTTTGTGTGGGTAAGAATCAATAAGCCGACATAAAATATTTATATTTTGGGCGCCAAACCACTTATCGATATCGTCTGATAGAAAAATGTCGATCGCCATATTGGATTTTTTTTCTTTACTAAATTTAAGTTGAGAGAAAGAATATTTTTTGTCATTGTCTCTTTTATAAAAAATGTTCTCCGACTTTAACTTCACTACTGTAAAATACTATTTATTTTTCTGTTTATAAAATTATTATTTTTTTGTTTTCTCATTTTTTATGTATAGATATTTGAAAACTAATATCTAGTAGGTGATTGATTAGTAGTGTTAATATGAAAAAATTTTAATTTTTTTACTTTTTTTTTTTTTCGTTTGCAATTTAATGTTCGTCAAATATTTGTGGCTAAAAATATCAAAGTTTAATTAATAATTATTCCATTAGATGTTGTAAGTCGTCAGTGTTATTCAGTTCCATTACTAGATCATTTATTTTTTTATTCTTTTATACCAACCCGTACATATTTTCTTCTTTTATTTATTTTATGCAATATACGAATTATCTTTGACAAAGAATAACTTTCTCAATAAGATTATATTTACCTTTTAAGAATTAATCTTTAGAATTTCAATTGCCGTCTATCGATAAAATTTGTAGCATTTCTTTTTAAATTATCCCTAGTACACGTGATACAGGCCATGATAATCATGGTGGGTAGTTAGCGACTGCTTTTACTGTAAGCGCACCACATATCTACACATATGAAAAGCAGTTCGACTTTGCACTTACAACTTACATGTAGCAAATAAATTTACTGACAGTGTGTTTCTTTTTAATAATATCATAAAATATTTTATGATGTTATTGAAAAGAAACACATTGCCAGTAAATTTATTTGTTACATAAGATAATCTTTCACGCTGTTTGATTGGAGGAATACGGTTATGTGAGAATAGGTAAAAAGAGATATATAAGGGTTAAATGGAGCATTCAAAGAGTTATTTGAACATTTTGAGAAAGCGTCAAATAATTTTAACTCATGGACAAAACTTAAGGAAGTTGTACCTTTTAGCATGTATATCGGGATTCAGACAATAACTCTGAAAGATACACTCATGGACAAAACTTAAGGAAGTTGTACCTTTTAGCATGTATATCGGGATTCAGACAATAACTCTGAAAGATACACTCATGGACGAAACTTAAGGAAGTTGTACCTTTGACCATGTATATCGGGATTCAGACAATAACTCTGAAAGATACACTCATGGACAAAACTTAAGGAAGTTTTACCTTTTAGCATATATATCTGGATTAAGACAATAACTCTGAAAGATACACTCATGGACAAAACTTAAGGAAGTTTTACCTTTTAGCATATATATCTGGATTCAGACAATAACTCTGAAAGATACACTCATGGACAAAACTTAAGGAAGTTATACCTTTTAACATGTATATTGGGATTCAAACAATAACTCTGAAAGATACACTCATGGACAAAACTTAAGGAAGTTGTACCTTTTAGCATGTATATCGGGATTCAGACAATAACTCTGATTATATAATGGTATCATTCCTTTTTATATTTTCATTCCTTTTGTAATATTGTTATTGTACATATATCTTGATTGTTTATTGGAAAGAAAGGACTTAGACGAAGACTCAGGATCACGAACTACAAGGAAGACAACAAATAAATAAACGCAATAACTTTAAAAGGTAATTTACTTTTATTTACTTTTCTTTATTTGCTTTAAGTATGGAACCCCGCTCGGGAAACGTGTATAACCCCTAGAAGGAGGAAACAAAGGTCGATGAACTTGCAAAGCTGCAACTTGGTGCAACGATGAACAAAGATGCAACTTGGTGCAACGATGAACAAAGCTGCAACTTGGTGCAACGATGAACAAAGATTAAACTTGGTGCAATAATCAACAAAGCTACAACTTGGTGCAACGATGAACAAAGATGAAACTTGGTGCAATAATCAACAAAGCTGCAACTTGGTGCAACGATGAACAAAGATGAAACTTGGTGCAATAATCAACAAAGCTGCAACTTGGTGCAACGATGAACAAAGATGAAACTTGGTGCAATAATCAACAAAGCTGCAACTTGGTACAACAATACAGTCGATGAGGTTATCTCTACGCTAAAGATTCCTCCTTCAGATATTCAAACAAGGTTCTCCATCAAATATTTTTACTAGGTACGTGATTATTCCATATGTAGTCCAGACATGGAGTTGGTTAAGTTAATTTTAAGTCAGTTGATTAGTTAATATCACTCATTAACTTGCAGTTAAGTAATTTAATAAAGGAAGTTTGACGGAGAACGTGAGGTTTCTATAACTTAATTTCCACAAAAGCCATGTTGGAACTCTACATCAAATTGGCGGATGGTGGCTCAAACAAAGTAAAGTTTGGTGAAGATTTAATGTGGAGTCTCTTCTAAGTGAAGTAATCAAAAGGAAATTATAAAGTTTGTACGACATGTACTCGGATAAACATACGAAAATTGTTTAAATTGACCCTACTCTAAAGGGATACACCTTGAAGGATAGACTAAGAAAATATATCTTTTCTTGATATATAATGAATGATCTGAAAACCTTTCACACATTCACTTTTTTTAAATTTGAATTTCCAATATAAATTTTTCAAATTAAGAAATTCCTATATATATTGTATTTATTTTGAAAATAGAGCAATCCATACTTAGAACATTATATAATAGAAAGGCATATATTGGATTGGATAAAATATTTATTTGCTAATATATCGGTTGGATGAACGCTAACCTTTATCAAAGCATTACATATTTTGTATACACAAACTCAGCGCCTCATAGTGTTATTTCATGCACAAATTTCCCCCACCTACTTTGTATTTTGAAAATTATTTCAACTGTGATATTATAACACTATGCGGCGCTGAGTTTGTTTATACAAAAATGTAATGCCTCTATAAAGGCTGGCGTTCAGCCTGCCGAAATATTGGCAAATAAATCTTTTATTAAATCCAATATATGCCTTTTTGTGAAACGACATTTGAAAATTATCCCGCATGTTTTTCTTTTCAACGAAAAATCAAAATTTATTTTAAGGAGAAATAACGATTATTTCTAAACTTAGTATGAGGTATGAAAGGATGAATTGTGAAGAGTAATGATAAACGAGTAAAAAGAAACGCATGCGGGATAATTTTAAAATGTCGTTTTACAATCACAAGCCGCATTATATTGTATTGTAAATTACTTTATGTATTATATACGAACGTAGAAATATGTCCAGGGTAGCCTAGTGGACATGGCATCTGCCCGGTAAGCGGAACACTGTGGGTTGGATTCCCATCACCGGACACTTCTATTTTTCCGTTCATCATTGCTCTTCACAATTCATCCTTTCATACCTCATACTAAGGTTAGAAATAATCGTTATTTCTCCTTAAAATAAATTTTGAGTTTTCGTTCAAAAGAAACACATACGGGATAGTTTTCAAATGTCGTTTTACAATCATAAGCCGCATTATATTGTATTGTGAATATGCCTTTTTACTAATTTTGTATTTATATATTTGGTAAAACACAATTTAAGACTTAAAAATGAAAATCTATTATTATTTTTGCAATATATTCTAGTAAGAAGACATGAAAATATTATCTTTAATACAAACAACAAACATAGTTAACACAATTCCACAACAAAAATAAACGCCAATCACAAACCCCATATATACTCACAATTATCTCTCATATTAAACTAAATTCAAAAACAATTACAGAAAAAAATATTAAAATAATTAGCTAATATATTACAATTATTAATAACGCTGAGATATTGTTCTAAAGTAAAATACTCGAGATTTAAAAATTGGTCGTTTTAGGCATAATGATGTTTTAACTAAACACAAGGTAATAAGACCAAATCCAAATAAATAAATAGTGTGTGACGTTTCAGTAACAACGTTGTTACCATCTTCAGACGAAAGTTATTCTTCCTATGAGCTGAAGAAAATAAATTCCAAAGTGAATATCAATGTTGATGCTAAGCCATCATTTGAAGATTCTATTTTAAAGAGTTCAGGATCTGAAGCTCTCCTCTACTTCAAGAAGTTGAGAAAACACAGCATTCAGTACTTTTGTCTGAAGATGGTAACAACGCAGTTGGCAAAACGTCACACACTATTTATTTATTTAGATTCGGTCTTATTACCTTGTGTTAATAATCTATAATCCAAATTGTGCCTTATTGATGTTTGAACTATTTTACATAATGGCATTATTGAATCAACTATAACAGATTAAAGATAGAGGCTGTTTAGATGATATTCATATTTCTTGAAGTTTCAGATACTATGGTACCAGTAGAGTTCCTGGACTAATTACCAATTATTTTATTTCCAAAGCGCTATATCTCGGAGGGGATACTTGCGCCAAACAAGGAGAAAAGTTTATTTACATAAGTTATTTACATTATTCAACGCATGAAAACATTAGAGATCCAGATTTTGTAGAAAGTTTAGAATGTATTTACAAAATGAATTGAACTTTAAATATGATTTTTTATTGTAAATCTCAAATCGTTAAGTTCACAAACAACTAGTTCATTCTTCATTCTATAATCTTGAAATGCTGGACAATCGATCAGTAGATGTCTTGAGGTTTGTTCCTCAATACCACAAAAACAACTTTAATCCTCCACTGCCTTTATTCTATTTAAAAAACTTTTGAAATTTCCGTGGTTTGTAACAAATTGAGTATTATAAAAATTTGAACGAAAGTATCTACTTCATACAATAACTACAACTTGTCTTAAATGTTACCTTTCTGTAACAACAGATATTCCTTCAGGCACACTTCATGCAAGAATAAACACAACTGCTAACTATTCCAAACCGCTTGTAGAACCTTACCTAACTATTCATAAATTATAAATAAACACACCAAATAGTTAACTCTATACATAATTAGTAATTAATTAGTTAACGGAATTAACTAATATTTGTGGTGTTATTATTTCTCCCTTGTTGAACAATATTTTATATATATTTCTCCGAAAACAAAAACTCCACTACATCTATCCTAATTGGTTTGTTGCCGGTAAAAATAATAATTTTAGCTCTTGTTAGAAGTGTGTTACCAGTTTAGAAAAATGTTTTTTTTTTTTCTTTTTCATAGAGGCGTCTATTTTTTTTAAGAGAGATTTTTATTGGTTATGATTGGAATATTTTTTTATTACTGTATAAATATTTCTTTCTATTATATATAGATATTTTTGATATTTTTTATGTACACATTTATATATATATGAGAAAGATAACGTTAATTTTTTATATAGAATATAATGTTTTGTAAATGTTATATTTATTATTTTTGTGCATATATATTGCCTCTTTCAAATTAGTTTTTTAACGTATTTTTTACGTTGTTATGGAATATTTATTCACAATATTAAATTATATATATATGCTGGATTGTTGAATATAAGTTATATTTATAGTAACTAAATAAAGTTGTTAAATATGTTATAATATCTTGATAAAGGTTGGCGTTCAGCCAACTGAAATATTGGTAAAATAAATGATATTTTGATCCAATATATGTATTTTTAATTTATATATATATATATATATATATATATATTATACAAAATGAGATTTTCTGCTGATTTTTGATTATCTTGAGTATTATTCTATAGTAATGCAGTCGTGGTTAAAATCTTGAAAGTATAATAATAAAAATAGTAAAGATCAATAATAGCTTTAATTCAGCTAAAAGAATATATAAAAAACATAATTTGATAAAGGTACTTCCTGACTTAAGGCGTAAGAATTAAAAAAATTAAAACTTATTTACATAATGTACAAAAGTTTTGAGCCGGCCATCGGAAAACAACAACAATGAGTTTCTAAAGGGTAAGCGCGATCTCTGGCGGTCGATTTAACAGAGTATTTGTATCTATGAAATATAATTTTAAATAAAATAATATTTTAATATATATTTAATATATTATATATATATGTTATATTAAAATATTATTTAAATGGTTTGTGCACACCAACATATGTTATATAAAACAACACTTCTCGTGAACGCATCACGCGGATAATAAGCTTACAAGGTGTTTGAAGTTTTCCTAGAAGATAGGCAAACAGCCTCGTCGAAATATTGAATTTTAATAAATTTATTGTTCCAAAATATGCCTTTATTTTTAATGTATTTTCATATAGATAATAACAATACATATATTGTGGATTGAATACAAATATTATTTTATTTAAAAGATTTATTTGCCAATATTTCTGTTGGCTGAACGCCAGTCTTCGTAAAGGCATTACAACTTATATTTGTCATTTTAAACTATTTGATGTTTTCGATATTACTCAATTTTCACTTGACAAATTCACCTGTGTTCTGGAAGTTTAAAATTTACTCGCCTAAAATGCTTTAACTTGGTTTTAATTTATTATTAATATATATAAGTAGACTTAATTATAAGTCTCAAACACAATCCCATTATGAATTAATAGTATACGAGTAAAATACTACTGGGAATAGGTGTGGTTAAATAATAGAGAGAAAAGGCTTCTTCTTTTGATTGTTCAACTGAAATTGCTTCAATCCAATCCAAAATCACTTTATTAGGTACCACTCAAAAAGAACAACCTAGTTTATGATATTTACAACAATGAATAATATGTGAAGGTTATTCACATATTAAACAAAATGTTAACGTAGGATACAATCCCGGTTCATGACTGTCAGGAATTGAGGGTTTTACCTACTCGTCCACCGACTTTTTATGTATGAAAGTTGCTGATGGCTTGTGCCATATATCGGAAATATACCAACTAATCTTTTTTTTTTTTAAATCAACGATTTGTTCACATTTATTACGATAGATGGTGCAGGCTATCAGGAAATTTCATTTGCATAATCAAGAGATGGATTGTCCTTAAGCTATCTCACACAATCTTAGAATGCCTACACTAATTTATTCTTTCAACATCTTTCTACTATTTGTGGTTGTTTTTGTGCAACTTCTCTGGTTTTTGGGGTTTGAGATGATCCATAAATCATTGTTATATTGGAGTCGCGTTAAATAACATAAAGCGGAGAGAGCATTATATATAACCCCAGGTATTTGTGGTGGTTGGAGAGCTGTCAACGGTTAAAGTGAGGCACGACCTTATATTCCGCTGACACAGGTCGCGACATATGCAAATATTCTGCTTACCTGGGCCATCTGTTGGCAGCTTTTTTAAATTGATTCTGAAGTTATCGATTGCGGAATCGGGGGTTCGAAAAGTGTTCGCACACGTATATATACATTTATATATAAAAATAAATGTTTGTATGTTTGTTTGTTTGTATGTCCGGTATACAAATTCGCAGTAGTTCACTAATTCAAATCAAAATTTCCATACATAGGTAAAAAATACGGGGAAGACGATAGGCTATTTTAAAAAATATATAAATCAATTATTAAAACTATATATTCAAATTATTCTACTTAGCTCATGAACAGCGCCCTCTATCAAAGATTAGATTAAATTATGCTGATGCAAACAAATATATAATGCTAATAACAAACAATTATAAAAAAATCTTATATAAATATATATCACTCGGGTAGATATGCACATGGGTCAAACCGGGGCGAAGCCCGGGTCACCCGTCTAGTACATTTATATATAAATATGTGTTTTTTGAATGATCTTAAGAATATCATATCTTAATAAAAGGTTATAATCGAGGTTGAAGCAGAAATAAATTAAATTGGGGTAATGTTAGATTAAATTAATTTTTAAAATTTAATATTTATTCCCTTTCACAGAATTAGCTTGTTATTCTGATACACACACCCACACACACACATATTTATATGTATATGTTAATTAAAAAGGCATATTTTGATCCAATATATGCCTTTTTATGTTAAAAATCATTAAACCTGAGGGATGAGTATCTTTAGCAAATAAATTTATTTCAAGCTTTCGGGCTCAACCGCCCTTCGACAGGAAAATTACGCTCAGTAGCGTAATATTCCTGTCGAAGGGCGGTTGAGCCCGAAAGCTTGAAATAAATTTATTTGCTAAAGATACTCATCCCTCAGGCTTATTGATTTTTTAACATTCTATTAAGGGATTAGCCTATTAATTATATGCCTTTTTAATCAAAGACTTATTTATGGATTGCTCTATTTTCAAAACATATATATAATATATAAAAATTCAGGAGGATGATATTCTTGCACCTGAAGAGACATCTCTCCATTTTACTTACTGTGATAAAATGGTATAAAGCCACCAATATACATTTGCATATACAATTTGCATAATGGTCAGCAATTAATGATAATTTATTTTATGAATTCCTATAATAATCACTGAATACTACTACTATAAGAAGAGAGTAATAATAATAGTAATACATAGCAATAGCACACCACATCTATATAATAAAAATGAATCATCAAAACATCAAAACGCGAATTTTTCTTTTCACAAATAAATCAAACTTCTACTGTCCTTACTGCGATGAAAAATATATATATATATATATTATGAAAAAGGCATCTCCTTATCGTGCAACTGAAAGTTGCTGATGGCTTGCGCCATCTATCGGAATAAATATCAACTATTCTCGTTGATTTCTAATTATTCCAGATATGGCCAAATACCCATTCTTGATTAATCAAGAAATGCTAACCACGGACGTGTTTCGGGCTGTTGGCCCTCATCAGCGTGATGCAAGCTGTACAATATCATATTTGTACTATTTTTTCATATATATTTATATATAAAATACAATATAACGCGGCTGATGATTGTAAAACGAAAATTAAAATTATACCGCGAATGTTTCTTTTTTAAAAATCGAAATTTATTTTCAAAGAGAAATAGCGGTGAACCCTTTCAGCGGTTTCGCCAATTTAATCCACCAGACCGATTCTTTAGAGCTCTAATACTAATAATAATTACAGTAGAAGTTTGATTTATTTGTGAAAAGAAACATTCGCGTTTTGGTGTTTTCATTTGTATAATAATAATAAGGGATTTTTGTTAAAAAATATTCGTTGGAAAGACATTATTCACTCAGGCAAAATTTTAACGTAACTGGGTCATTCAGCTCTGTAGTAAATTAATAAAATTCATAGAAGGTGTGAACAACCCTATCTTTCCCTATTACCCCTGAGCTCCCGATAGCTTTAGGAGATAACCCAGCTAGAGTTTGTAAACAATAGAAAGCGGCACAAAACAGCAGTTAATTGGCTTATCTTTTAGGGAAGAGTAAACCCCTGTGTAAGCCAGTTTATTTTGTAACACTTGGTTCGTTTTATTGTTAAAGCTGCCTTTTGGAGATATATTGGTATAGCTATTAAAATTGAAACTTTATTGAACCTAACTTCCTCTTTTATAATAGGGAGATAATTCTTAATAGAGACCTTATATATATGGCATAATAAGGTGGGAAGAGAAATAATCACACTACAATTTGGAGAAGGAACCCAGGCAACCAGAGAGAGAGGGGGAGAGACGGGCCCGGCAAAGCCGGGCGTCCGTTCGTGTCGCACACAATCTCCAAATGTCTTCAAAGTCCCAAGGTGTTAACGGACGATCCCCATTTGCCACCCCTTGGAATGTCGCTGCTGTCTCAAGTGACCGGACTTTACATCCTGTCTCTCTCTGGGCTGGTTTAGGTTTGCTTTATTATCCCTGGAAGAGTATATATTATGACATATACAGTTATACCTGTCTATAGCGACCCTCTTGGGACTCACCAAAATAGGGTGTTATAGAGAGGGGGTGCTATAGACAGGTCAATTTTAATGTAAATCGCATTGTACCACGTTTTTAAAATCGGGCGCTATAGAGAGGGAGGCGCTATAGACAGGTTTAACTGTATTAAAATCAAAAAAACATATCCTGATCACGAGCACGTGTGATTTTTAGATAGCAGAGCGCCAAATATAGGTAGGCCAAATATCAGGGAACAGGCTAAATGAACGTTTAGTTGATTTCTGTTCCACTAGATGGCGCTCTGCCATCTAAAAAGTACATGTGCTCTTGGTCAGGATATGCCTTTTTTATTTTAATAGAAACACCTGACCTTTTTTCTTAATTCTTCCATTTTTTTTCACATATATATATTAAAAATAAAGAAAGCATATCCTGACCAGGAGCACATGTGCTTTTTAGATGGCAGAGCGACATCTGGTGGAACAGAAATCAACTAAACAATGATTTAGCCTGTTCCCTGATATTTGGCCAACCCACTTTCTTGATAAATCAAGAAAAGCCATCCACGAACGTGTTAAAAGCACATGCGCTCCTGGTCAGGATATACCTCTTTTTTATTTTTTCTATTATTTTTTCACATAAATATTTATATAATTATCTGAATCCCGATATACATGCTAAAAGGTACAACCACCTCAAGTTTTGTCCATGAGTGTATCTTTCAGAGTTATTGTCTGAATCCCGATATACATGCTAAAAAGTACAACTTCCTCAAGTTTTGTCCATGAGTGTATCTTTCAGAGTTATTGTCTGAATCCCGATATACATGGTAAAAGGTACAACCTCTTCAAGTTTTGTCCATGAGTGTATCTTTCATAGTTATTGTCTGAATCCCGATATACATGCTAAAAGGTACAACCTCCTTAAGTTTTGTCCACGAGTGTATCTTTCAGAGTTATTGTCTGAATCCCGATATACATGCTAAAAGGTACAACCTCCTCAAGTTTTGTCCATGAGCGTATATTAATATTATTTAGATAATAAAAATCAAAAATAAATATATTTATTTATCATTATTTCTGTAACCTGCAGGCCGAATTTTGTCAAAGTATAAAAACATATTAAATATATTGGGATTTTATATATAAATTTTTCAAAATGAGTATTTATTTCAAAATTTGAATTAAAAGTTTTCTAGCGGAATTTCTTCTTATCCAGCTTCTTCTACACATTTTAAATTTTTCAAAAAAATAAAAAATAACTATCGAGAAATAATTTTATAATTTGTGAATAACCTTTTCACAATTTACTTTGAATCACATGAAAAGATATTCAGAATATATTCATATTATATAAAAATATATATATTTTGCTTGATTTTTGATTATCTTGAGGATTATGCTATGGTAATGCAGTCGTGGTTAAAATCTTGAACGTAAAATAATAAAAAACAGTTTTGATCAGTAATTATTTTAATTGAACTAAAGGAATATAAAAAAAAAACATTTTAATAAAAGATCTGCCTGGCTTAAGGCGTAAGAATAAAAAACATGAAAAACTTATTTACATAATGTACAAAAGTTTGAGCCGGCCATCGGGAAAAAACAACGATGAGTTTTTATAGGCGAAGTGTGACCTCTGGCTGTCGATTTAACAGAGTATTTGAATTTATGAAATATAATTTTAAATAAAATAATATTTTAATATAACATTTATATATTTGTAAAGTATTTTTTTATATATAAATTATAAAGTATAGAAATGATTCAATAATCGAATGCACACATGACAAATGTTGATTAGGTTAGGGATATGTAATAGAACATTTACATATTCCTTATTTGCATATCCCTAACCTAATCAACATGTCGTAACTACATCACTTTGATAAAAGTCCGTGTCAAATCTAAGAAAGCTCAAGAGACCTGTTTAATTGGAAAAATGTAGAAATGCATCTAGGCACCACATTGGTGAATTCCGAGATAATTACCTCATTTGTCTGAATATTAATTAATCAATTGCCTCCAGGAATAATTGCCATCAAAGTTTATGTAATTAAGTTAGATCCCATCTCTGATGTGTTTACATTAGTTACACGTTCACATTGTTCTGTGTTCGTTTTATCTGTGAATTACTTCACTATAATATGTTCAGCTCAAAATAGGTCTGTTGTTCCAGGTTTAAGTATTTTTACCATTATGGTAAAATACATTACCTTCAACTTGTAAACTTGTAATTTCCATATTACTTCACTATAATAATATAAAATACGCTTTGTTGTACCTTTAGTGTAATTTATATAAAAAAATAAAAACTTCGGCCAGTTAGAGTTTTTTATTTTCTTAACGTTTCAACAAAAATCTTTTGTCTTCGTCAGGAGAAGTAAATAAAAATAAAGCATTTGGTAAGGAGTTAAATATTGTTCTGAGGTTGCAAGGGCGTTCTCACGTGATTTTTCGAATTCACAACATCTAAAGCGCAAGTCAAAAACAAATATTAAACTTGTCAAAGACTATGATTTAGTGTAATTGTACTTGTATTATTATTATTTTGTAAATATAACATTAGTAATAGAAATTCTACCGCTTTCTTTTCTCTCCCCCATCTATTGCGCTGTCACACATGTATGCCTTTATATTTGTCTTAATATATTTACAATACTTTTAGGCCGTAAAGAGAATAATCATATGATATTGTGGCAAATAAATAATTTATCTTCTTCTTCTTTTCTTATCTCAAAGCCATGATAATCATGGTGGGTAGTTAGCGACTGCTTTTACTGTAAGCGCATTACATGTCTACACATGTGAAAAGCAGTTCGACTTTGCACTTACAAATGTGGCAGAGCCCCGTTTGGTTACTTGCACTCGCTGGTGGGGTTGGACTATTGCAAGATTCGGGGGCCATTGGAGCATTTTATTTTAACATAAAAAAAAGTGCCCAATGCGGGAATCTAACCCGGGTCGTAGTGGTCTAAAACCAAACGGTTTAACCAGCCTTCCACCGACCCCCGAAATAATTTATTATTTAATTTAATATTATTCAATGAAAATATTCAACAGATTATAAAAATATATATTACTCTGTATTTGTGAGATCATCTTAAAATATTTCTTTGCTTGCTTGTTCAAGATTCTCTAGCTGTAGATAGTTTGGTTAATTTGTTAATATTTGTTGACTGGTCGTGGTGACATCATCAATAAATACTTTCACACCTTCAGATACATATAAAATGAAAGGATTTGAAAGCACGAATGTTTCTTTTATACATAATACAAACTTCTACTGTCCTTACTGCGATGAAAAATATATTGGGAGGGCTTGGCTCATCAGTAGTGAACCCTCCCAGCGGTTTCGCTAATTTAATCCACCAGACCGCTTCTCGGAGCTCTAATACTGTATTGGACGATTCTACTTATATACGCAGCAATGAAGGATGGAATCTCAGAAATGGTTTTCAAGAAAACTATGGACATAAGCTTATAGGACAGTAGAATTACGTTCAAATATTTGCATTGAGCAATGCTCTTCCGCAAACACTAAAGACAAGGCCAGTTAGGCATAAATTAACACAAAGCAATAACGCGCCATCTATACATATAAAATGAAAGGATTTAAAAGCATGAATGTTTGTTTTATACATAATACAAACTTCTACTGATACTTCTACTTGATTTTTACTCTACAATATTAGCAAGGAGAGAAAGAGAGAGGGAAAAAATGAAAATATATAAGATAACTACAATTAGGAAAAATAATTAGTCAAAACTTTTTTTATCTCGAGTTTTCGTGAAATAGAAATATTTATTATTTTCATATATAAAAAGTAAAATCTATTCAACACAACAACACATATAAAAAATTAATAAATAGAATATCTTTTATATTGTTTTTTTAAAGTATCATAGAATTTAATAGAATATCTTTGAGAGATGCAGTAGAAATTTGTTTTGATTTCTCCGTATTTGCATATGTATTCTAGTAAACTTCAATATTAAAGTCAAGTCTTATTTCTTATGCAAATCAAAACTATATTTATGGACTATATAATACAAATATATTATTTATATGGGAGTTATTAAATATTTGTTGAGATTCTAGATTGAAATATATATCAAGTATATATAAATTAAATAGTTACAATATACATATACATCTTTACATAGGTATAAAAAGACATAGATTTGATCAAACACTAATACACTTACTACACTATTGAATACCATCACGCCAGCAACCTTTATAAAGGTTACAGAATGTACAATCTCTCTTTGTTTTATGTAAAATTTATATTATGATGCAATAGCGCGCCATCTCTTATGAAAATTAGAAACTATTTTATACGCGTATGATTCTTTTTTAAAATTAAACAATTTCTACTGCCCTTACTGCAATGGAAAAATTAATGGGAGGGCCTGGCTCATCAGTGGTGAACCCTCCTAGCGGTTTCGCCAGTTTAATCTAACATACCGCTGTTATATTGCATTTTTGGAACTTCCTTTCATAGTGATACTGATGCTAGACTCTTGGAATGGATATTTTAGATGAACCAGGACCTCCCATTAATTTTTACATTGCAGTAAGGGCAGTAGAAATTGTTTAATTTCAAAAAGAATCTTACGCGTCTAAAATAGTTTCTAATTATCATTTATGTAAAGTAACAAATAAATTTATTTTATCACTTGATAAAGGCTGGCGAGTTATCAATCGATGAGTAAATACATTTCGGATTCAATTTTAATATATATATATTTAGGTGAAAAAAATTGTTGGTTCGTTTTTGAAGACAACTCTCAGATTTATAAAATTACTAGCCGAATGACCCGGGCAACGCCCGTGTTTTACACGATTGAATGTTTTTATTCAAATACTATTTGTTACAATTATAAATTGGCGCCTTAAATAAATGCATATATTAGTTAATAACTATAGCCTATGTGCTTCATCTGTCTATGTACTGTTGGCTTCCGTAGGCGTCTCTTACTGGGAAAAAGAAAGAGAGGATTCCATTTGGTTATTAACTAATATATGCATTTATTTAAGGAGCGACCCGCTCCAACACAATAGTTACAAAAACCAAAAAGCGAGTGGGGGGCATGATGGGGGGGCAAAGGTGGCGTGATCGTAGCCAACCAATAGGAGAGCGCCATTCCAAAAAAAAAAGCAAACGGTGACAGAGATGAAGAATTAAGAACGCATGACGCTCGTAACTGTATATACAATTTTATTAAACTTTAAACATTTTTAGATATATATAGAAACGAATTAATTATCTCGTATTTAAGGCAACAAAATATTCATCATTTTTATACATTTTCTAACCAGATTCAACTTGTGCAAAACAGACGACAAAGAAAAGAATAAACAAATTAATAATAGAGGGTAAGTTCCTATTTTTTGCAAGCTTTCACACTCAAAGAATATTCAACTTCTTGCTTCAACTACGCTGACGAGGGACAACAGCCCGAAACGCATACTTGGTTTGCTTTTCTTAATTTAACAAGAAAAATAGAAAAATTATTTTTCATCGCAGTTAGCAAAGTAGAAATTTGTTTATATGTAAATGGAATATTAGTGATTTAATGCTTTCAATTCTTATATAAACTAATTTATTAAGAAAAAGGCATCTCCTTATCGTGCAACTGAAAGTTGCTGATGGCTTGCGCCATCTATCGGAATAAATATCAACTATTCTCGTTGATTTTTAATTATTCCAGAATTGGCCAAATACCCATTCTTGATTAATCAAGAAAAGCTATCTACGGAGTTTATGTAATTTATGTAATTAATGTTTTAAAAATAGAGCAATCCATAAATAAATCTTTAACCTTTTTACCAATATTTCAGTTGGCTGAACGCCAACCTTTATCAAGGTATTATCAAGGTATTTTTGTTATATTCAATGGGGAGAAAAAAATTTATATATATATATGATAATATATATTTAAAAATAAAGATGGCATCTCTTGACCACGAGCACACGTGCTTTTTAGATGGCAGAGCGCCATCTAGTGGAGCAAAAATAAACTAAACGTGATAAATCAAGAAAAGCCATCCACGAACGCGTTTCGCGCTGTTGGCGCTCGTCAGCGTGGAGTAAGCTGTAACCACTGCTACCAAAAAGATTTTTGATCTCAATGGCTTCTTGAGAAATCAAGAAATGGGCATTTAAGGCCAAATTTGCGTAAAGACGTTTGTAAAGTGGGTCAGGTGTTGATATTAAAAATAAAGAAGGCATCTCCTGACCACGAGCACATGTGCTTTTTAGATGGCAGATTTTTTAGCCCTGTTTCCATATACCAATAAAAAATATATATAAAAGCGATCTCTTTCAATAATGAAATCTTAATAATAAAATTTAAATGAAATTACAAACCTAAGATTTTTTTTTTCCCAAGATGGAAGAAATTATTATAAAAAAAAGTCAAATAATAGAATAACTGAGTAATATATATTAAACGACTTTTAAAAATCTGTTAAAGCAATTAAACACAACGCTTCTATAAAGGAATTTGAAATATGTTCGGACCTGAATAGATAACACACGCTGTTCTTTTTTTATTATTTTTTTAAAGCTAAAAAGGCCCAAGGCAAATATTCTTTAATAAAGGCCATTGATTGCCTTAGGTAGAATTTTCAATAAAATCTTTTTGCGCGCGAAATTAATTTTTTTTTTTTTTAAATAAAGTTGGAATTTTCGTTCCCTCCAACCCCCTCAAACCCTTATCTTTCTAATAATTTTGGGAAAATACGAAATTAATATCGGAGATTGTTTTTTTATTTTCATATATCTTTCTCTCGTGACTTATATTAATATCTGCCATAAAACTTCTATTTACGTGGATAAAGTGAATACAATTTTGATTATTCTGATAAATTTGTGAAGATGGTGACCCATTTAAGAAATACATTTGATTGGTTTATGGAATTCAGTCAAATAATATATCTTTTGTTGTTCTCTGTTTAGAGCAGGAGTTTTCTATACAGAGTAGGGGTTTTCTGTTCAGGTCAGGGAATGTTATGTATAAAGCAAAGATTTTCTGTTCGTATCGAGGAATAATCTGTCCTGAGTAGGGTTTTTTTTGTTCAGAGCAGGGGTTTTCTGTTCAGAGCAGGGGTTTCGTGTTCAGAGCAGCGAATTTTTTGTTTAGAGCAGGAATTTTCTGTTCGAGCAAGGGTATTTCTGTACAAAGCAGGGTTTTATTTTCGGACCAGGGATTTTCTGTTCAGATCAGGAAAATTTCTGTTCAGAGCAGGGGTTTCTGTTCAGAGCAGGGGTTTCTTTTTCAGAGCAGGGAATAATCTTTTCAGAGCAGAGGCTTTCTTGTTCAGATCAGGGTTTTCTGTTCAGAGCAGGAAATTTTATTTTCAGAGAGCAGGTAATTAATTTTAATTGTGTATTTTCAATAAAGGTCACTGTAATAATTTTCAGAGTTGTTGTCTGAATACCGACATACAGGCTAAAAGCCACAACTTCCTTAAGTTTTGTCCATGAGTGTATCTTTCAGAGTTATTGTCTGAATCCCGATATACATGCTAAAAGGTACAACTTCCTTTAGTTTTGTCCATGAGTGTATATTTCAGAGTTATTGTCTAAATACTGATATACATGCTAAAAGGTACAACTTCCTTAAGTTTTGTCCATGAGTGTATATTTCAGAGTTATTGTCTGAATCCCGATATACATGCTGACATATACAACTTCCTTAAGTTTTGTCCATGAGTGTGTATTTCTATCAAATATTATTATTTTATAAATACATATTAGATAGCTTTATTTTATTCTCTTCAAAAATAAATTATGCCTTTTTGCCTGAAACATAGATTCGACCAAAACACTACGAAATAAAACTAATTTTGTGTTATATCATTTTTTAAAATTGCGCACCTTTTTTATTAAAAAATCCATCAAAATAGTAGACGTAATTTAAAGTATCTTGGTTGAGTGATTTTTATAAGAACTTAAATGCATACCTTCTTTATGCAAATCATTTTAAAATGTAATAAATGGGAAAAAATCGGTAATTTTTCAGAAAAAAAACTTCCCCATAATGAAGGTATCTAATGGAATAAATTGGAAGAAAATTCCAAAAGTTGGGTGAAATCACAAAAATAAAAGTTTTTTTTTTTTTTCACTGAAAAAGGTTCTATTACATTGGGATTTTTTTTCTCTCACACGCTAAATATTTAAACTTTCATCCGAGAAATTGATTCTATCAAATATTTAAAACGCAGGTAAAATCTGGCAACCTCACTGCATCCATAATATTGTGGTTTTATTTATTTTATTCTGTGATTGTTTATATATAGATATATATTTTTGAAAAAGGCATTTCCTTATCGTGTAACTGAAAGTTGCTGATGGCTTGCGCCATCTATCGGAATAAATATCAACTATTCTCGTTTATTTTTATTAGATGGCGTAAGCCATCAGCAACTCAGTTGCACGATAAGGAGATGCCTTTTTCATAATTTATGCACCTTATCCCAGTACAATTTCACACAAATTTGTACTATTTTATATATATATATTCGTGGATGGCTTTTCTTGATTTATCAAGAAATTGGGTTGGCCAAATATCAGGGAACAGGCTAAATCAATGTTTAGTTGATTTCTGTTCCACCAGATGGCGCTCTGCCTTCTGTAAAGCACATGTGCTCCTGGTCAGGATATGCCATTTTTAATATTGATTTCAACACCTGATCTTTTTATCTTCTATTTTTTCTTTCGTTTTTTAATATATATATATATATGTGTGTGAATATATTGTATAGATATTGTAATGGGGTGTGGACGGGATATTAAGGTGCTAAATAACCACATCTCCCTTTAAATATAAACAATAAAACAATACATTTCTTTGATTTTCTATACGTCGATTACGCCGATTCCAGAACTTCTCTCATTGAAAGTTACAAAATATCGTCATCCCTGTACTGATGAAGGCCATAGCTCGAACCTATGATATACATATTAATGGCTATTGTCCGAATTTACCAAAAGTGGTGTTGTGGCTTATTCTAATCTATATGGATCGGCGTGTACTATGAAGAAAGGTATCAAATGAATACATTTATATATTTTTGAAAATAGAGCAATCCATAGATAAATGTTTAATTAAAAAGGCATATATTGGATCAAAATATCATTTATTTTACCAATATTTCAGTTGACTGAATTCCAACCTTTATCAAGGTATTATAACATTTTAAATTGTCCTTTAGGACACACTTTAAAATGTTATAACACCTTGATAAAGGTTGGCGTTCAGCCAACTGAAATATTGGTAAAATAAATGATATTTTGATCCAATATATGCCTTTTTAATTAAACATTTATATATATATTTATAATACAATATAATGCGGTATGATTGTAGAACGACATTTAACAAGTTTTAGCTCTAATGTGTTTTTTTACAGGACGAAAAATCGCAATTTAAATCATTTTAAGGAGAAATAACGACTATTCCTATCCTTAGGGATGAAGTATGAAAGGATGAATTGTGAAGAGTAATGATAAACAGAAAAATAAAAGTGTCCAGGGATGGGAATCGAACCCACAATGTTCCGTTTATAGGAAAGATGCCATGTCCACTAGGCTACCCTGGACATATATTAGATAATTTAAAAAAAATAATTTGCCAATACTTTGTTTGGCTGAATGCCAACCTTTGTCAAGGCATTACATTTTTGTATAAACAAACTCAGCTTTCAATGGCGTCAATAGATTACAGTTAGAAAATATCTTTCGGAATATAAAAACTATTGAAAAATATTTTATTCAATCGAATCCGAGTATATGCCTTTTTATTATCTAAATATTTAAATAGTGCTCTATTTTCAAAACAATATTTTCTGTATGTGTGATAGATAATGGTGTTTTGTACAAAATAAAGTACAAATTTCCTTTTATAATTGCGTTTAAAACAACAATACTTCTGTAATTATGAAGCTCATAGTTTGAAACAATGTTAAAACGATTGTTGGTTTTTGTCCGAATTTACTTAAAGTGGTGTTGTGACTTATTCATTTTTTTATTAATTACAAAACATACGCTATATCCTATGTGGATATTTGCATGTAAATGTTAATTATATTTTATGTACATAGTTTTAAATTCTGAATATAGAGCAATCCATAATATATATTTATTTAAAAAATAAGGCTTATTTTGGATTTCAATAAGATTATTTATTAATCCGATATTTTGATGGACCAATCGTCCATCTTTTACGAGGGTTTTTGTTATTAATTTATTTTAAAAAATTAAAATAGTTTTAAATATATATACAAATTATTTATAGTTTTAGAGACTCTCTTAGAGACTGTTGTGACTTATTCACTAATTTGAATCTGCGACCTCTGCGGAAAGTACATCAATAAAATTCATTATTTGTTCTTAATCAATTTTAAAAGGGGAGAGGTGTTCCTCTCAATACACACATATTTATGAAAAAATGTATCTCCTTATCGTGCAACTGATATTTGCTGATGGCTTGCGCCATCCATCGGAATAAATATCCACTATTCTCGTTGGTTTTTTAATTATTCCAGAATTGGCCAAATACCCATTCTTGATTAATCAAGAAAAGCTAACCACGGACGCGTTTCGGGCTATTTGGCCAATTCTGGAATAATTAAAAATCAAAGGGAAAAGTTGATATTTATTCCGATAGATGGCGCAAGCCATCAGCAACTTTAAGTTGCACGATAAGGAGATGCCTTTTTTCATAATTATGCACCTTATCCCAGTACAATATCACATTTGTACTATTTTTTCACACATATTTGTATTAATTATAAATTAATAATGATGCATTAGCGCGCCATCTGCTATCAAAATTCGAAACTATTATAGACGCGTCTAATTCTTTTTAAAATAAAACAATTTCTACTTCTCTTACACCACTGATTGAGCCAGGCCCTCCCAATAATTTTTCCATTGCAGTAAGGGCAGTAGAAATTGTTTTATTTTAAAAAGAATTAGACGCGTCTATAATAGTTTCGAATTTTGATAAAAACAATAATGCGCGCCATCTATACATAACAAATAAAACTATTAGCACAAGGAATGCAACTTTTAGTTGAACTATAGGAGATTTCATATTTATTAATTTATTCACCTGATCCCCAGTATTCTTTTTTTGCTTGTGTAGCATTATTTTTTTATCAAATGAAGAATCTGTTACAGTATTATAAACAGGAAACGTATTTTGAGTCAAAAGGCGATCTCCATCAATTAAGTTTATATATAAAAGAACGTACATGGATCTGTAAATACAAAAAAAAAAAACTTTTTTTTTCTTAAAATATATCGAGAGATTTCTCCCTTTTTATCAATTCATTTCCATGTGATCTACAAGAATTTGTAAATTAAGTTTACTGTGCAATAAATTGATAAAGAGGGAGCAATCTTTTGAAATATTTTTTTTTTTACAGATCTAGGTATAAAGGTCAAAGACTCTTCCAGTAAGATATGTCAAGTAAGAAGTTTCAGAAGATTAGTTTCTTTTAATTGTAAAACATTACAAGCTTTCGGGCAATGCCCTTCTACAGGTAAAATAAAAATAAAAACAAAAATTAAAGGTAAATTAAGGCAACAGTTACTTAGTTGCCTTAATTTACCTTTAATTTTTGTTTTTATTTTTATTTTACCTGTAGAAGGGCATTGCCCGAAAGCTTGTAATGTTTTACAATTAAAATAAACTCATCTTCTGAAACTTCTTACTTGACAGATCTAGGTATGCCCTTTTATATAAAGTAAACGTATTGTTTTTTAAATCAATTAAAACAAAGAGAGAATAGACCATTTAAACTTAATCATCTCATCCTGAAATGTTCAACCAATGATAGAAAAGTAAATTGATTCATCTGGAAAACTAACCACACCACGCGGAAAACAATAATGACAACAGCTAAAAACAATAATTTTTTAGCAGACGATGTTGCTATTGTTGTCTTTTGATCTAAATTTATAATCGATAATCTCTATTGGAGTTTTTTTTCTTTAACCATGTTTTTTAGAACTATTAGCAAAGAAACATTGCCTCTCTCTTTCTATATAAGTTGTTTTCTTTCTTTCACCCTTTTTTTTCCTACAAAAACCGTTATAAGCTTAAATATTAATCAAATTTAGGAAATAATAAAAAATGTATTTTTAGTTGAAAACGTTTTTTTTTTTTGCTTTATGTTATTACTTATAGTTTTCAAAATTCGAAACTATTATAGACACGTATGATTCTTTTTTTTTTTTATAAACAATTTCTACTCTCCTTACTGCAATGAAAAAAAAAATTAATTGGAGGGCCTGGCTCATCAGTGGTGAACCCTCCCAAACTTATAGTTTTATTGAGATAAACTTATTCTAATGTCATTTTATATTCAGAAAAATATCTGATTTGATTAAACCATATAAATAAAAGTATTTTATGAGCATATAAACGCCTTAAATAACACTTTAAAACTATTTCCATAAAATATTTGTTTCATTAATTGCATATTCTCTTGTACCATTGACTTTTATTTGAAGCATACAACCCTCCAACATATAATATCGATTTAGCCTGTTACCTGATATTTGGCCAATAATTGATTTATCAAGAAAATGGGTTAGTCAAATATCAGGGAACAGATTAAATCAATGTTTAGTTTATTTCTGTACCACTAGATGGTGCTCTGCCATCTAATAAGCTCATATGAGGTTGTCAGGATATGAATTATAAATTTAATATATATGAAGTGTTGGTGTCGTGATTAGACGGACAACAACTCAAACTTGACCATGACTCTTTATTTAGCTCTTATTCTTCACGTTTGGCCAACAACAAATGTCCAATTTATATACACACTAGCCGAATGACCCGGGCAACGCCCGGGTTTTACCCGATTAAATGTTTTATTAAAATACTATTCTTTACAATTATAAATTGGCGTCGTGGATGGCACTCTTTTGAAACGTCCCGCTTCAATCTTTGTGTGTTTTTAAAATACAAAAAATAAAAATGTAAATTTTCACAACGATATTTGAAAATTGTATTATTTAGATTTTTTGCATGAATATATTTTAAATCTGATATATACATAAAATGATATGATAATGATAGCAAGTGATTTCTTGTTCCTACCCTGTCATTACGTCACTCAAGGTCACCGTCGCGCCACGTGGTGGCGCAGCAAACGGTGACAGAACGCATGACGCTGATAACTGTATATAGAATATATTCTTACATAACGAGGATTTAAATAATGCAAATCATCTATTTACATACACAACATGAAGTATAATTTATTTTTTTGAACACGCTAGAATTAACCAATACCGATTGGTTTATTTATTTCGACGAAACCTGGGTAAGCTTTCAAGACAATAAAATACCTTTCTTCATGACCCTAAAACGACCAAAAATATTTTTTTTCTTCAGTTTATTGTATTAAATCTGTTGGAAAAATATATATATTCGGTGGAGAAATAACGCTGTTAATAACGAAGTTCCTTTATTACTTAAATTGTATTTAATAAACAATATGGATGGATAAGCTATTAAAGAAATTAAACGATATAAAATTATATATGCACACGGGGGGTCGGTGGAAGGATGATCTAAATCATTGGTTTTCGACCGCTACGACCCGGGTTCGATTCCCGGATTGGGCACTTTTTTCTGGTAAAAAAAAAAAAATTCTCCGATGGTCCCCGATTCTTGCAAAAGTCCAACCCCACCAGCGAGTGCAAGTAACCAAACGAGGCTCTGGCACATTTGTAAGTGCAAAGTCGAACTGCTTTTCACATGTGTAGACATGTGATGCACTTACAGTAAAAGCAGTCGCCTACTTTTACCTACCATAATTATCATGGCCTGTACCACGTGTACTAGGGATAAGCAAACGAAAAAAATATACAACACACCAGCAGCTCACGGCTATCAGCAACCTGACCTATCCAATAACCTAACTACCTAACTAATCATGTTACGATATATAGGTAGATATGCAAATTAACATAGACAATATTACAATATGCAAATCACAAGAGTATTATATCGTAGAAATATCCCGGAATTTCCACTTTCAACAAGATCCGTGAAGAAAACCTTTTTCGTTTTGAAAAAAACTTCTCCCAGTTTTTATCGAAATTTAAAAAAGGAATCGTTATTGTTTTTAATTATTGTATTTTAAATAACATGATCTTTTTATGTTTATTTTAATTCAATTTTAAAATGTAACATGTATATGGAAATCATATTTATGTTTAAAAAGAATATTCTTAAAGAGAGAGATATAATGGTTAAAATTAAATGCATGGCTTGCCTTAGGTATTTGTTCTTTTTTAAAACCAATTATTTGTGTGTTGTTTTTATTATTTAGACATTTTAAAACGTAGTTTGAAGGAAATTAATTAAATAGTTTGTAAAGGATGAATTTTTACTTTGAAAACTAACAATTTAGATAATATTTCTACTGTATAATTTGTTTGTATTTCCTTTCGAGGGTTGCACCTTTAAACGTACAAAACTTTTATTAAGGCATTTAACCTCATACAGTTACGAGCGTCATTCTTCGTCGCCTCTGTCACGGTTTGCTTTTTTTTTTAATGGCGCCCTCCTATTGGTCGGCTACGATCACGCCACCTTTGCCCCCCCCCCCCCCCCCCCCCCCCCACTCGCAGTTTCGTTTTTGTAACTATTGTGTTGGAGCGGGTCGCTCCTTAAATAAATGCATATATTAGTTAATAACCAAATGGAATCCTTTCTTTCTCTTTCCCAGTAAGAGACGCCTACGGAAGCCAACAGTACATAGACAGATAAAGCACATAGGCTATAGTTATTAACTAACATATGTATTTATTTAAGGCGCCAATTTATAATTGTAACAAATAGTATTTGTATCAAAACATTCAATCGGGTAAAACACGGGCGTTGCCCGGGTCATTCGGCTAGTTTTCCTTATATATGGATTCATACTGAAGTCCAAATTTAAAAGAAGAACAAAAAGGTTTTAAAATGTTCCTATAATAATAATAATAAATAAACAATTATATTATCATAAAGCCAATTAAAATTTGTAACAAATAAATTGACTTGCAATGTTTTTCTTTATAATAATATTATCAAATATTATCTCTACAGACCTTACTGCAATGATATAAGTTATTGAATGAGAGAGCTTGGCTCATCAATGGTGTTTTTTCACTTATCCTTTTATTAGTCTAAATTAGACAAGATCTTGGAGGTCGTGCTCATAAAGAAGCTCAAGAACTCTTCTTGGTTCTCTGTACAGGGATCCTTTGTCCTTTCCAATACAATTTAGTATATGTTGGGGAGTGGCCTCTTCGGTTTTGCACTTGGTGCACATGGGGAAGCTTTTGGCTCCCTCTTTATAGACTAGAGGGCGCAGGTGACCAGATTTCCATCTGGCCAACTGTGTCGATTTCCTTCTGTTTAATTGGAGGGTCATCAATGGTGAACCCTCTCAGCGGTTTCGCCAAATTAATCTCCAGATCGCTCTACGATTGTATTGGATTGGTTTTATTATATACCCTGTATTTACAAAGGAAGGCAACTTAGGGGTGTTTAGTGAAATATGGACATAAATTTATAGGTCTGTATGTTGAAATAAATTATATGTATGCTATGAAAATTTTGTTTTGTTGTTGTAAAAAATAGAATTGAAGGTACAGTCGTAAAAATAGGAAAGATAATAATTTACTTATCTAGTAGTTTTTATTTTGAATTACTTGAAACAAATTACACATAAAATTATTTTTCACGGTAATATAGAATTTATAAAATGAATCTTATATTCGTGATTTTAAAAAATGGTAGGTTAACTATACATATTTACAACAAATATTCAAAGTGTTATGTTCTAAATCTATGGTCAAAAATAAAAGAATAGTCAATGATGAAAATAAAATACATGTTTTCTAAAAAAATAAAATATTTGCATTTTATATTATATAAAGAGACAAGGGTCGCCTCTCCCGTCAAAATAGACGTCTAAAACCAGACGCCATCTATTGACTGTCGCCGCAATTAGCGGCATCGGGTCGGTGACAAAGCCACAACACCAGCTTTGGTAAACTGAACAGCGTCCACCTAGAGACCATGGTTTCGGGCTAATGGCTCTCGTCAGTCTAGGGCGGAATTTATTCCATGAGATCCACACGGGATTTAATGGAATCTTGACAATCTGCCAAAGAGGTGTTTAGCTGGCAAAGTGGCTGGGCCATATCTATGGCTAAAATATAGATGGCTTTGTCACCGACCCGAGGCCGCTAGTTGTGGCGACGGTCAATAGATGGCGTCTGGTTTTAGACGTCTATTTTGACGGGAGAGGCGACCCTTGTCTCTTTAGATCAATTTTCTCCCGGCAAAATTTCCATCTTTATATTATATAATATGTATATATCTCTACATGTGAGCCAATATGTATCATATTAGATTTACATGTAGTAGGTTCTTTTTACAGTAGATTCCTTTTTGGTGTTCAGGACATTTCAAATCTCTCGGAATTCTTCCACCAATCAAAATCAAGTAGAATATGCGCCTTAATATGTTTATAATGGCATCCGTTTTATTTGTACTCTGATTGCCTGATTAAGGTCAAGTGACTTTGAATAGCCAATCAGACACCATCAGTTTACTGTCATGTGACCTCAATCAACCAATGAGTAGACATTGCTTCTTTAGCTCAGAGATAGGAATTAACACACACACCCCATCGAAATTCTATAGTAAATATAAGATGTCGGGTTGGATTCTAGGAAATTTTATCTTTTTTTCTTCTTTTTCTACATTTTTAAAATACTTTTATTTATTTTAATTTTTTCATTTATAAACTATTTCGTATTTTTTTTAACGCTTTGCCAAATGTTTTAATTTTTGTTTGCTCCTGACGAGGACAAAAGATAATTGTCGAAACGTCGAGACAATAAAAAGATTTACTGGCTGAAGTACCTTTATTTTCAATAAATATAAATGCCGGCCAGGCAGCCTCTATCTTCACGATATTTCGTAAAAGTAGAATCGTCTGCAATCCTCTGAAAAATTATGAAATTTTTAATTATGAAGTTTTTTGAATAATTACATATTTTACAATAAACGTGTTATAAATAATAATTTGAGCGCCTACTCAAAATTATTCAAGAAATTTAGATTCCATTGGGAAATATTCGAAGCAAATATTTTTTTCCTTATTTCTTCAAATTGATTACAGAAAACAAAAAAAAAAAGAGGAAAGTGGTAAATAACAATTCCAGAAAACTTAGAAGCACAAATTGTATTGGAAGACAGCAAATCCAAATCCTTTGTAGAACAAGAAAATAGAAAAAAAGGAGGTAATATATTATCTATTTTAATTTATTAGTGCTCTTCCCCTCCAAAATCTATTACAAAACGAATAAGAAGAAACTAAATTTGTTGAAAAAAATACATGGATAGAATAATAAAATAAAAAAAAACGAAATATATATATATGGCGATCAGTGGTACCAAACCACTTTTCTCTTATAAATAATTAATTTGGGCGTCTGGACACGCTGTAATGATGATGATGATAGAAAGGTAGTACTCATAGAATAAATAAATAAAAAGGAATAAATTGAAGCACTGGAAATTGTCTTCAAATTTGAAACTTACTATTTACTGCGAAAAAAAAATTTAAAGGAAACAGAAAAAAAAAAAAATTGTCGGAAAAGTTTTTTTCCTTCTTCAGGTCATCACTGAGAAGTCTTCGATTTTTTTTTTCTAGTTGTACCTTTTTTTCTATGATCCTTGTTAAAAGAGAATTATTATATTAGTAGATTTTTATATTTTATATCAATCATTCAGGATTATAAATAGTTTTTTAATAATTGCAATTAGAAATATTATACAAATACATTATTTCAAACTATTTTAAACGCGTAAGATTCCTTTTGAAATTAAACAATTTCTACTGCCCTTACTGCAATGGAAAAATTAGAGATATTTATAATTGTATGTAATTCTACTGTCCTCAAAGCTTATGTCCATAGTTTTTCTAAAATACCCATTCCAAGAGTCTAGCAACAGTATGACTATAAAAGGAAGTTCCAAAAATAAAATATAACAGCGGTATGGTAGATTAAACTGGCGAAACCGCCAACCACTGATGAGACAGGCCCTCCCTTTAATTTTTCTATTGCAGTAAGGGCAGTAGAAATTGTTTAATTTAAAAAAAAATCTTACTCGTTTAAAATAGTTTCGAATTTTGATAACAGATGGCGCGCTAGTCCATCATATTACAAATACATTATAATAACTTTATATTTATTTCAATCTTTAAGCCATCCGCTGTTGTCTTTTTCTAAAGAAAAATCATTAATGATATCATTGGATCATATATATGGATAATGGATAGTATTATTAGCTCGTCTCACATTCGACGTGGCATTTTAAGAATATAAATATAGTTAAACCTGTCTATAGCGCCCCCTCTTGACTCACCAAAATAGGGTGCTATAGATAGGGGATGCCATAGACAGGTCACTTTTAATGTAAATCGCATCGTACTACGTATTTAAAATTGGGCGCTATAGAGAGGGAGACGCTATTTAGAGGGGACGCTATAGACAGGTTTATATGTATATCTAAATTTAATAAAATCCCCATGCAATCCAGGGCAAGGTATCTTTAACTATTTTTATTTCTCTAGTTTTTGGGGACCAACTTGTCCTTCAATAAGAGAACTAGAAGTTTGACTTATAGTTAACTATACACTGGATTATCTAAAAGTCATACGAGGTGTGTTCAAAAGGTATCGCGACTTTTGTGTTTTTTCAAAAATTATTTATTTATCCATGAATACTTATTTTGTCCCCTTCAAATTTATCCCCATGAGATATTATACACTTGTGCCAACGGTTTTGCCAATCTTCGAAGCACTTAAAAAAAATCATTTTTAAAATCTTTTTCAGCTCCTCCTTCGATGCCGTCTTTATCTCGTCAAGCGTAGCGTAACGTCGTCCTTTCATAGGCCTCTTCAGTTTAGGGAACAAGAAAAAGTCACAGGGGGCCAGATCTGGGGAATACGGTGGCTGCGCGCGGCATCATTAGTGTGTTGTTTTTGGCCAAAAAGTCGCGCACAAGCAACGATGTGTGAGCAGGGGCGTTTTCGTGGTGCAAAAGCCAATTTTTGTTCTTCCACAAATCCGGGCGTTTCTGGCGGATTGCATCGCGCAAATTGCGCATAACTTGCAGATAATATTCCTTATTGACCGTTCTACCCTGTGGCAAGAACTCATGATGCACCACGCCCCTGCAATCGAAGAAAACTGTCAGCAAAACTTTCACATTCGACCAAACTTGGCGCTCTTTTTTCGGTCTTGGTTCGTGCGGCAGCTTCCATTGAGATGATTGAGCTTTGGTTTCCACGTCATAACCATAAACCCACGCTTCGTCACCAGTTATGACCCTCTGGAGCAAATTTGGGTCGTCGCGGACAGAGTCCAACATCTCATTAGCAATGTTCATGCGATGCTGTTTTTGGTCGCAATTGAGCAATTTTGGTACGAGTTTCGCGGCGACCCGTCTCATGCCCAAATCATTGATAAAAATCGAATGGCACGAGCCAATCGATATGTTTAGGTCCTCAGCAACTTCTCTAACGGTGATTCGACGATTGGCCAATATCATTTTCTCCACTTCATTAATTTTTTCGTCTGTTGTTGAAGTGCTCGGGCGTCCGGCACGCCCTTCGTCGTTCACATCTTCTCGGCCTTCTGAGAACATTTTGTACCACCGATAAACGTTGCTTCGGTCCAAGGTAGCTTCTCCGTATGCCACAGTCAACATTCGGAATGCATCCGCGCACTTAATTTCGTTTTTCACACAAAATTTGATACAGGTTCTTTGATCCATTTTTTTTTTAATAGGTAAAAATCGAAGACAAACCAAAACACCTGCAAGCAAAGCAGCTGTCAACAATTAAGTGAACATTCAAAATGGCCGAGCTTGTCGGCATAAGTGAGAGACATGAGTACCAACATAAAGCCACAAAAAGATCGAAATTCGAATGTACGTAACCCGCGAAAATTCAAAAGTCGCGATACTTTTTGAACACACCTCGTACTTCTATTTCTCCTGTTGAAGGTCATGTTATATAGCCCGTAAGCTAGAGAAATAAAAAAATATATAATAAGATACTTAATTCTTATATTATTATACATTAACGCGCCATCTGTTATGAAAATTCGAAACTATTATAGACGCGTATGATCCTTCTAATAAAAGGGACACCGAAAAAATGCAATATCACAGCAGTATGGTAGATTAAACTGGCGAAACCGCGGGGAGGATTCATCACTGATGAGCAAGGTCCTCCTATTAATTTTTCCATTGCATTAGAAATAAATACATGTTTATAAAAAATGTTTTTCAGATATATTTCATAGATTAAAGGACTCTGTTAAATCGACCACCAGAGGTCGCCGTTTTCACTATATAAATCCATTGTTGTTTCCCGTTGGCCGGTTCAAATCTTTTATACATTATGTAAATAAGTTTTTCATATTTTTATTCTTACGCCTTAATCCAGGCAGTAATTTTATTAAATTATTTTTTTATATATTCCTTTGTTCAATTAAAGCAATCTCTGATCAAGATTATTATTATTGTTGTCACGACTGCAGAACAATGACGTAATATACTCATGGATACCAAAATCAAGCAACAGATAATAATTCTATAACTCTAATATTCCAAATTCAGCAGGAAAATCTTTTTATTTATAATTAACATAGGACAGTAGAAATTATTTTAATTTTCTAAAAAGAACCATACGCATCTATAATGGTTTCGAATTTTCATACTTAACTATGAATTGATTGCCGATTTTATGGATGTATTTCCGACACCATATTCTTAAACCGTTACAATTTACCATTATAGAAAACGAAGATCAAGAACTTCAGTTCCCTGATGATATTGAAAACTTAATATTAATATAATTCCTAAATACAATCTTAAAATAATTGACAGACACATAGAATCCCCCAATTGCTCTAATGGATCCCAATTCTTACAAATTCCACTTCACCAGCAGTAGTTACAAGTAACCAAACGGTGCTATTTCATACTTGTAAGTACAAAAGTCAGAATACTTTCTACAGCCAATAAAACGGACATATAAGCCTCCAGCGTATATTATACTAGCCGAATGACCTGGGCAACGCCCGTGTTTTACCCGATTGAATGTTTTGATTCAAATACTATTTGTTACAATTATAATTTGGCGCCTTAATTTTAAATGCATATGTTAGTTAATAACTATAGCCTATGTGCTTTATCTGTCTATGTACTGTTGGCTTCCGTAGGCGTCTCTTACTGGGAAAAAGAAAGAGAGGATTCCATTTGGTTATTAACTAATATATGCATTTATTTAAGGAGCGACCCGCTCCAACACAATAGTTGCAGAAACGAAAATGCGAGTGAAGGGGGGGGGGGGGGGGGCAAAGGTGGCGTGATCGTAGCCGACCAATAGGAGGGCGCCATTCCAAAAAAAAAAAAAGCAAACCGTGACAGAGGCGACGAAGAATGACGCTCGTAACTGTATATAGAATAGTATGTGGGATAGTTGCGTGCGTGTTGGTGTGGCTTGTGGAAAAGCCGCTTTTAAAATTATATTTATTTTTTATTTAAAAAAATTATTTATTCAAAGCCAGAAATATATAAAGAGAAAAGAAGTAACGGGGCCGTTGAAAGCAAGCCTTGTTGTTGAAGACACGCGTGGCCAGAGTCCCCGATCCCGCACGCGCATGCGTAATCAGGCTCGCGATTGCCGAGGCCGTCACACTACTGCCCGTATGTTTAGTGAAGCTTTGTCCCAGTTCGCGCTCGCTGAAGCAGAGTGTGGTCGCCACAAGTATATTAGGAGAAAGATTAAAAATATAGAAAATATATTTGTATGTTATATATGAGAAATAAAACCAATTACGAATATTTTCTCTCCCAAATTTCGTCGATAACGTCGATTTCTGATAGTCACGACCCGTGATCGAATCCCGCGTTGGGCATATTTTTTTTTATTTTAATTTAAAATAAAATGCTCAAATATCCCTCTATTCCTCCAAAATTCAAATATAAGAAAATTGATATTTAAAATTCGAAACTATTTTAAAGGCGTAAGATTCTTTTTTTAGAATAAACAATTTCTACTGCCCTTACTGCAATGGAAAAATTAATGGGAGGCCTGGCTCATCAGTGGTGAACCCTCCCAGCGGTTTCGCCAGTTTTTTTTTTTTTTTATATATATAAAAATAAAATCTAAATATCTTACAAAGAAACATCTTGAAAAATTCCAACCCCAACAATAGGTGCAAGTAAAGGAAGCTCAAATACACTTGAAAGTGCAAAAATCTAACATTTCACTACATGTATAGACATGTGGTGCATTTACAGTAAAGGTAGTCGCCAACTTCTACCCACCATAATTATCATGGCCTGTACCACTTGGGTGTGTAATAGAGGGGATAATAAAAACATTCAAATGTGTATATTATGTATATACATAGATTCAACACTCATGGACAAAACTAAAGGGGGCTCTGGCACACTTGTAAGTGCAAAAATCTAACTTTTCTCTACATGTATAAACACGTGTTGCACTTACAGTAAACGTAGTTACTTACAGTAACTACTACCCAACAGGATTATAATGGCCTGAACCATGTGTGTGCCCGTGTACACAAGAGGGATAAAAAAAAACATTAAAATGATATTTTCAAAAAGGTACAGCTTGCACCACTCTGATGAGAGCCAACAGCCGGAAACGCGTACATGGTTAGCTTTTCTTGATTAATCAAGAATGGGTATTTGGGTATATTGGAATAATTAAAAAATCAACGAGAATAGTTGATATTTATTCCGATAGATGGCGCAAGCCATCAGCAACTTTCAGTTGCATGATAAGGAGATACCTTTTTAATAACTTATGCACCTTATCCCAGTACAATATCACATTTTTACTATTTTTACATTAAAATGATATGTTTATATTATATATAAGGAAGTTGTACCTTTTATCATGTGTATATCGGGATTCAGACATCAACTCTGAAAGATACACTCATGGACAAAACTTAAGAAAGTTGTACCTTTCAGAACGTATATCGGGATTCAGACAATAACTCTGAAAGATACACTCATGGACAAAACTTAAGGTAGTTGTACCTTTTAACATGTATATCGGGATTCAGACAATAACTCTGAAAGATACACTCATGGACAAAACTTAAGGAAGCTGTACCTTTTAGCATGTATATCGGGATTCAGACAATAACTCTGAAAGATACACTCATGGACAAAACTTAAGGAAGTTGTACCTTTTAGCATGTATATCGGGATTCAGACAATAACTCTGAAAGATACACTCATGGACAAAACTTAAGGTAGTTGTACCTTTTAGCATGTATATCAGTATTTAGACAACAACTCTGAAAGATAATACAGTTATCTTTATTGAAGATACACAAGATAACCAAGTGTTAACAGAATTGCTTCTATATCTTTCAATTAAACAGCCGACCGGCGTCATCAAAGACTTTCCATTTCCTTAAGTGTTGTCTATGAGTGTAGGTCACGAAATAAATAATCCTCCAGAGTGTATTCAAGAAGTACACCGTGTCCTACAGGGAGAGCTAATAACTAATTGATATCCCCATTAACTAGAGGAACACAGAGCTATCAACAATGAATATTCATATGTTTTAATTTATACACAAATTCCCTGCATATATTAATAAATTAGTTTTCCTAACTATTTCTCTAAATATTCCCCTTAATTCCCTGTTTATAGTTAAGAATTTGTTATATATATATATATCTTCTTAACTTCTAATTAAAGTGGGTATTTTAAAAAATAGGTTATGTAACACATAGGTAAATATGTATATATGGGGATTAAATAACAGTCTTATTATAATTGCATATCTAAAATATATATATTCATTAAATAAAGGAATTGTTAGCAAATCCTCCCCCAAATGATAATAATGAATGGAATAATATATTTGAAGTTTCTCGAGATTAATATCTAAAATTAAATGACATCCGGTTTCTCTCTTCCGCGTTCTGTCTATAGTTTATATAAATAAACAAAGATAACCTCTCCCGTCAAAATAGACACCAAAACTAAACACCATCTATTGACAATATCTGCGAAATAACGGACTCGGGTCGTTGACAAAGCTACAACACCAGCTTTCTAAAATTCAGAATACCCATCTAGAGACTATGGTTTCGTGGTATTGGTCCTCGATAGCTTAGGAAGGGATTTTTGGAGATTGTTAATAGATAGCGCTTAGTTTTAATCTCTATTTTGACGGGAGAGGTGACCTTTATATTTTTAGACCAGATTTTTTTTATGCGTTTGTTACTGATTCTCTTCCTCCTTTTACATCCGAGACAGATAGAGTTGATATAATGCGGTGATATACTGTGACTCCGTTCTTATCTATCCACGCTTGGTACAAATGTATCCGTTGTTCATGTCGTAAATTTAGAGGCTGCTTGGCCGGCATTCATATTTATATGAAAAATAGACACTTCGTCCAGTTAGATTTTTTTATTTTTCTCAACATTTCGACAAGAATCTTTTGTCTTCGTCAGGAGAAGTAAATAAAAATTAAGCATTTGGCAAGGCGTTAAAAAATGTTCTGATGTTGTTGATATTGTCGATGAGAAATGTGGGACATCATTGTAGCAGTGAGCTAACTAACCTGAAACAATATCAAGGAAGGTTAATAGAAGAGGAATATAAACCCCGGAGTATCGATTCTTGATAATCAAGACTCGGGATCGAATCCCGCATTGGGGCACTTTTTTCTGAAGATAATATTGCTTCCCCAGATTCTCTTGAAAAAGTCCAACCCCTTCATTGAGTGCAAGTAACCAAACACGGCTCTGGCTCACTTATAATTGCAAAATTCGAACATGTTGGTAGATCTCAATAATTACTTCTAAAATATAAGTCTTCTTTATTGACAAAAATAAGAATATAAATTACTAAATATATCTAAGTAAACCCTACCAATAAAATAACATCTTTCTCTAACCACACATCTCCTTCTGTTAGAGAAAAGATCTTTATTTAAGGGGCTGCTAACCAAAATAAATGATTTTTGAGCCCCAATGGCCGCGTAAAGCGGAATATATAAAACCACTATGACCAGGCTGGGGAGGCTAGGGACAGGATCTCCGTTAGGGAAGAGGCAGGTTAGGCCGGATTGGGTCCGCGGAGGTCAGGAGGCAGGAAGGAAGGACTAGGCAAGACATTGATCTTGCCTCGTGGTCGGCATTGAGGCCCTTGGCCTCCTTCTATTAACACTCACCTATATATACATTCCTGACATCACAGATATCAAGTCACAGATTATTACAATCATAGAATAATATTTTACAATAAAATCCAACAGAACTAACTGCTTTCTATATATGTAGCTATTTGCAATAACATCAGTGGCTAAATACCACCATGATTATCATGGTCTGTACCACATGTTTCTGGGATAATAGTTTATGAAAAGTAGAAATATCAAGATCAAAGGATGAGAGAATTTTCTCTCTATATAATTAGTAATAAATCCATTGTGCCCAGATTGTTAACATTTTATCGAGAAATTCAAAGAAAACAAATATTTTTTGAAAAATCACAGAGTTCTCACACTTGAGATTGACTTCCTTTAATTGTACCTCTCAAACATGAAAGAGAATTGGTGAATGTTTTCTCACCATTTCCATCTTTTCATCTTTTTGAGAGAATTCCTTCATTTTATTGTGTAGAAGAGATAGAGTGTGGTGCATCATTTGAATTTATTTAGAAAAATAATTTACGGTTTCTTATAAAAAATAATATTTATTAACAATAAATAAAGAATTTTTAGCGATGTGAAAGAATGAATGTAAACAAGATGATGATATATCCTGAATATAGAGGCTGCCTTGCCGGCATTCATATTTCTGTGAAAAATAGACACTTCAGAAAACATTCTATGAGGGCTAGCAGTAACTATCAGTACTGTATATATGGAAGAACTCGGAAGCGATTGGAGAATAGAGAAATATATAAATATTACTGAAACAATTTAAATAGTCATTACTATCTATAAACTCCTCTCCTAACCACAGAGATTCAAGACTCTAATTATGCAATTAAAGAGATAATTTCATTAATTGAACTCTTTTCTCAGCACGGTATACCTCCAGACAGAACAATTGGCAATTATCAATAATCCACCACGTGGAGACCGAGTGTCTTCAATTAAACTAATGCTAATATATTCCCCATAATAGATCATTAACAAAGTTAATTAACTCACTAATTGCCTCTTCGTTTAATACTACAATGCCTATTATGAATTTCTAGATAAAAGTATTTTTTTTTAATGTGTAGCGCAAAGAGGAAGATATTAGGATTTTCATGTCGGTTCAGTGTATTGTCACCAAACTGTCGGCTTGAAAGTAAAGCTTTGAAAACCTGCTCCAAGAGTCAGGCAGTGTGCGTGATTTCTTACTATATAAACCTTTTATTAAGTGTAAAACGACATTTGAAAATTATCCCGCTTGAGTTTCTTTTAAACGAAAAAGCGAAATTTATTTTTAAGAAGAAATAACGATTATTTTCCGTTTATTATTACTCTTCACAATTCATCCTTTCATACCTCATCTTTAAGGTTAGAAATAATCGTTATTTCTCCTTAAAAATAAATTTCGATTTTTCGTTTAAAAGAAAATCATGCGGGATAATTTTTTTTAAATGTCGTTTTACAATCATAGGCTGCATTATATTGTATTATAAATTATTTTATTAAATCCAACTATACAATCATGCACAAATTTAAAGGAAGTTGTACCTTTTAACCTGTATATATGGATTTAAACAATCATCCTGAAAGATATTTGATACACAGTGACCTTTTTTTGAGGACATACGCGATAACCAAGTGTGAACAAAATTATCTCTGTTTTTGAAGCCAATGACAAAAGTTACTTTAACGAGTTATCACACAATGTGAAAATTACTAGGGCCTAAAGTAATAAAAACTTAACACACAGAAAATCGTACATTTAAGAGTACAATGATAATAATAAAAGGGAGCAAAAAAGAAACTCACGAATTGCTATATAAAAACAAAAACATTACCTCTGTCTCTTTTGAAAAAAGAAACAGACGACCGACGGCATCAAAGACTTTCCACTTCCTTAAGTTTCATCTATGAGTGTACTTTGTATTAAGTGTAAATCTGAACATATTGCAGGAGTGGCAACCACAATCCATTTTCGAGCATAAGTGAAAGCAAACTTTCACCTAAGTACAAGTTCTTGAGATGAAAAATCGTCAAATTCGCAATGTAAATATCATAAAATTATAATCCCTTAAGCTATATTATTTGACAAAAAAATCATCACGGAATGTTTTTTTCCTAAATACAATTTTAATATTTGTAGCTTTCGATTTTTAAATCCCTTCTACACAATAATTCTTAACGTTATAACTACTCCTGTGTAGAAGGAAGTTAAAGCCCGAAAGCTAGAAATGATAGAATTGTATTTAAGAAACACATTAATGGGTGATTTTTTTTTTGCTAAATTTTATATATCTCTATATATTCAACAAAGTTGCCTATATTTTGTTGAAAAAATAGGAAGGAGAATGCCGGGAAATTGTCTTTAAAGATAGAAAGTTTTATTAAGTTATGCTCTAATTTTACATAAAGTTAAAGCAGCTTGCTTTACATACTCCAATACGACAATGATAGAAATAATTTATATACATGGCGGTCAACTGGTCAAAAACAAATAAAAGAAGAGTAGAATGTTGAAATTGATTATTCCAACACCCTCCCTCAATTTCTACATTCCCAATCCAGCAACATGTTTATCATACAAGACTCTTGGCAGACCTTTAGTAAGGATGTCGGCAACATTTTCCTGGGTTGGTATGTGAACGACCTCGATAAGACCATCGCTGCAAATGCTTCTAATATAATGCCATTTGATGTCAATGTGTTTAGTTCTGGCATGATGGACTGGATTTCTCGCCAGCTGTTGAGCGCCCTGGTTATCAGTCTTTAAAACCGTAGGTTCATTCAATAATTCACCAAATCCCATCTCATCCAACAGCGCTCTAAGATAGACTGCCTCCTTTCCCGCTTCACAAAGTGCTATGTACTCTGATTCCGTGCTCGAAAGAGCGACAGTCTGCTGCTTCTTCGATTCCCAAGCTATTGGACCTCCTGCTAAGAAGAAAACAAGTCCCGTTTGAGATTTTCTATCCGCGAGGTTTCCACCCCAATCAGCGTCGACACAACCATAAAGGGTCTCATTAGTTTTCTCGTAAGTTATTTTCAAACATAAAGTGCCCTTTAGATAGCGGAGGACACGCTTGGCCGCATTCCAGTGCTGTCTCCTAGGATCATTGCTGAATTGTCCCAAAGCACTAACCGCATAGGCTATATCAGGCCTTGTCGACACTGAAAGATATATTAACGATCCAATCAGTGATTGGTATTCTTCCTTTTTTACTGGCTCATTCTCACCCTCTATAGATGAAATCTTTGTTAACTTGGAGTTCGAGTCCATGGGTGTAGAAATCGGCTTGGCCTCCTTCATTCTATATTTCGCCAGAAGTTCTTCAATATATTTCTCTTGATCTATGGATATTGAGCCATCCTTTTTCGTTTGTATTCTTATACCCAAACAATAATTTATCTTTCCAAGATCTTTTATTTTGAATATCTTCTTCATACTTTCTTTAAAGGATATCAACGTGTCTTCTCTTTCAGCTGCAATTATCAAATCATCAACATAGATTGCGACCAGAAGAACTCCTTCTTCTCTTTTAATGTAGACACAGTTATCAGTTTTCATCTGTTCTAGGCCCATTTCTTTTAATACTGAATCGAGCTTTGCATGCCAAGTCATTCCAGCCTGTTTCAGACCATATATAGCCTTCTTTAGTTTACATACCTTTCTTGGATATTTCTTTGACTCGAAATTTTCTGGTTGTGTCATGTAAATTTCTTCTTTGACATCACCATTCAAGAAGGCAGACTGAACATCCATTTGATGGACCAGCAAATCATATTCAACGGCCAAGGCTAAAACTGTTCTGATCGTACTGTGGCGTACAACTGGTGCAAAGGTTTCCTCATAATCAATACCGTATTTTTGGGAATAACCTTTTGCTACAAGTCGAGCCTTATACCGTTCAAGAGAACCATCACTACTGTACTTTCTCCTGAATACCCATTTGCTTCCAATTACGTTTTGGCCCTTAGGGGGATCAACCAGTTCCCAAGTTTTGTTTTCAATCAATGAATCAAACTCCTCCTTCATTGCTTTCCTCCAAAAATAAGAATCTTTTCCAGACAGCGCTTCCTCTGCGTCTTTTGGATCTGGGGAGTACTTCACTTCTGAAAATTCTTGCGTGGATAAATTTGCCGTAGGATATTCCTTTCTTGGTCGGCCAGGTTTTCCCGTTCTAATATACCTTGGTCTTCCTCTTCCTCTCTGCGAGATGACTTCCATTGTTTCTGATGGTTCGCCTAAAAACTCCGAATCAGTTCCGGGCAAAGTGTTTTCATCATCCTGAAGACTTTCCTCCTCCAATGATGTATTTTCCTTTTTCTGTGGTATAGCTTCAATTTGCACCACGTCATTCCTTAAGGTAGAGTTTTCAGATTCGAGGAAACGTACATCTCGACTTTTTATCATCATGCCTGTTCCAGGCTTCCATAATCTGTACGCCTTTGATTCGGGAGAATAGCCAACCAGTCGGTATTCTTCACTACGAGGAGCGAATTTTCCTCTTCTCGGACGGTTGTCAACAGCGAAACATTTACATCCAATAATTCTTAAATGAGAAACGGTTGGTTTTCTTCCTGTAAATATTTCATACGGAGTTCGACTTTCATTAGTTCTTGGGCATCTGTTTCTAATGTATGTAGATGTATGCACAAGTTCAGCCCAAAGTGGATCTGGGAGGTTCGCTTGAATTATGAAACATCTAGTCATTTCTACCAGAGTTCTGTTCGCTCTTTCAGCAACTCCATTTTGTTGCGGAGAATATTCAACTGAGAGCTGATGTCTAATTCCTTCCTCCGATAAATATTCTTTAAAATCTGAACTCAAATACTCTGCTGCATTGTCACTTCTAATTGCTTTAATTTTCTTGCCAGTTTGTTTCTCAGCAAATCTTTTAAAGACTTTAAATCCTTTGAAAACTTCACTTTTTCGTTTCATAACAAAAGTGAATATCATTCGTGAGAAATCGTCAATGAAAGTTGCGAAGTACAATGCACCGCCATATGACTTTGTTCTCATCGGTCCACATATGTCAGAATGAATAAGTTGCAGTGGCTCTGTTGACTTTGTCAGAGAGACTTCTGGGAATGGTAATCGAGTCTGTTTACCCCTAATACAAGTTTCACAACTTGTTATACTTTTAAATTCACCCTTGGGTAATCCATTAACTAAATTTTCTCTCTGCAATTTCCTAAGGTCATCAAAATTAAGATGACCAAACCTATTATGCCAAATTTCACTGCTATTTTTGTCTATACACATTCTGGTAAATTGCGTTTTTGCATATTTAGTTTGACGCAATATGTAAAGTCCGTTTCTTTTGTAAGCTTCTATGCAAATTTTCCTCAATGGATTCACAATTTCCGCTTTTCCTCTCATAAATTTTACAAAAAATTATTTTTCTGTGCAGGTGCTGACCGAAATCAAATTTCCCTTCAGTCCTGGGACAAACAACACATTTTCCAACTTTAATAAAAATGGTTCACCATGTTCGAAAACTTCCAATTCTACCGTTCCTGTACCTAAAGCTTCTATGCTTTGGTCGTTCGCTAATTTAACGGGTATTGGCTCTGTTTCTCTTAAATTTGAAAATGCGCCTCTTAAGCAGCACATGTGTGCAGTTGCGCCGCTATCCAGGCACCACTCGTTAACATCAAGAATATTTTCATCTCGAATTCCTAGAGAAGCAGCCATTCGCGTATTGTTTCTTTTAGAGTTCCTTTTTGACCAGCAGTCAGCCGCTTTGTGGCCTTTCTTTCCACAGTAATAGCAGTTAAGTTTGAACTCCTTCCGATTTGGTGGTTTAGTGGAATTGGTAGTTTTTCTTTCTGGATTTCCAAAAAATACATTCTGTTCTCCAGACGAAGTTCCCTCCATTTCACGTTGTCTTTGATCTTCTTCTATAATCTTCACCTTTAAAGTTTCAAGTTTTGGGAGCTCATCTCTGGTTTCTATTGCAGTTCTGAATCCTTCATACGATTCTGGAAGACTACACAGCAAGAGTATAACTAAAAAGTCTTCGGGTACTTGAGCCCCAATTTCACCTAGATTGTCCACTAATGAGGTAAATTTACTCAGGTAATCTTTCAAATCATCATTAGGCCTCATTTTCATCTGTATTAGCCTTTTGGTTAGGGAAACTCTCGTCGCAGGTCCTTTTGGTCGATAAACTTCTTCTATCTTTTTCCAGGCCTCCTCGGCAGTCTTGCAATTCTTAACATGTATTAGTTCTGATGGATTCAAGCTCAATACAATTGTAGCAAGAGCCTTCTGATCCTTATTTTGCCAATTAGTAAACTCTTGGTTACCGGGTTCAGGTTTGACATTGGCTTCATTAACATAAATCCACAGATCAGAGTGAACAAGAATCATTTGCATTTGAAGCCTCCATGTCTCAAAGTTTTGCTTATTCAACTTCTCAATTTGATATAGACTGGACATTCTTTATTCTTAATTTCTTAGGCAATCAGTTCTGGGCCCATAACCTGTTGAAAAAATAGGAAGGAGAATGCCGGGAAATTGTCTTTAAAGATAGAAAGTTTTATTAAGTTATGCTCTAATTTTACATAAAGTTAAAGCAGCTTGCTTTACATACTCCAATACGACAATGATAGAAATAATTTATATACATGGCGGTCAACTGGTCAAAAACAAATAAAAGAAGAGTAGAATGTTGAAATTAATTATTCCAACATATTTTATATTTATAATTATTTTATTGTTCCAATATTTCGAAGGGCAACTTGGAACAAAATAATTATAAATTCAATGTATGCATCTATTTTCGAATATAATTTTAATTATGGATTGCTCAATCTTCAATATATATATGTGTGTGTGTAAATATGTACATGAAAAAAAAAAACGAAAGAAAAAAATAAAAGATAAAAAGATCAGGTGTTGAAATCATTATTAAAAATGGCATATCCTGACCAGGAGCACATGTGCTTTACAGAAGGCAGAGCGCCATCTGGTGGAACAGAAATCAACTAAACATTGATTTTAGTCAGGATATGCCATTTTTAATAATGATTTCAACACCTGATCTTTTTATCTTTTTTTTTTTCTTTCGTTTTTTCATGTGCTAAGCGTATTTACGCAAGTTTAGCCTTAAATACCCATTTCTTGGTTTTTCAAGAGGCCTCTGGGACCAAAAATATATTTTTTGGTCGCAGTGGTACAGCCTACTCCACGCTGACGAGCGCCAAAAAGCGCGAAACGCGTTCATGGATAGCTTTTCTTGATTTATCAAGAAATTGGGTTGGCCAAATATCAGGGAATAGGCTAAATCAATGAATAGTTGATTTCTGTTCCACCAGATGGCGCTCTGCCTTCTGTAAAGCACATGTGCTCTTTGTCAGGATATGTCAAATATGTAAATATGAAGAAAAAAAAAACGAACGTACCCAGATTCGAACCTGGAACCATTTGATCCATAAAATCAGACGAATCACCAAGTTTCCAACTAAATTATATGATGCCTTATCACGTCATCTGTTATAAGAATTTTACATTATTTCAGACACGTATGATTCTTTTTTTGAATTAAACAATTTTTTACTGCCCATACTGCAATATGATAAAGGCCCTTCAATTAATTTATCATTGCAGTAAAGGCAGTAAAAATTGTTTTTTTTTTTTAATAATCATACGCGTCTAAAATATTGTCAATTTTTTATAACTAACTAGACGGGTGACCCGGGATTGACCCGTGTGCATATCTCTACCCGAGCAATATATATTTAGATAAGATTTTTTTTATAATTGTTTGTTATTAGCATTATCTATTTGTTTGCATCAGCATAATTTAATCTAATCTTTGATAGAGGGCGCTGTTCGTGAGCTAAGTAGAATAATTTGAATATATAGTTTTAATAATTGATTTATATATTTTTAAAATAGCCTATCGTCTTCCCCGTATTTTTTACCTATGTATGGAAATTTTGGTTTGAATTAGTGAAATACTGCGAATTTGTATACCGAACATACAAACAAACATACAAACATTCATTTTTATATATATAGATATACACTCTCCAAAAAACCATTTCTAAGATTCCACTCTTCAGTGTAGCATATAAAAGCAGAATGATCCAATACAGTATTAGAGCTCTGAGAAACAGTCTGGTGGATTAAATTAGCGAAACCGCTTGGAGGTTTCCTCATTGATAAGCCAAGCCATCCCAAAATTTTTTCATCGCAGTAAGGACAATAAAAATTTGATTTATGTTTTAAAGAAACAATTGCTATAATATACACTCTATAACAAAATAAAATCGACGCACCAAGAAACAGCTATCCGAATTAGACAAGAATTGGTGTATGTAAAGAACATGTAAAAGAGAAAAAAACGATTATAATTTCAGAATAATAAATTCCTTTATTACAGAGTATAATAGTCATTGAGATGGTTATATGTCTTTGGACCCCCACTGAATTCGATAATATTTTGTTATTTATTTATTTCAACACACAAAACATGATATCCCGGCTAGAGATAATTGCGTCGATTTACATTTTTTTAAACAGAAACAGTTATTTCAAAAATAAGGCTTATTTTGGATTGTAATAAGATTATTTATTAATCCGATATTTCGATGGACCAATCTTCTATCTTTTACGAGGTATTTTGACGTGAAGCACGTAGCAGGTCACATACATATAATTTCAAGGTATTGCATCGAGAAAAGCTCTTCCGCAAAATATATATGTATGTATTAAGAAAAAGGAATCTCCTTATTGTGAAACTGAAAGTTGCTGATGGCTTGCGCAATCTATCGGAATAAATATCAACTATTTTGTTGATTTTTGATTATTCCAGAATTGGCCAAATACCCATTCTTGATTATTTAAGAAATTATCTTTTCTTGGGCACAGACCAAAGGACATCTAACATATTTTATACTTTCAAACGTAATATGTAAATATAAGTAACCGAATAGTCGAACGTGTATTCGTTTTAGAAGCTTTCACTTTAATACCATTTCTCAAATATGGAAATTTTATATAGATAAATAAATTATCAAAAAATCGTTAGTTTTATATGTACAAATTTTCTTGATTTCAAATTGTATTCTGAGTATTGAAAAACTTTTTTTTAATCATGAAATTATTTGATTTTAAAAAAGTTGGGTGTCGTAAAAGTTTGTTTTTGTTCAAAAATAAACATTTGACTCAGTGACT